>CM034361.1:118291648-118517005 GCA_019925275.1 Mytilus edulis
TAAGAATTGCCGAGTAGAAAAGCCTTGAAATTAAGTTTCATTTTTTTCTAGAATTTGTTCGTATGCTTTGTAAATCTGTTATATAATTCTTATATCTTTCCCGAATTTGTTAACTATTATCTTCTTACTTTTCGTAAGCAGAAAAATGAGTAATTAGATTTGTTAATTAATTAAGTCTTTAACTTGTAATCAATTTTATTATCCATTTAACGGTAAAGATTATTTTCTTATCTTAATGTAAATTAAATAAATAATGATCGGTGGTATTCCCTATTGTTAAATGATTATCTCAGGTCATTATTGTTCCTCACACACGTGTTGATAGTGATTAATGTAATCCGATTTTTCATGCGCTCAGCATGGGATACTGCTGAAACCTTCTCTTATCTTTGGTATGTTAGGAATGCAATACGTCACGATGGTAATGACGTGCAATAGATGCCGGCGCATCCTACTTGTTGTAAACATCCGGTAAATTGTAAACAAACGCACGTGCATTTGTTGATAACAGTAGTTGTGAAAGTTTAAGTATTACAGTTGTATTTTATTTTATAGTTCTGTATATCTTTTGTAATCAGTTAGGTTTAGTTATTAAATTAGTTGTTATTTGTTTAAACAGGTATCGAGAAATATTATTACGTAACAGAGGGAGTTTCTTTTTGAACCTGAATTGTACCATACGCTGAGGGTATGTTTTTGGTTGAAATATATCTTATATGAATAATGATTTGTCTTTTCACTTTATTTCTTTAATGATATTATTAATTTAAAATAACTGAATGATGGGTAATTATGTCATTTAAAATTAAAACAAACTCTTTGTTTTTTTTTGTTTGTTTATATATTTTGTGTACTTTTATTATAGTAAAGTGATAGAATGCATTACACACTTTGTACTTTTAAATATTTTATTTCATAGTTGTTACTTATTTAGTCTAGTAAAATTGTAGTTACAAATAATAAAAATTATGTTTATGTTGACTAGGAAACATATTTACTGTTAATTAAATCGATGATAATTTCACGCTAATTGATAGTTGTTAAGAAGATGCATACGTTATGTTGATAATAATTGCTACATGTATTTTGATATTTTCATTTCATGTCAAATTATTTATGTATTCACTATTGTGTCTTTGTAGGACTTTACTTGCTATTACGATTAAAACCATGTCAACGTAAATAGTTTGTTTTTCTGCCATGAAAGATCTCACTTTCACACATGTCTTACTTACACACTGGCATAGGATTGTAGGGACAATTCATTTATTGATACTAACAAATAGTTTATGCAATTGAATAAATTTATTTCTTAATTTGGCATATAAATATTCGCATACGCTTAGACTCGGTTATTCGGTTTTCACACATATATATCCAGGTTTCGCGCCTTTTCTCTTGTCGAGAAAATTCACTGATTAGATCGACACGTATACTTTGCCTTCATGATATGTGATTAAATAGAGTTATCTCTTTTTCTGATTGAATTTTTATATTTGTAGATTTCCTACCATTTTTCGGAGATCCGGAGACCATGATTTACATGACCAGAGTTGTCACAATTTATTTATATTAAACTAGTCAGTACAATTTCTCATCCCACATTGCTTTTTGTTTTATTTATGTATTATTAAGACAATATTTGTGTTCGTTTGAGCAAAGGGAAGAAGAACATAAAGAAAAATGATAGTGCACTGACGAACTACTAGATTATAAAGACTTTGCAAGGTTTTTTTAATTATTATTTTGTTTCACCGTCACATTCAGTAGGCTAGCACTTTTCAGTCTACTCCTACGCCACTGTTCCTTATGGAATATGTTGGGTTTTTTTTTTCATCTCATCCCTGATTAGCCTAGCACGGCTGGTAATCTACACACGCAGAACAATTGGTTCTGCAATGAAAACCGTGAGAGGATTTTCCCGTTGTGCTTGAGTGGATTAATTCTCACTGCATCAAAAGGTATGTACATTTCTAAATCGCAATTTTCTGATTCAACTGATCAAAATATTGAAAATCGGAGAATGCTTTGCTGTAGTGAATTCTTTAACGAAGAGATGCATGTAATATTTACTGTTTTGCATGGAGTTAAACTCCTACCAAATCAGTTGGCCCACGAGAAATTGCAGAAACTTACAAGTTCAAATCTATTTTTTTTTTCGGTCAATAGGTAATGAATGTCGTTTTGGGCGGCGTGTACGCTGACCGAAGTTGATAGACGTCTTAATAAATCTAAAAACTACAATTATCATTATTTCATGCGTGAGGGGACGTATCATATCTTTATATCCAAGCTATTAGTCATTGAAAGTTGCTATTAGAACCATTTTAAATGTCACTTTTTTCGGCAATTTCTTGTCGGGTAACTGATTTTGTAGGAGTTTAACTCCATGTACAACAGTAAATAATACATGCATCTCTTCGTTAAAGTATTCAGCATGTTCAGCACAGCATTCTCCGATTTTCAATATTTTTATTAGTTGAATTAGATAATTGCAATTTAGAAATATACATACCTTTTTTGAAGCGGTGAGAATTAATCCACTCAAGCACAACCAGAAAATCCACCAATTGTTCAGCATGTGTAGATTACCAGCCGTGCCTAGTGCAAACTTAACACAGAAGTGTATATGCTATATTTATAAAACATCACGTGATTAAAATTCGGATTTAAATAGATTTTTCACAGGCAATACAAATGTTTTAATGTTGTTTAACTTTTATATTATATAAAAGTTAAACAACATTAAAACATGGCAGTAAGGCATAAAACTAATATCTACAGCATATGATGGGTAAAAGCCTTTCCATACAGTTGTATGCCTTTACGTAAAAGTCTTGTATATCAAGGAGTGTTTATTCATAGAATGGAAATGAAAGAATAAAAATACCAGAATTAGCGTTAAGTAATCAACATAAAGTTTGAAAATCATTAATAACCGCCTCTCTAACTCTAACAATTAAGTGTGTTTCCAGCAGATTATATATACTGGCATTGAAAAGAAATAGATCTAACAGCAAGAATTTCAGTCTAAGGGAGACGAGTGGTATCGACAGGGTAAACATTCCCTATTATCAACCTAGCATCTGCATCAAAAAATAAAATCACAAAAATACTGAACTCAGAGGAAAATCAAATGGAAAGTCCCAAATCACATAGCAAAATCAAATGACAAAACACATCAAAAACGAATGGACAAGAACTGTCATGTTCCTGACTTGGTACAGGCATTTTCAAATGTAGAAAATGGTGGATTAAACCTAGTTTTATAGCGCTAAACCTCTCACTTTTTTACAGTCTCATCAAATTCCGTTATATTTACAATGATGCGTGAACTAAACAAACAAAATAGTCAAAATAGGGGTACAGCAGTCATCATTGTGTAACAATTATAAAAGGAACAATTTAACAGAACTCAAAAAACATCTAATGTACAAGCACATTCATTGCTTCGCGTGTCTGACGTCAGAAAATTGTATACGTCGTTCAATTTTATACAAACAATTTTAAAATTTCACATGGGCAGTGTTATCATACAGGGTTAAAGAATCAAAAGTATTTAAGAATTAATTTCAGAAATAGTCCAATTTAAATATCAAAAGTTCTATAGAATTAATAAGATCCCACAAATAGTTCATTCCATTATAATTACTGGTAAGAAACTGGTAACTAACTCAGGATAAAAGTTGAAGAAAGATAAAACATAACAATATACAAAATATAATGTCAATATTAAGACTTTTGGTGAGCTTGTGTAACGAAATCAGTTGAAAAATTATTAGTAACTAGATGTGTCGAAACGCCAAGAATGGCCTCGTCTCAAAAAGTTTAAAAAGCTGCAATTTCAACAACACATGTGGTAGTCTCACATATAATCAAAGAGTAGATTGCTCTGAGGGTTAAATTGCCATTGGCTTCGTTAACACATGTATAAATGTAGCTGGATAATATTATTTTCAAAACTAATTCAACTGCGCATGTAAACATTTTACGTAATCTGTATAGTTACAAAATAGCCAATCTCGGATAAAAGTGTATGAACAATGTACTTTACAGGCCTATTGTGATTTAGTTTTGTACTTATCTATCAATTCCAATTTTTACTTTCAACAGCAGTCACGAGACCCGGAGTGAGAGAAGGTATTTCACTTCGTACATGTATCTTATCACCTATTTTCCTACGTTAATTTCTAGGAGGAACCCCATTCCTAACTCTTAAATATTCAACTTCCTTTGGGTCAGTGATCATGACTCCTTTCGTACACATTCCTCGGTTTAAATTGCGATCGTTTTCAATATAATACGACGTTTATCGACAGAACTAGTTAATTTTTCTCGACGTGTTGTTTTGATTCAGAATTCACAGAAGTTACTTCTGGAAGGGAGATAACTCACAACGATAATATGGAAGACTCCATTTCGCCAGAAGGGGTGTTGTAGTTACACCTTTACAATGTGGACTACATTATTTTAATTTAAATGATGCATATGATTTAAAATTATGCAACAACAATAACCCTCAATAGCAGACATACATAGAAAGGATCCAATGAGTTATAAATTAAGCAATTGAGTGGGGAATCCAGAGCAACCATTCAATCTAATACCCCTTGAAGTCAAGAATACTATACACATGCGCATAATAACCTAAACAAACCCTGAGCAAGAACGAATTATTATTATTATTATTATTTTATTCTTTATGAAGTTCAATATCAAATATCAGTTACATAACGGTGACATAAAAGAAAAACTTTACTTCAGTTCTTATATGACAGAAATAGATTTATCGCAATTCAGAGAACTCTCGCATTTTTATCACAACTGGGGAATTCCCTTTGACGTGTTTCTAAATTCATAAAAACAATAAAATAAATACTGCTTAATTCTGATTTTCCGTGTTGTTAAAAACATGCATATCAGTCAGGGAAATATCAAACATGAAGATTATAAAAAGAACATTATAGGAAAGTTGTTATAAGTTCAATCCCTTTTCAACGAAGACAATCCTAAGAATCGGAGAGGTTCCTTAATGTTTAGAATAAAACAGTTGACGTGAGGGCATTGCCCCTGAGCCAATAGTATAAGTCTACAGATTGCTTGAAAGCAAACGTATTCCAAAAAATCAGCCCAATAACTGAAGGCGTTTAGAATAGTAGTCTGAATAACTTTGATTTTCAACAATTTATCGAAGTCCAAAGCATGTAATTTCGGCCAAAATTAGCAGAGCGGAATGATAGGTAAAACTATATTGCACCGACAACTTTGTTGAGGGGCCATAAAAATACTGATAACTTTAGAGTGTAAATAAGATCAAGGAAAATAATACGTCTATGGGTTGCCTTCTGACCATTCCTTTACTTGATTTGTCCCTAAAACATTTGATTGCCTGGAAACAAAAACATTCAAGAAATTGACGTTGTGTCAAATCATTTTTTTCCTGTCTTATTCTGTCAACTATGTAATAAGATCGACAACATTCGAGTTATACAAAAATGTGTCAATAGTACACAAATGCCCAACTCGCACTATCATTTTCTATGTTCTTTAATTTTAACATTAATTTGACATAAACATAAGATCATATCATAGAGAACATGTGTACCTAAGTTTAATAATGACTTCAACTTCATCAAAGAAGTGCCACGCTGAATGTCTCGCTCTATACTAATATGAATATTTGATAGTCCTAGTATAGCTAGTTTATTACAACTCTCATAAACTTACATTAACCAAGATAGACTAAACAAAGACAATGAATCTTGAAATGAGGTAAGCAATGAACCATGCAACAGACAGTACAGCCAATGCTTTACAACATTTAGTTGACCCATTACTGATAGTTTAAGAAATGACAAAACACAAGAAATTAAACTGTGCAATGAACCGTGAAATAGGTCACTTCAATATAAACCTGCCGACTGACATCATAAAATATTTCCATACACCAATATATTACTATGAACATATTAGATAAAAAGACCAACTCAAAAACTTAACTTTGACACTGAACATGAAAATAGGTCAAGGTCACATGACATCTGCCGCTAGACATGTACACTGACCTAATCCATACAACAAATATAGTAGACCTATTGCATATAGTATGAGAAAAACAGACCCAAAACACAAAAATTGAATATACACTGACCATGAAAATGAGGTCAAGTTAATGACACTGCATTTACATGTACACTTACAGCTCATACACGAATATACTAGCCTATGGCTTATGTATCTGTAGATATGACTTGTACACCAAAACTTACTTGATCACTGATCATAAAATGAGGCCAAGTCAAGAAAACGTTACAGACATAGGACCTTTCAAGTAGCACATACAAATATAGATTTCCTATTTTACTAAAATAATGAAGAATTCAAACATTCAAAAATTATTTATTTCAAGTGTCCTGACCCTGAAAAGATGTCAAGAATTGACATGTACGCAGGAAACTCGTAAAATGAGCATCTATATACAAAGTATGAAGCATTTCAGTCTTCACCTCTGAAATATAAAGTTTTAGAAGTGAAGTAACACGCCGCCGTTAGTCCGCCGGATCAATCCTATGTCAGCTTTCTGCAACAAAGTTGCAGTCGACAAAACTACCTTGAAAAAACTTTACTGATGCTAAGACAACACATCGAATGGACAGATACCAAGAATAATCTATAAATCAGCATAAAAAATCAGAATATAGACAATTACTAAAGTTCAATCATGATTTGTTGTGAATATCCAGATTATAATTGGAGGAAACAGGTCATTCTTAAGGATAGTTTGTGATAATGCTCCTTAGTCTTTTTTATCATGCCAAAGCCAATATAATTATCTGGGGCATTTAGGGATACTGTCATTCTGTCATTGAGAAAACAAACAGTTGTCCAGACTGTTTCATCATGCCTGCAGAAATGTGAAGACTGACCCTAAAGAATAATATTATGAAGGATTTTTATCAATAATTGGAGAGAGGTTAGATTAAAAGGCAATAAATAAATGTATAATGATGCAGATTCAATAATTTTATTGATAAACAAAAGTAAAATTACTTTGCTTTGTTTCATGCTGTTAGCTTTATTTGTACACATTTTATTTAAAAAAAATGATATCAACAAAATTAAAATAATCAAAGACATACAAATGACTTGATTTTATTTTACCAAAAAACTTGACAAAGGTCAATACTCATCCATATAAATATATTTATGCCACATTAAAAAGATGATCAAAATGTACATACACAACTGGACAATGGTCAATTTCATTCAATATTGTTTCACTTATTTTCCCAGATACAAATTTCTGTGGATTCAAGGAATACTGTTTATTCCGCTCTATCTAATTTCATTGTTTTGACAAAGTAAACATACCAGCCTATCGAAAAGGGAGCACTTTAATTGACATTTAAATTAATGGCAATATCTAAGGAATAACAAATAAATTTACATAAAATGAAGAAAGTAGTCTTATCAGCAGATGAACCACACAAAATATTCTGAGGTTATGAGGTTCTAATTTCCTTGCATGTCTTAGAAATAGGTGAACCACACTTGAAATGTTTTTCAACAATACCAATTTCATAAAAATTTCAATGTAGAATGCTTTTGATGCATAAAATCAATTTTAAAGAAAATCTTTCCAAAATTTATAAAAACTGATATCTGTGAAAACAATGGAAGGAAGTCCTTTAGGAGAAGAGAACAGTGAAAAATTGTAAAAAAAGAAAAACTCATTATTGAAGGTCGTATGGTGACCTATAGTTGTTAATTTCTGTGTCATTTTGTTCTCTCGTGGAGAGTTGTCTCATTGGCAATCATACCACATCTTCTTTTTGTATCATATGAGGCTTGTATGTAGAATTTGGTCAGATATTTCAAGGTTTCCCTTAATTTAAAATAATACAACAGAAAATGTGATATATATAATATACAACATACAACCACAAAAATAATTTAGTACCAAAAATAAAAATTTCCTTCAACACATAAATAAACACTTGATTTAACTGCCCCTCAAAACAGCAAGCAAAATTTATGTAAATTAAATGGAAAAAAAGTACTTATTCAGTCTGCAACCCATAGTTAAATAAAACTTACCAAAAAACAAATAAATATGAATACAACACACACCTCCATTATTCACATTAAGGTGGTACCTAACACTACAGGGAGATAACTCTGTAAAGTCAGCTAAACGTTTTAATTACGTTGTGTTGTAAAAGGAATATTAAGCTTCTCAATGATCAAAATTGATGTTTGTCAAACTGCTATAGAGATAACCAGTGTAATTTTTCTGACAAAACAGTTAGTTCAAAATTTTTAAAATTTTTATATTTTTGTTAAAGGGGCACTAGCTGTCAAATTCATTGTAACCGATTTGACTCAAATTCTCATATTTGGTTTATAACAATGTAAAAACATTTATCCAAACTATCAAAAGTCTAAAATAAACAGTTTACAGAGCATGGGGTAGATAATATAAAGGTTCGTTTCGTGTGTATTTTAGTCCAGACGCCAGCTAATTATAACTATCGATTTGACCTCAGATGACCATATATATTAAGCGATGTAAACAAAAATAAAAATACGAAAAGATTAAACCAACACGTGCAATTGCATTTTTATAGGTCTGTTTGATTTATTTTATAGATTAAAAATAGATGTTTCTCATTGTTTTGAACCATATAAGAATGATTTTATGTGCATCAAATTAGTAATCAAATGATTTACCGTAGTTTCACTTTCATTGTTGACATTCTTTTTCTTTAAATAACCAGTACACGTACAATGCATGCGTTGTCAATCTCTAGCTAGGGTTAACTTGAAGTTCACATGAATACCGGTTAGAATGATGATGACGTTTTCACTTGCAAGTGAATCAGTCAAAAATTATGTTTAATCGCTTATTTCAACAAAATTAAAGGAAATTGATTGCTAAAAGCAATTAATTATTTCATTATTCCAATTTGATTAATGATTGATCTAAAAAAAATCATACTTTATTTTTTTATATATATCGTAGCTAGTGCCCTTTAAAGGGTCAAAGTAAATATTTTGACAAAATTTTATGAAAATTAAATGAGCCAAATTAGTTTTAGTGAAAGTGTTGGGTACCACCTTCAAAATCAAATAAAATCAAGTATTAGAGTCTAGAGAAGAATGAATGTCTCTGTTTTCTAGTGTATATTACAAGCTATTTAAAAGTCATGTACACATGATTTGTGGAATAAAATAATGATACAATGAATCACAGCAGGAAATTAAAAATTTCTTCAATGGGTTCATAACATACATTTCACTTGAGCAGAAACTAGATAAAATCCTACATTTATTTCAATTGTTCTATTATATAGAAAGCATAAGATAATTATGTTTCAAATACAAAGTAGGTACATATTGTATTACTCTGTATACTAAAGCTATTAAGATGTAAAATAATTGATCCATTTGTCACTCATGTTACATTTTTAGCCATTGGTCAAGTGGTTCTAACGGAGCAGAATTTTTTTTTGTTTGAAAAAGTTCATATAATCTGAAACCAAGAGATGAAAAAACATAGCACACATTGCCCATAGGCCACTGAAGGTGACTTAAAAACGTTTGCTGAACAAATACCAAAATAAGATACAGAATTTACAGAATTTTGAAAGGAATAAAAATTGGTAAAATATTGCACAATCTTTTTTTCAGTAGAGCTGATTTCTTCTCAGATATAAGACTAAAGTGACCAGCCATTCTTTTTCCCCATGAAAACATAAACATGATATAACAGATAAATGTGCTTAGAGATAAGCTCTAGTTTATTTTTTATGACAGACAATTCGTTTGTGATTATAGATTTTAATAGTTTCTAGTCTATTTCGTTATGCCTGACTGACTGACAGTCATATGATAGTAATATATTGTCCATTGTTCGTTGATTAAAAAGTCTTCTGAATTTCATAAACTGTTAGGGATAACATTAATGTCTTTTCTCGTTTATTTCAGGCATTCAGTCCAGCATTTAAATTTAACATTGAACTGGACACTACTGACTATCTGAAAAAATAAATCTATCACCAACAACCCTTATCTATGAAGCATTGTTTATAAATTTACAACTATAGAGGTTTAAAAAAGCTGTTACTCCCAGTGAGAAGTCTTCTCTTCTTAGTGGCGCCTTCTGTGGATGAACTTATTTCACTATTATTGTTTGTTCGAGATTTCCTTTTAGGAATCATTGGCTCCACAAATTCATTGGCGCTGCTGTTTTGTGATGAAATATTTTCTTTCTCCTCCAAATTGTAGGTACTGTTTAATGTTGTTGAAATCTACAGAGGAAAATAAAAATTACTCCATTTGTATTTAGTGTAAGTTCATATTGCTAAAGTGAGTTTTTTTCTATTTTGAACGTTTCAATTTTCTGTCATCCAAGTGCCTTTTATGGCTTATTTCATGCTACAGATCCTTGCTTATTATAAACAACTCTAGGTTATCCTGTAATTATTCATTTTTTGGTCTTTGGTCATTATAGATAGCTTTACAACTTTATTGGTCTTAAATGCATCCTTGGATTTCAATTATTCTCCTTTAAGCATTCTTGGTAAGGATAAATTCAGAAAAGCTCTTCAGGGACATGTAATTTACTAGGTGTTTTTTTCATCTTTTGTCTCATTGGCAATCATACAACTTTCTCGTTTTTTTTAACAATATGAACACAGCCAATTTTCTGAACTGAAACTTGGTTGTTGATCGTCTAGATAAGTTGTTGATCCTGGCTGCTCTATGTAATGATATTACCACCTTGTACTTAGGCTATCATCATCTGGATTGGTTGTTTATCCTGGCTGTTCTATGTAATGATATTACCCCCTTGTACTTACGCTATCATCGTCTGGATTGGTAGTTGGTCCTGGCTGTTCTATGTTATGATATTACCCCCTTGTACTTACACTATCATCATCTGGATTGGTTGTTGATCCTGGCTGTTCTATGTTCCTGCACTGACTAGAACATTTACAATGGTCAGAGCACACAATGCCTTGTTTTCGACAGCCACAGATTTTCTTCAGGCAGTTTCCTTTACAGTTACATTTTGTTATAGAATTTCTTGCTGGATCTTTTTTGGGCTACAAGAAAACAAATCTAGGTTTACTTTAAGTTTATTTTTTATTTGTTGGTAGAAACAGTTGATTGCGAACGCTAAATTGGAAGAAGAAACCAGTTTTCTTTAACAAACGAAAAATTGTGTTGGTGGACATTAGATTTCTTTGTTTTGTCAAACTCTGCATACAAGGCTATAGAAAATGTGTTCATTAGTGAACATTTAAATTCGTATTTAACCTGTACCCAGGGGTCGAATTTAAGCTATTTTGTGTACTGGCCAGTCGGACCAGTGGGCTAAAAACTCTACTGGTTTCTCCAAATCTACTGGTCCTGCAAAAATGACATTCATTTGACAAACACAAATATAAATGATTGTTTAATTTTATTTTGATGCTTTCGTTTACCATGTTTACATAAGTTAGACAGAAACAAAGGGATAGTCTTGATTCTGATTTTGATAAAGGCTTTGATAATCTCAATGATTTTCTTTATCAAAATCAGGATCAAGGACAGAAAATATATACATTGTCTTCCACGTCATCGCAATCCTCACGACAACAAAAGGGTAACTGACTAGGTCGTCTGGAGCGAAAATACATTACCTAACTAGGTCTGTCACTACAAATTTTTTCACATGTTGTACAGTTCATTAAACTCCGATCTACTATATAATATTCAACCATTCGTGATTCCCATGATTTTTGGTATTTGCGTTTCCTTTTGTTTATTTCATATGTACTTTTTTTCGATCTTCCTTTGGATTTTCACTTATTTTTTTAATTTTAGCCAGCGGTTTAACTCCTTCCCAAAATTTCCACATTTTATATTGTTGTGAAGGATGCTCACCCGAGATATTAATTAACTTAATCAATTGTAATACCCCCCAGTACCGTGTAATTGATTTCACAGGTAAACTGTTATGAAAACAAACAGATATTGCGATGCAATCAGTGATTTTAATCGACAAATTTCTACTGGTCCGCCAGACCACCAGCCAACAAAATCTACTGGTCCGACACACATTCTACTGGTCCAGGAACACCAGACCAGCACTAATTTCAACCCCTGGCTGCCTGTACCAACAAAAATAAGAACCATATGACTCATAATGAATCAACAAAATATATCAAATTGTTAACTTTTTTGGTTTTCCTTTAAGGCTGATATTAGCAAACATTTAAGAAGTCAGTAGGAATAATAGATGTAAATTTCCTACATCCCTTTTAGTTGTCCTCTTGGAAGGGGTCATGGGTTAGAATTGTTTTTCCCTGATTGGAAATAATATTATGAATAATCTCATTTGCAAATTACATGTATTATTTTGTCAAACTTTAACTTTTACAACCATATACAAAGACAATCATTATTCCCTATAAATATTTACCTGAACTATCTTTGAACTTTGCTGAAAAAAGAAAAAAAATATATAGTGTTAAAATTTTACATACTTTTGGTATTCTCAAAAGAAATGACTCTTCCAACATAAAAACTATTATACCATGACAAATATTTATTCACAGAAAAGGGAGTGCCACAATCCTAGTTTCCATATACTAGAATACAGATCAGTGAAACAACAAGTATTTAGGTGTCTTTTGTATACACATTTGAATTCGAGTTATCTTCATTTTGCATACTTGTAGTTGTAAAATTTTGTTTTTAAACAAATAGATTCATTCACCATGCCATGCAAAACTAATTTCTTTTTTTTTAAGCAAATGGTTTTCTTGACAAGTATTGTAATACACATTTTTTGCATTTGTAACTTGAATATCTCAGTATAAATACTTTTAACAAACTGCTTAACATGGAATGGATAGAATCTAAACTGGAGGCTCTAAAGAGCCTGTGTCGCTCACCTTGGTCTATGTGAATATTCAACAAAGGACACAGATGGATTCATGACATTGTGTTTTGGTGATGGTGATGTGTTTGTAGATCTAACTTTACTGAACATTCTTGCTGCGTACAATTATCCCTATCTATAATGATTGGCCCAGTAGTTTCAGTAGAAAAAATTTACAAATTTTATGAGAATTGTTAAAAATTGACTATAAAAGGCAATAACTCCTTAGGGGGTTAATTGACCATTTTGTTCATGCTGACTTATTTGTAAATCTTACTTTGCTGAACATTATTGCTGTTTACAGTTTATCTCTATCCATAATAATTTTCAAGATAATAACAAAAAACAGCAAATTTCCTTAAAATTACCAATTCAGGGGAAGCACTCTAACAACCAGTTGTCCAATTCATCTGAAAATTTCAGAGCAGATAGATCTTGACCTGATCAACAATATCAACCCCCATCATATTTGCTCTTAATGCTTTGGTTTTTGAGTTATAAGCCAAAAACTGCATTTTACCCTTTTGTTCTATTTTTAGCCATGGCGGCCATCTTGGTTGGTTGGCCAGATCACTGGACACAATTTTTAAACTAGTTACCCTAATGATGATTGTGGCCAAGTTTAATTTAATTTGGCTCAGTAGTTTCCGAGGAGAAGATTTTTGTAAAAGATAACTAAGATTTACGAAAAATGGTTAAAAATGGACTATAAAGGGCAATAACTCCTAAAGGGGTCAATTGACCATTTTTGTCCTGTTGACTCATTTGTAAATCTTACTTTGCTGAACATTTTTGCGGTTTACAGTTTATCTCTATTTATAATAATATTCAAGATAATAACCAAAAACAGCAAAATTTCCTTAAAATTACCAATTCAGGGGCAGCAACCCAACAACCAAGTGTCCAATTCATCTGAAAATTTTGGAACAGATAGATCTTGACCTAATTAACACTTTTATCCCTCTCAGATTTTCTCTAAATGCTTTGGTTTTTGAGTTATAAGCCAAAAACTGCATTTTACCCCTATGTTCTATTCACTTGATTGGTTGGCCAGGTCACCGGACACAATTTCTAAACTAGATACCCTAATGATGATTGTGGCCAAGTTTGATTTTATTTGGCCCAGTAGTTTCAGAGGAGAAGATTTTTGTAAAAGTTAACGACAACAGACGACAGACGCCGGACGACAACAGACAACAGATGCCAGACGATGACAGACGACGACGGACGCCAAGTGATGAGAAAAGCTCACTTGGCCCTTCGTTTACCTCATTTTGCTATGTTGTTCAAGCACTATGACAAAGGTTGAGCCCTAGGGATATAATTATCAAGTAAGTAGAATAAGGGTTTGATTACAAAACTGAGCCCTTGCTATGATTTTCTATCTTATCTTAAAACATCTAGGACAAACAAATGATACCTGTAACTTGGCATTGCACAAGGTCATGTTCTTCTCTGGCTGTTTATGACGTCTTTACACTAAATCCATTGTATGTTGGATGTGTAAAGATTGACTGTTTAGTCTTAGAGGCATGATTTTTTTATTAGTTGTTAGTGGCTTTGAACTAGCTGTCAGATAACTGTGAGTACTCTCAGATCTATTCATTGTGTCTTTTTGTGTCAGGATGTATAAGTAACCGGCCACGTCCACTTGTATTTTTTGTCTATCTGATGAGTTAAGCCTTTTTCAACTGATTTTTATAGTTCGTTCTTATGTTGTACTGTTATACCACTGTCCCAGGTTAGAGGGAGGGTTGGGATCCCGCTAACATGTTTAACCCGCCACATTATTTATGTATGTGCCTGACTTGGAGGAGCCTGTAATTCAGTGGTTGTCGTTTGTTTATGTGTTGCATATTTGTTTTTTGCTGATTTTTTTACTTAAATAAGGCTGTTAGTTTTCTCGTTTGAATTGTTTTACATTGTCTTATCGGGGCCTTTTATAGCTGACTATGCGGTATGGGCTTTGCTCATTGTTTAAGGCCGTACGGTGACCTATAGTTGTTAATGTTTGTGTCATTTTGGTCTTTTGTGGATAGTTGTCTCATTGGCAATCATACCACATCTTTTTTATAAATACTAAGACATCCCGTCTGTTTTTCAACCTACTTTTCGTTTATATTTTGGTGTCCTCCACCATTCCTCATCGCTGTTAACCTCCTCATCCTCCTCTTCATCTCCGCCGTCCTCCTCATCACTAATGGCAGCAAAGTATTCACCCTCACTCATAAAGGACTCATCTTTACCTAGGGTCTTCCTCTTGGCCTGTCAAGTCAATGATATCAGTTGTCATTAGTAACAGCCCAATGTTAACTATTTTAAATCTAACATTTAATTTGTACAATTTGAACTTATTTATATTGTTTAAATACCAAATTTCAAGGATTGAGGAGAAAATTCAATTTTTCATGCATAGACGATTATGTTCTTTTTGCCAAATCTGTTCACAAGCACACAGAAAATTTGTACTTAGTTGAAAATTTAAATTGGTAATTCTGCTATGCGAAAAACAAAATCCACCAACCTGGTATCACATGAAAAACAATGAATCCACATTATTGAAGAGTAAGACCAGTCAGCTTGAGAGATAAGGTAAAATGATGTGTCTTTCCAGTATGGTTATATTTACCTTAGCTTTTGGTTTAGGTGTCAGGAATGGTGAAGCCACCTCATGGTCGGCATCTATACTGGGCATCAAAGCAAAACTTTTCCCTTGATACATGGCCTTAGTCAGATGCTGTTTCAGAGATTCACATTCGTCATTTTTCTTTTGAACCTCCTCGTGCAATTTACTCAATTTATCAATCTCTTCTTGCTGCAATGTATTTTAAAGGATTATTTTATAATTTTGCCACTATCATTGTTTAATAGCATACAAAACAATATAAACAAGAATGAGGGGTGTTGAAATGTTATGCTGACTCGCCTGACACATACATTTGAACACCTGGACAAGTAATTATTTTTGTATAGGTTGCACAGGGCAAGTAAGACAAAAAAAAATGACGGGTCGATTAGAAAACATGAAACACAAACAGGAGACAAGAAGTGTATAAAAAAATATGGAAGCGAAAATTTCAGACATCGTGGATATCAGATTGCCCCTTTGAAGGAAATTCAGAGAAAAAAAAATTTGTTTGTCTTATTCATAGATCAAAAGTCAATCTTATTTGTTGTTTAAGTAGTAAATAGAAGGGACACTTTAATTGCCCATCAACTATCAAGATAAAACCAAGCGTGTCAGTTGAGAGAAACACAAAAAAAAATATAAATCATTTAGTTTCCATTTCTTCAATCACTGTCCTGTAAATTCATTATATGTACATGTACCTACTGACTACAATTTTTTTTCAAAAACTGCAACAAAATTGTCCTTTACATGTCCAGTCAGAGATATAACTCTAATCAGGGAAATAACTTCAAGGGAGCCCAGTCGCCCATGGCTCCTAGATTTTGAGCTGGGCCCCTAAACTTTCAGATAAAGTTTAGTTGAACATATAGAAGATAATTATGAAATGTCTGGTCTGGGCTCCCAGTTTGAAATTCCCAAGTTTAGTCCCTGTAGACTATAGGGTTATTCTAGGAAATAACTTGCGTGTGTTATTACAGATACTTTCACCTTAAATTTTCTAAATCTGTAATAACAAATGCTTGTGATTTGTAAATTAATTTCATTTATAATGGGCTCTAGGGAACTCTTGAGACTTTGCACAGAAACTAAATACATAGTCTTGATAACAATTTTTTTAATTAAAGTCATAAGAAACCTCAAATTAAAAAAAAAATATGCATTCATTTTTTTTTTTTTTAACTAAATGGATAATTATACAACTTATGTACATATACTTTTTTTTGAGGAAAATTCTTTAATTTGTCCCCATTTAGAAGAAGTTTACTTATTCTTAATTGCTTGCTTCCAGGAAGCAATTCGCCGACATATTTTCCGTATGCATAGTGACCCGAGCATAACCCTCCTCGTAAAAATCCGCTGATCACAATACGCATGGATCTGTCATTGAAATAAACAAATATCTCATTCTGCATGTTAAACACGTGCTCAATACCCATGCTTTTTGTGATTTTTTTTACTATAAGTTAACAATCCGTAAAACTCGGCTTCAAAACACGGCATTTAATGAGCAGCCATATTTGATCAATCATACCAAACAGAGAAAAAATAAGAATGTGTCCATAGTACATGGATGCCCCACTCACACTATCATTTTACATGTTCACTGGACCGTGAAATTGGGGTCAATACTTTAATTTGGCATTAAAATTAGAAAGATCATATCATAGGGAATTGTACTAAGTTTCAAATTGATTGGACTTCAACTTTATCAACAAGAGTGCACACGCTGAAATGTCTCGCCTTCTTTACTAATCATTGTTATTATGTTGATAGACCTTAATATAAAGCTTTATTACAACTGTCACATAAACTCAACATTAACCAAGAAAACGAAACATTGATCAATGAACCATGAAAATGAGGTCAATGTAGATGAACCATGTCAGGCAAACATGTACAGCTAACAATTCTTCAATACACAAATAAAGTTGACTTATTGCTTATAAATTAAGAAAAACAGACCAAAACACAAACACTTAACACTTAGCAATGGCCGGTGAAAATCAGGTCAAGGTCAAATAAAACCTGCGTAACAGATATATAGGTCATAAAATATTTCCATAAACCAAATATAGTTGACCTAATGCATAAAGTATTAGAAAAATAGACAAAAACTCAAAAACTTAACTTTGACCACTGGACCATAAAAATGAGGTCAAGGTCAGATGACACCTGTCAGCTAGACATGTACACCTAAAAATCATTCCATACACCAAATATAGTACACCTATTGCATATAGTATAAGAAAAACAGACCAAAACACAAAAACTTAACTATAACCACTCAACCATGAAAATGAGGTCAAGGTCAGATGACACCTGCCAGTTGGACATGTACACCTTACAGTCCTTCCATACACCGAATATACTAGACCTATTGCTTATAGTATCTGAGATATGGACGACCACCAAAACTTAACCTTGTTCACTGATCCATGAAATGAGGTCGAGGTCAAGTGAAAACTGTCTGACGTGCATAAGGACCTTGCAAGGTACGCACATAACAAATAAAGTTATCCAATTACTAATAATAAGAGAGAATTTAACATTACAAAAAATCTTAACTTTTTTTTCAAGTAGTCACTGAACCATAAAAATGAGGTCAAGGACATTGGACATGTGACTGACGGAAAGTTCGTATCATGAGGCATCTATATACAAAGTATGAAGCATCCAGGTCTTCTACCTTCTAAAATATAAAGCTTTCAAGAAGTGAGCTAACACCGCCGCCGCCGGATCACTATCCCTATGTCTAGCTTTCTGCAACAAAAGTTGCAGGCTCAACAAAAACTACCTCGACCAAAAACTTTAACCTGAAGCGCGACGAACGAACGGTTGAACAAACGAACAAACGAACGGATGAACGTAGACACAGACCAGAAAACATAATGCCCCTCTACTATTGTAGGTTGGGCATAAAAATTGATGATTTTATGATATATTTGCGAAAATAATGATAAAATCGTGCACAGGGGTCTAAGTTTATGATATATACATGCATTGGTTTCAGTACCTAATATCGTGACTAAGTCTTAAGGGATAACAAATCAGCATCAGATATAAAATGTCTGGCTGGATTAAATATTTTTTGGAAGCCCTGGGTCAGAATGAGAAAAAAAAATCAAATCTATACCTGGAATTTCATTCTCTGTCTGACATCTACATCTAATGTCACATTACTATCTACAGCCTTCATCTGTCTCAACAGAAACAAAACCTGAAAATAAAACAGAAATCAGGATGTCTTCTTTAAATCAGCACCAGAAACTTTTTTGTAACATTAAAGAAGTTAATACACTTATAATTTGGGACATAAAAATCAGATTTTTTTTCACTGCCAAAATGTAGTTAACATTTGAAAAAAGTATATGCTAAAATGTCCAATAGTTTTATAGCTGAAAAAGATTTACATCAATAACATCATAAATGACGTTTTTGTGACATAATAATGTAAGAGAATTTGGTAAAATCCTAATTTGTGGCAAAATTCTGTAAAATCCTAATTTGTGGCAAAATTCTGAAAAATCCTAATTTGTGGCAAAATTCTGAAAAATTCTTATTTGTGGCAAAATTCTGTAAAATCCTAATTTGTGGCAAAATTCTGTAAAATCCTAATTTGTGACAAAATTCTGTAAAATCCTAATTTGTGGCAAAATTCTGTAAAATCCTAATTTGTGGCAAAATTCTGTAAAAATTTAAGACATTTTTCCAAATAATTTATTAAGGCTACCCTTGCCCACTAAAACATTTTCTGAAATATTCTTTATATGCCATATTTTTTACTTTCAACAAAAATTTCAATAGGCAAGGGATGAGATACATATAAAATCATAAAATAAAAGTGGGAAAGTTGAAAAGTTTCTAGGAAAATTGATGAAAATGAAATATTTACCCATACCTGTCAACTGACACGTATTCTGCGGGTGTGACCTGAGATTTTCACAATTCTGAGGGATCACCCGGGACACCCGCCGGGTCATCGAAATCACCCAGGAATTCCGAAAATGACCCGATTTCACCCGTATTTCTTAGCCTTGAAATTGATTTCATAAGTAATATTCCTTTGAAAAACCGGCAAATTCGTAATTATTCCATGAACAGGAAGTTCATCTAGCTATGTAAACTGTCAAATTAAGTGACCCATTAAGTGCATGGCTTCACTTGACAGCTTTGGTGTCAAATACACTGTTAATTAACACCAATTACCATAGCTTTAGGTCGTAAATAAATTGTACTTGGTTTACAAACATATTTCAAATAGAGTTAGAGTTACTTCCCCTTATTTGTCACCATTCAAAATTATTCCTTATATTTACGTTTAATGGGTGAAAAAGGTTAAATCATAAAAAATATAAAATTCAAATACATATTGAAAAATAAATTTCCATTATTTTAATACCTTTTTACAATTTTGAAAAAAAAGTTGAAAATTATTTTGTACATTTATACTGCCTTTTATAATAACTGTATTACTATATTTTATTATATTCTAATTTCCTAGAAAGTGAGAGTTGGTGTGCTTAATAATAAGGCTACACAGCCAGTAGTCTCATATATAGTCTAATTAAAAAAAAAAGCCAGCAGCCTCTAACAAATTTAATATTACATACGTGATAAATAAATTCTAGCATTTGATGATTACAAAAAGTATAGAACATAAAACTGTGTTACACAAAATTATAAAACTAGAGGCTCTAAAGAGCCTGTGTCGCTCACCTTGGTCTATGTGAATATTAAAGGAAGCAGATGGATTCATGACAAAATTGTATTTTGGTGATGGTGATGTGTTTGTACATCTTACTTTACTGAACATTCTTGCTGCTTAAAATTATCTCTATCTATAATGAACTTGGCCCATTAGTTTCATTGGAAAATGTTAGTAAAAATTTACAAATTTTATGAAAATTGTTAAAAATTGACTATAAAGAACAATAACTCCTAAGGGGGTCAATTGACCATTTCGGTCATGTTGACTTATTTGTAAATCTTACTTTGCTGAACATTATTGTTGTTTACAGTTTATCTCTATCAATAATAATATTCAAGATAATGACCAAAAACAGCAAAATTTCCTTAAAACTAACAATCCAGGGTCAGCAACCCAACAACGGGTTGTCCGATTCATCTAAAAATTTCAGAGCAGATAAATGTTGACCTGATAAACAATTTTACTCCATGTCAGATTTGCTCTAAATGCTTTGGGTTTTGAGTTATAAGCCAAAAACTGCATTTTACCCCATGTTCTATTTTTAGCCATGGCGGCCATCTTGGTTGGATGGCCTGGTCACCGGACACATTTTTCAAACTACTAACCCAAAAGATGATTGTGGCCAAGTTTGGATTAATTTGGCCAAGTAGTTTCAGAGGAGAAGATTTTTGTAAAAGATTACTAAGATTTACGAAAAATGGTTAAAAATTGACTATAAAGGGCAATAACTCCTAAAGGGGTCAACTGACCATTTCAGTCATGCTGACTTATTTGTAAATCTTACTTTGGTGAACATTATTGCTGTTTATAGTTTATCTCTATCTATAATAATATTCAAGATAATAACCAAAAAGAGCAAAATTTCCTTAAAATTACTAATTCAGGGCCAGCAACCCAACAACGGGTTGTCCGATTCATCTGAAAATTTCAGGGCAGATAGATCTTGAACTGATAAACAATTTTACCCCATCGCAGATTTGCTCTAAATGCTTTGGGTTTTGAGTTATAAGCCAAAAACTGCATTTTACCCCATGTTCTATTTTTAGCCATGGCGGCCATCTTGGTTTGATGGCCGGGTCACCGGACACATTTTTCAAACTACTAACCTAAAAGATGATTGTGGCCAAGTTTGGATTAATTTGGCCAAGTAGTTTCAGAGGAGAAGATTTTTGTAAAATATTACTAAGATTTACGAAAAATGGTTAAAAATTGACTATAAAGGGCAATAACTCCTAAAGGGGTCAACTGACCATTTCAGTCATGTTGACTTATTTGTAAATCTTACTTTGCTGAACATTATTGCTGTTTACTGTTTATCTCTATCTATAATAATATTCAAGATAATAACCAAAAACAGCAAAATTTCCTTAAAATTACTAATTCAGGGGCAGCAACCCAACAACGGGTTATCCGATTCATCTGAAAATTTCAGGGCAGATAGATCTTCACCTGTTTAACAATTCTACCCCATGTCAGATTTGCTCTAAATGCTTTGGTTTTTGAGTTATAAGCCAAAAACTGCATTTTACCCCTATGTTCTATTTTTAGCCATGGCGGCCATCTTGGATGGTTGGCCGGGTCACCGGACACATTTTTTAAACTAGATACCCCAATGATGATTGTGGCCAAGTTTGGTTTAATTTGGCCCAGTAGTTTCAGAGGAGAAGATTTTTGTAAAAGTTAACGACGACGACGGACGCCGGACGACGACGGACGACGACGGACGCCGGACGCCAAGTGATGAGAAAAGCTCACTTGGCCTTTTAGGCCAGGTGAGCTAAAAAAAGTGCAATGAAAAAATAATTAATAAGATTTATAAATTTATAATGACTCTATAACCAATTGAACTTGCATTGATGTTCTGGTATCTTCCATATACATTATAAGAAAATGTACCAAAAATACTGAAATTCAGCTAAAAAAAGTTTGTATGCGTTATGACCTGAGATTTGATTCTCCAATACAGGTCATGACCTGCATTTTCATTGTCACAGGTTGACAGGTATGATTTACCTGTTTAATCATGTTAATGCTAATACCTTTATAGATATAAAGCAGATGTACACCTTTTCTTATCATACTTTAAATTTCATACATTTACTTTATTATTAAAAGTAAGGATGTGTCCATAGTACAATTATCCCCTACTAGTAATAGCATTTTTGATGTTCAATGGACTGCGGAATGCAGTCAAAACTCTCATTAGAGAGATCATATCACAGGGAACATGTGTACTAAGTTTCAAGTTGATTGGATTTCAACTTCATCAAAACTAAATTGACCGAAATCTTTAATCGCAGGTGGGACATACAAATAAGACAAATTCTAATGACTTAAAAACAAACTTATTACCTTATCTTCATGTTGTTTTTGTAACCTAGTTACATTGTCTTCATGTTTATGTTTTAAATCCTCTATCTCTTTCTGTAGTTCTTCCATTTCATCATGTCTGTCTATATGATGTAGTTTAGAATCTTGTAATTCTCCCTGAGCCTTACTGCTATCTGCCCTAGATGAAACAGCCTGTTAGAAATTGAAAATCACTTGGAATAAATATATATAAAGTTTAACTAGCTATATATTGGGTTGTAATGTAAAATTCAATATAATCCAAATAAAGGAGTAGGTCCAGTAAGACCCCTTTTTGACCTTACTGGACCTACTTCTTTAGGACTTAATCTAATCAAAAGTGTACCCTGTGAAATGTGTGACCCTGTTGTGATAATAAGTTGTCTTGACAATTGTATGAATCAACTTAGTTTTTTAAGGAGTTATATAATTAATTGATTAATTTTAGACTTGACAGGCACTTTAAGAGACATGTAGCTATATCATGGCAGTCTGCTTTTATTGATGGAAAAACCCAGAGTACCGAGAGAGAACCGTGACCTTTGGCACGAGCTGGCAATTCCAGTCCATTAAGATCAGATAAAAACACACCTTGATGGAAACAAGTCTCAACCTCACAACTTCAATGTTGACATGGCAGTGATTTGGTCACTTGTCAAGAGGTGTCTCATTGGCATTCATACCACATCTTTTAATACTTAGATCCTTCAGATACCAAGGATGGTTATATCCTTAAATAATTACAAATTCACAAAATGTGCTTCAGTATAAAATTACAAAAAGTAGTATTTAATTGTTAATTGTTAATTATTACCTGTTCTAGTAACCATTTCAATGCACATTTTGCCTCTACCATTGTGTGTATACTCTCCCATATAGATTTCCCTTTACATTCTGTAAGTAGCACATATTTTTTATTAAGATTGATGTTTTCTTTTCAATATATTTCTTATTTCTCTAATTCTATGGAAATTTATCCCTTTCCGAACCCATTGTATAAAAAAATTTAATCAACGTGTGGTTGCTGGTGATCTCAAAAGATCATTGGATGATTTTAAGGGTCATGACCTTTTTAGCTATCTGGATGAATCTAAATTTGACAACAGGTGTTAATGAAATTGACAACTTCGTGCAATGTGAAAGGCACTCGAAGGGGATTTTCGGTTAACAAAAAAAAGAAAATGTCTTTTTAATCATTAGAGAAACAGATTCTTACATAGTTACTCGTGGATTATCGGATTTATCCAATCTCGATAGTTAAATTATAAATTTTAAAGTCCTCGCCGAGGCGGCTCGGACTTTAAAATTGATAATTTAACTATCTCGATTGGATAAATCCGATAATCCACTGGTATCAATGTAAGAATCTATATTTATACATTGTGAAAATATAGATTTTATTTCATATTTGTTACAACAGCTCTCGAGGACATTTGTATGGCTAATGGGCAAGGTAATCAAAATCTATAATTAGATTTTTAGCTACCTACAAATCCAGTTTTAACCCACCATTTTCTACATAGGAAAATGTCTGTAATAAGTCAGGAATATGACAGTTGTTATCCATTCATTTTAAGTGTTTGAATTTTGATTTTGCCATTTGGTTACAGACTTTCAATTTTGAATTTTCTTCGGAGTTCGGCCTTATTGTAAATTCAATCTATGACACAAAATCATGCACAGCAAAAAAACACAAAACAAGAATGTGTCCCCAGAACACGAATGCCCCTATCCCACTATCATTTTCTATGTTCAGTGGACTGTGACGACATTGGGGTAAAAACTCTAATTTGGCATTAGAATTAGAAAGATCATAGCTATATAGGGAACATGTGTATTAAGTTAAATGTTGATTGGACTTCAACTTCATCAAAAACTACCTTGACCAAAAACTTTAACCTGAAGCCAGACAGACAAACAGACGGATGCATAGACCAGAAAACATAATGCCTCTCTACTATCATAGGTGGGGCATAAAAAGCAAATCAACAGCATATTTATCATTGGTCCTTGTCTAGTTTTTATCACTGGTCATAGTCTAGTTTCTATATATCAGGAAATTCTTCATACAAATAATACTTTCAAAATCTAAAATGCAAATTGCTATTTTGGCGAAACCGATCTTCTAAATAATTGGAACAATGCAATATTTTGAAATTAACAGTTCACAGCATTCCCCATTTTTATACTCCTCACACTTTTGACTTCCTATCATTCTTACCTTGATCAGCATCCACAACCTTCTGTTGGAGGTCTGTTATCTGAGCATTCCTGGAAAGATAGAATCATTGAACCTTGAAAGTTCATTTCAAAACCTTCATCATAACTATAAAACCAGAAGAAAATTAGCGGGGATATAGCTCATGTGAAACGTTAGTAAAGTGTGACTTTTTAAAAGTAACATAAAATTCTTTGAAAATAAGATAACCAATGAAAAACAGCGATTGTTAGTTATATAACTAACAGACTAACTACTGTGCTTGTATTTTTCTTCTGCTGGTCTCAATAAATATAATCTATAACATTGTATCTTAATTATATTAAATCATCAGTAATTATCAGTATGAAATTAATGTTGATTGTTCTGCTCCTTGTGGGCGCTGTGATTAGCAATAAAATATTTGTTTGTTTGTTTGTTTACCTCTCATCAATCTGTTGTTGAACTTCCTCTATCTGTTTCTTTACGTTCTCAACCTCAAAACTTGATGAGTCTAACTTCCCGTCTTTTATCCAGGCCAACTTCTGAAATGCAGAATATTTATTTTTTTAAGGGTCAGATATATAAAAATATAATGTGTATAAAAGAAATTTTCTCTTCCAATTGAATACTTCACTCTTCTTTCATTTATGTCTTTTGTGTTTAAGGTGGTACCAAACACCTGGACTAAAATTAATATGGCTTGATTAATTTTTATAAAATTTTGACAGTTTATTTACTTTCACCCTTTGACAAAAACACATGTTTTTTTTTTAAATGAACCACAGTCTTAATTAAAAAAAAAAATTATTGGATACATAGCAATTTGACAAATTCTAATTTTGATCATTGAGAATCTTTATAATGTTTCCACAATAGAATATTATTAAATGTTCAGCTGATTTTTACAGAGTTGTCTCCCTGTGGTGTTTTGTACCAGTATATTATACAATTATAGCCTTTGTAGGATTTATTCCATATTGCTAAAACTTTAGTAGGTTTTTCTATATTACTGGGATTTTGAATAAATAAGTATATTCACCGTGCAAAACGTTGCATGTTTTACGTGTATAATTTTGGTACAAAAATGTTTGATGTATTATTGGTTTTTGGTAAATATTTTCCATTACATACATTCCTCTTGGAATATGAAATAAAACAATACCTGTCTTTTGTTTCAATAAATATGTGGTTTAATTGACTTTTGAAAAACTGATATTCACTTTGGCTGTCAATAAAACCACACATTTACCTCATCAAAAAACAGTAATTGTATAATATTGACCGGAAAGAAGTATATTGACTGAGGACTATTACTTACCTTGGTGGGTGGAGCATCCTCATCTTATCCTGTCCTTTAAATCTTTCAATGTCATCACCATTTCCTTACGATCAGACAGCAGCCTGTTCAGGTGATATTTGGCCTCCCTGATGCTGACCCTGACCTCTAACTCATGACTCAACCAGGACTACAATAAACATTTACATATTATGTCATTCTAATGCAAAGTTGTTTGTAACAGAGATAAATAAAGAGCTGCACCATAAGGACATAATAAACTGTTGTGTCATATCAGAAATTTATAAAAAAATGAACTGAAGTGAGGTTAATATTATTATTGCATTTTTTATATTTCAAATACAACCGCCAACATAAAAATTTTAAAATGTGCATTCCCTGGGGTTGGGGGTTGTTTGCAGGGGTTATTTTGTAGAACAGCCCTAATAAAATACTCAAATTTACAAATGTGGTTAATAGGTTTTACTTTTATAGCTTTTCTTTAAATAAGTCATCTCATATTCTCCAGGCTAAGACAAAATGAAAGACAACCTGAAGTTACTGTAAAACAACTAATTTCCATGAGCGATTTATTTTCGCTATTTTTGCCAATATGTAATTTTTCCTTTTTAAACGACATGAATTAAATTTGAAAATCGTGAAAATAAATAGCCGTGAAATGGGCTGGTAAGGGCTAAACACAAAATAAAGTATCTGCAAAAATAAGTTGGTTTACCATATTGTACTTACTCTAACCCTGTTTCCTATACTGGTTGTGTCATATTTTTCAAATTTTTCATTTCTCTCTTGGTGAACTTGTTTCTGTTTGGCTAAAGCTTCCTTTAGTCTCTTGTTTGCTGCAGCAGCCTTAAAATCAGTAAATAGTCATCTTAGCTAAACAGAACTTAAAATAAGGAGATTTTGAAAAAAATATTTAACAGAACTTGTTTTTGCACTGATACTAAATGTCCTCCTTTAAACAATAACTCATGGTGGTGCTCCTTTAAAGGATAACTTATACAGAGTATACATACAGAAGGAAATTAAAAAAGAATGTTTTACCAGACTATATAAAATTTGATTAAAAATTGAAATAGATTTTTTTTTAAATGTCCCTTTAATTACACAATCAGTTATAAAAGATAAGCAAATCAATTTTCTGTGAATACATTCATGTGGCAAAAATGTACATTTCAATCAGAAACTTTTATAAAATGCTCAGCAAGGTGGTTAATAAACAAATTTGAACTTACCTCTTCTCCTTTTCTTTTCAGAATGTTTTGTTGTTTCTGGTTTTCTCTCTGTAACTTGGCTATCTCACAATCTCTCTTTCTTCCCTGGTAAATGATAATTATACTATAGAGTCATAACTTAAAAACATAAAAGTAAATAACTTTAATACACAAAAGAAATACAATGTGATTAAAATGTTTAGCTAATTTTAAAGAGTTATCTCCCTGTAGTGTTAGGTACTACCTTAATGTGCCTAATTTTTCACATTAGTCGATCTGAATAATTTGCATTCTCTGTACATTAGTTCAACCTAAAAAATGTCAACTAATGGTCTTTCAATGATGGTATTGTTTTCTAAATTTCAAAACAATGAAATAATTTAGGCATTTTTTTTTCGGAAAAAAAATACATCATATTCCTTTTTTTAAATACTATTTTTTTTAAATGAAAACCTTTTGTTGTAACTGCATGACTTCTTTTTCTTTTTTCATCTTCCAGCGTCTAAACTCATCAGCATCTTCTTTCATTTGTTTCATCAGCTTAACTCTCTGTTGTTTCATACCCTAAAAGTATACACATAATTCTATTATCTGTAAATTAAACAAGAACATGCTCTTATCAGAAACAAAATATGTGTCTTTCTATGTTGTGATGTAACACTATTATTTCAGATAAGGGTGAAGGTTTGGTACCATTTAAACATTTAAAAACGCTGCATTTCTTTGCACCTGTCCTAAGTAAGGAATCTGATGTTCAGCAGTTGTCGTTTATTGATGTGGTTCATAAGTGTTTCTCGTTTCTCTTTTTTTATATAGATTAGACCATTGGTTTTCCCGTTTAAATGGTTTTACATAAGTCATTTTTGGGGCCCTTTATTGCTTGCTG
The DNA here is from genome assembly GCA_019925275.1 of Mytilus edulis. NCBI lineage: Eukaryota > Metazoa > Mollusca > Bivalvia > Mytilida > Mytilidae > Mytilus > Mytilus edulis. The sequence continues at coordinate 118,319,863 of CM034361.1, forward strand.
TTCGGTGTAAGCCAAGGCTCCATGTTGAAGGCTATACTCAGGCCATTCATTAGGAGGCTGTACCCGGTACTTTTACCCTCCTATGCTATCGACAAGTACCGCCTAAATGTAGAAATTTTTATATAAGATATTCATGGAATAAATTGAAAAGTACCACCTAGAAACGTGGAAAGTACCAGTCAACATGAAAGATAATGAAACCCCTGTATACTTTGACCTATAATGATTTACTTTTACAAATTATGACAGTTGTCTCATTGGCACTCCTACAAATCTTTTAAACAAGAGTGCACACGCTGAAATGTCTCGCCTTCTATACTAATCATAAGCTTTATAACAACTGTCACATAAACTTAACATTAACCAAGATAACTAAACATAGACCAATGAACCTTCAAAATGAGGTCAAGGTCAGATGAACCATGCCAGGCAGACATGTACAGCTAACAATGCTTCTATACAACATATATAGTTGACCGATTACTTATAGTTTAAGAAAAATAGACCAAAACACAAAACCTTAACACTGTGCAATGAACCGTGAAAATGAGGTCACGGTCAAATAAAACCTGTGCGATTGACATAAAGATAATAAAATATTTCCATACACCAAATATAGTTGACCTATGGCATATAGTATTAGATAAAAAGACCAAAACTCAAAAACTTAACTTTGACCACTGAACCATGAAAATGAGGTCAAGGTCACATGACATCTGCCCGCTAGACATGTACACCTTACTATCGTTCCATACAACAAATATAGTAGACCTATTGCATATAGTATGAGAAAAACATACCAAAACGCAAAAATTTAACTATAACCACTGAACCATGAAAATGAGGTCAAGGTCAGATGACACCTGCCAGTTGGACATGTACACCTTACAGTCCTTCCATACACTGAATATACTAGCCCTATTGCTTATAGTATCTGAGATATGGACTTGACCACCAAAACTTAACCTTGTTCACTGATCCATGAAATGAGGACGAGGTCAAGTGAAAACTGTCTGACAGACATGAGGACCTTGCAAGGTAAGTACATATCAAATATAGTTATCCTATTACTTATAATAAGAGAGAATACAACATTACAAAAAATTTGAACTTTTTTTTCAAGTGGTCACTGAACCATGAAAATGAGGTCAAGGACATTGGACATGTGACTGACGGAAACTTCGTAACATGAGGCATCTATATACAAAGTATGAAGCATCCAGGTCTTCCACCTTCTAAAATATAAAGCTTTTAAGAAGTTAGCTAACGCCGCCGCCGCCGTAGCCACCGCCGGATCACTATCCCTATATCGAGCTTTCTGCAACAAAAGTTGCAGGCTCGACAAAAACTGTTTTCCATATTCACAATGATCTATATTTTGGTTATTGTTTTACTCACAAAAGTAGCTAACAAATTAATTGCTTATTAAAATTAATTTGTTTAGGGTAAAAGGTATAAGACTGTCCCTACCCATCTAAGAAACTTGTTTTTCTGACTGTCCCTACCTGTATATCCACATTCAATTTAGCAACTTGTTTTTCTGACTGTCCCTACCTGAATGATATCCACATTCATTTTAGACACTTGTTTTTCTGACTGTCCCTACCTGTATATCTAAATTCATTTTAGACACTTGTTTTTCTGACTGTCCCTACCTGTATATCTAAATTCATTTTAGACACTTGTTTTTCTGACTGTCCCTACCTGTATATCAACGTTCATTTTAGACACTTGTTTTTCTGACTGTCCCTACCTGTATATCAACGTTCATTTTAGACACTTGTTTTTCTGACTGTCCCTATCTGTATATCTAAATTCATTTTAGACACTTGTTTTTCTGACTGTCCCTACCTGTATATCAACGTTCATTTTAGACACTTGTTTTTCTGACTGTCCCTACCTGTATATCAACGTTCATTTTAGACACTTGTTTTTCTGACTGTCCCTATCTGTATATCTAAATTCATTTTAGACACTTGTTTTTCTGACTGTCCCTACCTGTATATCAACGTTCATTTTAGACACTTGTTTTTCTGACTGTCCCTATCTGTATATCTAAATTCATTTTAGACACTTGTTTTTCTGACTGTCCCTATCTGTATATCTAAATTCATTTTAGACACTTGTTTTTCTGACTGTCCCTACCTGTATATCTAAATTCATTTTAGACACTTGTTTTTCTGACTGTCCCTACCTGTATATCAACGTTCATTTTAGACACTTGTTTTTCTGACTGTCCCTACCTGTATATCGACGTTCATTTTAGACACTTGTTTTTCTGACTGTTCCTTCATCTTTAATAGTTTCGTTTGATCGTTGACTTTTCTCTTAAGTTGGGACATCTGTTGTTCTAACTCCTTCAATCTTTGTCTTCTCTGCTCAGCCACTCTATACAAGTACAAATAGTTCAACCATTTAAATGATATAAATGTTCCAGACCATATGAGTATTTGGACCGTACGCGTACGGTCCGGACCGTATACGTATACTCGTACGGTCCGACCATACGCGTACGGTCGGACTGTATGAGTATACGCGTATGGTCCAGTACGAGCTGACCATACATGTTATTGGATCGTGTGGGTTAAATCTAAACAAACATTTATCAAAATCTTTTTTTGTAGTTTTACAAATTGTTATTATTACAACTAGATGTAGAAAATGAACAAACGAACAATTGAAATTAAATATTTGTTTAACTGTATATCTGAATCCTAATTTGGTACTCTCGCCCAATGTAACACTTGCTACCACAAGTAACGGTATATTTTTACATTTACATGTTTGAAGTTCATGCATGTTCTGGTCTTCGCATTTCATTTTTTTGTAAAGTTGCTAAATATTTCAAAACAATTGTCCTCCCACATTATGTTTACTTCCAATATCTTCAATTACAGTGATCATAATTCAATCAATGTACTGGTCAACAAGATAAATACAAGAGATTAACAGATTTAAATTTTTAAATAGTTAAAATGTAAAGTTTTTATTTCAATTACAATTGAGCTTTTTATATTAATTTGAGAGTTAAGTTATGTTGATCTGTTATATGCATTTGTATATAGTAAACTTGACCAACTTCTTAATATTAGTCAGACCGTACGCGTACGGTCCAACCGTATGAGTATTTTGAAAAAGTACGCATACAGTCCAGACCGTACGCATACGGTCCAGACCGTACGTGTACGGTCCAAATACTCATACAGTCTGGAACATAAACAAACTACATCTGATGATATTTACCTATTATCTTTTGTCTCAATATTGATATGGTAAATATTAGCTGCATGTCACAATATGAAGCTTTTTGTCAAGTGAGCACAGCAAACTAAATAAAAAAGTTTTCATATTGTATTGAGCAGCTGATATTTTATCAGGTTGTATTTGCGTATTTTGCATGATAAAACAAGTTTTTTTTCTTTGTTTAACCAGCAAACTGGAAGATGGCTTAATAAGTTTGTGTCCAACATTCCTTGCTTGTTATTGCCAGTTATTGTGGAACAATTATCTATTTTCAGAATTTCTTGGATACAACTTTAACTGTTCAACAAAGTAGACATTTTCCATAGGCTTGTGTATTAGACTTTAGCAAAAACAGGAAAAAAACAAGAATGTGTCCAAAGTACACGGATGCCCCACTCGCACTATCATTTACCATGTTCAATGGACCGTGAAATTGGGTAAAAAAATGTAATTTGGCATTAAAAGTAGAAAGATCATATCAAGGAACACGTGTACTAAGTTTCAAGTTGATTGGACTTCAGCTTCACCAAAAACTACCTTGACCAAAAACTTTAACCTGAAGCGGGACAGACAGACGGACGAACAGACGAACGAACAAACAGACAAACGAACCAATGAACAGACGAACGAACGAACGAACAGACGGACAGACTCACAGACCTGAAAACATAATGCCCCTCTACTATCATGGGTGGGGCATAAAAATATATATCCAGAAAAAAAATTTTTTTCTCCTCAATCCACAAAATTTAGTATCAAAGAAAATAAATGAATCCACAGTTGTAAATACTATACTTACTTGCTAGTTGCAGAGTTATATTTAGCATTTTCTAAAGCCTGAGCTAATTCCTCCTTCTCTTTCTGTAGACTTTCTATCTCTGAATTCATCCCACTAATGGCATGCTGAATGGAGAGAAAAAATCAATAGGAATGCTAATATGGAGAAATAATCAATAGAAATGATAAAATGGACTTAAAATCAATTACCGTAAATAAACCGGAAATCAATGGAAATAGCTAAAATGGACAAAAATCAATAAGAAAACAAGAATGTGGAAAAATCAATGAGATAACTAAATTGAGCAGAAAGTCAATGAGAAAACTAGAATGAGCGGAAATTCAATAAGAAAACTAGAGTGAGCAGAAAATCTATTGAAAAATTTCAAATGGTGAAAAATTAAGCCCATCCAGTCTCTCTTAAGTCAACCTACATCATATTGGCCTTTCATTGCCTTCATCTGATCATCGTTTTGTGTCATCTGTTTAGCAAGCCGCTCCTTTTTCTCCAGAAGTTTGTTCAGTTCCTGCAATTCATTTGTCATCTTGGCTTGCCTGAAGGCATATTCTTTGGACATGGCCCTACTATCTGGGGTTCCAGGAAGGGATTCACCCTGGTCCATATCCTCATCTTGGTCTGGTATACTCTCTTCTGGTTCATCCTATAATTGATTAAATAAACTGTTATCACAGACATATGTCTCGCTTTTTGGTAATTTTGATAATGCATATATGTTGAAATTAAAATAGCAACACTTTGCAAATATTCAAAGTCAATGAACAATGACTGAAGGTACATGGCTAAAGAATCTCCATGGAAATGAGATAGACCAATGCAAATACAACTGCATATAAAATACCATTGACTTATCAGAAGTAGTTCCCTTTAAACAAACCTAAACACAATCTAATACATGTAAACTAAGCTAAATTTTAAAATGAATAAACCATATTAACTGAGGTGGCGTGGTCATATAATCTCCATGGTAATGAGATGTACCAATGCTAAAACAACTACATACCAAATATCAATACCAACTAGTGGTTCCCCATTATCTGACCTAATCACAAACTAATACATGATACTAAGCAAAAATTTCAAGGTCAATAGACCATAACTGAGGGGGCAGGGCCATATAATCTCAATGGTAATGAGATGTGCCAATACTAATACAACTGCATACCAAATATCTTTAACTTATCACCAGTGGTTCACTATAAACTAGACCTAATCACAAACTAATACATTGTTGATGCTGCTGTCGCCGGAAACAGCATACCTATGTCTCACTTTTTTACTCCATCAAGAAAGACAAAAAACGATCACAACTTAGGCCAAATAAAAATGTATGTGTGGTTCCAGTTATCCTAATTATTCTACTCTAAAGTCTTAATAATAGCCTACCCATGTGATTAATTTTTTTCATTTTTCATTAAGCATTGTTGAACTCAGAATGTGCTACAATAGACTCATTTCTTTTGTTACATCTTTTGACATCAGACTCGGACTTCTCTTGAACTGAATTTTAATGTGCGTATTGTTATTGTTTTACTTTCTACATTGGCTAGAGGTATAGGGGGAGGGTTGAGATCTCATAAACATGTTTAACCCCGCCGCAATTTTGCGCCTGTCCCAAGTCAGGAGCCTCTGGCCTTTGTTAGTCTTGTATGATTTTAAATTTTAGTTTCTTGTGTATAATTCGGAGTTTAGTATGACGTCCATTATCACTGTACTATTATGCATATTTTAGGGGCCAGCTGAAGGACACCTACGGGTGCGGGAATTCTCGCTACATTGAAGACCCATTGGTTGCCTTCGGCTATTGTTTGCTCTATGGTCGGGTGGTTGTCGCTTTGACATATTCACCATTTCCTTTCTCAATTTTATCAATGTAAAATAAAACCTTAAGATAAAAAACCTACTTTAAGATGCAACTGGAACCACACATACTATTTCATTTGGCCATAGAAACAACAAAACAAGAGTTTTGATAGTGTTTTTACATTTTAGAGTGTAAACAAGTATTCTGAGAGTATTGCATGGCATTACATAGTTCCCTACACATTAAAAACTCATTGTATTGGGACAAAAAGCTAAGGTAATTAGTAATTTGTTATATTTTCTATTAGAAAAGCTGTTGAATCGAAAGAAACTTGTGAAACAAAACTTTCTAATTAAAATGTAAAACTAAAGACCCTCTTCATCTTTATTGGTTAATAAAGTTTGGTCTAATGCAACACCATGATCCACTGGTGGGGTGGCCCCACACACACTATCATTTTCAATGTTCAGTGGACCATAAAATTGGGGTCAAAACTCTAATTTGGCATTAAAATTAAGAAGATCATATGATAAGGAACATGTGTTATAAGTTTCAAGTTGATTGGATTCATAAAAACCTACCATGACCAAAAACTTTAACTAAACACCTAAACCAGTAGCGGGAAAGACAGACAAAGTATCAACAGACGGACACACAGACCGAAAAACATAATGCCCCTAGGTGGGGCATAAACTACTATAATTGATTTCTATCAAATTAATTACCTTATCATCATTAACTTGTTCAGCAAGATGTCTCAATTTGTCCATCTGTTCTTTCAACTCTGGATGAGAGTTCACATCTAAACTTGAACTTAATACATTGAAATCAAACCTAAAAATAGACACATAATTTCCCTTTTAATATTTGCATTATCAAGTTTTCTGCATGCTCACCAGTATAATATATCAAACAAAAGTCCCATTATTTTGAGTTTTTGGTTAATATTTATGGGTGGCATTAAAAATGCACTAAACTGGAATGTTTGGTAAACTAAAGAAACAAGAAGTTAAACTTGTCATAAACCTCAAGATGAGGGCTATTCCAGAAAAAAATGTATGGGGCACATTATATTAATAATACATGGGTGATGGGAATCAGAGCAACTTTTCACACTATAATGCACTATAATTCTAAATTACAAGTGTCTGGGTGGCAGGTGCTGACAAAAACTGCCTTCCAACCCCCCAACCCCCCAACCCCCCCCATACATTTTTTTTCTGGAATAGCCCTGAGTAACATTCAACTGTTGTAAGAAGTCAGACATCTCTTTTTCTATTTACTCAAACTTGTTGCTGCTGCAAAACACTGATTTTCTTACTCTTTTAAGAAAGGGAAGGGTATTCTCTTCTTCAACATGAATATAAAATAAAATTTTCCTTTAATAAAAAACTTATTAGAAACTTGTTATAACTTGTTTGGGCCATGAGACAAGGGATTTGACCACCAAAATTTGCTTTGATGATAGAATTAAAAATGAATAATAAAATAACTATCGTAGAAATGTTTTCTATATGGACTAGAAACACAACTCTAGATTTTTACCCTGTGTCCTTTTTGAAATCATCCAGTCTGTTTTTCAATCGTTCACATTTCAGGTCCAACTTGATAACTTTCTCACACAGATTAGCACTGTTATCAACAGCTCTCTGCAGTTCATCAGACAACTTCTCATTCTCTTCCTGAAATTACAAAATACATCTTGACAGATTAGCACTGTTATCAACAGCTCTCTGCAGTTCATCAGACAACTTCTCATTCTCTTCCTGAAATTACAAAATACATCTTGACAGATTAGCACTGTTATCAACAGCTCTCTGCAGTTCATCAGACAACTTCTCATTCTCTTCCTGAAATTACAAAATACATCTTGACAGATTAGCACTGTTATCAACAGCTCTCTGCAGTTCATCAGACAACTTCTCATTCTCTTCCTGAAATTACAAAACACATCTTGACAAACATCAACAAAGATGAAGAGGCAAATAGAGGAAAAACATCAAAATTATAGGAAGTTGTAGGACAGTTTGATCCTATCAATCTCTTGAAAAATCCATATAAATGTAGGTTAGTAAAACAAAACATGAACTTTGAAAATATTCTCAAACTATCACTTTTTTAACTTCAAAAATCATAGATGCTTTAATAAATTAATATAATGGAATTTTAAACAACTCATTCAAGTGAGAGGTTTAACTAGCTATAAAACCAGGTTTAATCCACCATCTTCTATGTAAGAAAATGCCTGTACCAAGTCAGAAATATGACAGTTGTTGTCCATTTGTTTAATATGTAGAGCTTTTGATTTTGATTTTGCCATTTGATTAGGGCTATTCCAGAAAAAAATGTATTGGGGGGTTGGAAGGCACATTATATTAATAATACATGGGTGATGGGTATCAGAGCAACTTTTCACACTATAATGCACTATAATTCTCAATTACAATTGTCTGGGTGGTGGGTGTTGACAAAAACTGCCTTCCAACCCCCCACCCCCACCCCCACCCCCCCACACCCCATACATATTTTTCTTGAATAGCCCTTAGGAACTTTCCTTTTTGAATTTTCCTAGGAGTTTTATTTTCAGGTTTTACTTTTTGTTACCACTGTTTGGTCCTTTCACTTTTTTTATTCAAGCTTCTCTGCTTAGTTTTTTGAAGACCAAAGAGGTGTCCGAGTACAAAATGTTGAGCCTCATATCTTTGAAGTCTTTTTACACCAGTATTTACTCATATTGATTTAAGATTGGTGTCTCAATAATACATCTTTAATATTATTCATACTAAAATTTCTCGTACAATGGATTTGCCACCAATAGTGTAATGTTCTTTTTATTTGGTTTACAAGCCTTAAATTACCCATAGTAGTAAGAAAACTTTGACCCTACTAACATGATATGGGTGATAAACACATTATATATTACCTCTAGCTGTTTGTTTTTCTCTGCCAATTCTTTGACTTTGTCCATTATAGAGTCCTGCTCTCTGAAAAACATAAAAATATAAAATTTTAGTTCTAAACGTATGGAAATATAAACTAACATTACCGGTATTAAAGTTTTTTAAATGCACATGTAGTATATATATATATTGTGAGTCTTTTCTATTGAGATGTTCTTCATGTTCTTTAAAGTGCTTAATCATTCAAGGAATTCTCCTGTTTGAGAAAGATCATTGTGGATGGAATCTATAATTGAAGTCTCATTGAGTAATTGGTAGATCAACAAACATTAAGATTGTACTTTGAGAGACACAAAAATTTCAAAGTAAAATTTTCCACTAAATCACTGTCTATGAAATAAAAAAAAATTCTGTGTCAACACAAATGTAAATCATTCTATCCATGCATGAATAAAGTAAAAACTGACCAATAGCAGTTCTTGGCCCAGGTCCCTGAATGAAATTGATTGTTTTATATGTATACTAAAGCATAATTGATCAATCCCTTTCATTGAAGCTAAGATAACTTTGCTAAATTTTCCTTGTACCTGTCATATCTAAGGCCAAATAAAAATATATGTGTGGTTCCAGTTACATACTTTTAAAAAATAGGGTCAGTAGGTCGGCAAATTTTTTTTTATTTTTTTTAATTTTTACATGGTTTGGTTGTAAAATAAACAGTCATGATACGTTTTTAGTTAATTTTGTTGCATTCTGTTATGAATTGTTGCATTTTAGCCATAACAGATACTTGTGATGGAAATTCAAATGACAGAAATCTATGAATTTAATTTAATATTTTAATTCATAATCCTCAAAATTTGATCGTTTGGAACCACACATATATTTTTATTTGGCCTAACCTATAGGCTGATGTGAAGATTGCTTATATGCTTCATCTCAACATTAACCAGTTGTAGACCAGATATAAAATTATCCCCTTTTTAAAACCCAGGACAACTTTAAAAAAAGTTTTCTAACAAAATATGTTTGGACAGACAGTTTGAAAGACAGAGTCTAGTGTTTACTTGACCGGCTCTTGCTGTTGGGCAGAGAATGATAGACAGAGTCTAGTGTTTACTTGACCAGCTCTTGCTGTTGGGCAGAGAATGATAGACAGAGTCTAGTGTTTACTTGACCGGCTCTTGCTGTTGGGCAGAGAATGATAGACAGAGTCTAGTGTTTACTTGACCGGCTCTTGCTGTTGGGCAGAGAATGATAGACAGAGTCTAGTGTTTACTTGACCGGCTCTTGCTGTTGGGCAGAGAATGATAGACAGATTCTAGTGTTTACTTGACCGGCTCTTGCTGTTGGGCAGAGAATGATAGACAGAGTCTAGTGTTTACTTGACCGCCTCTTGCTGTTGGTGACAAAGATAAAAATAGAGACAGAATACATCATCTCCTTGATAAATAAACATACGCGTATGACATGGATGTAGATGCTGCCGTAGATGTTGTTGATGAAAATACTGAAGTACATGTAGCTACTGAACTCTCACACTTAATGGTTAAACCCCCAGACTGAAGTCTTGTCTCTAATTCTATTACCTGTAAATATATAACATGTATCAAGTTTAGTTGTTCTGGTTACTAATAATTTATAGGCATTAATATTACTCAATGTGTATATGAACCCTAAGATAATAGATATAGGAAGATGTGGTGTGAGTGCCAATGAGACAACTCTCCATACAAATAACAATTTAAAAAGTAAACCATTATAGGTTAAAGTACAGCCTTCAACACGGAGCCTTAGCTCACACCGAACAACAAGCTATAAAGGGCCCCAAAATTACTAGTGTAAAACCATTCAAACGGGAAAACCAACGGTCTAATCTATATAAACAAAACGAGAAACACGTATATATTACATAAACAAACGACAACTACTGTACATCAGATTCCTGACTTAGGACAGGTGCAAACATTTGCAGCGGGATTAAACGTTTTAATGGATCCAAACCTTCTCCCTTTTTCTGAAACAATAGCATAACATCACAACAAAGAAAAACATACGATAAAATATCAATTGGCAGACTTAACTCAATCAAAAAAAAACGTATGATTAAACAATGAGTCTATTTTCATGGAGTTTAAATAAATCCAGCCAGGCTTTAATATTACTTGTTAGTTTTTACTTTTTATATTCAATGATTTTAAAACATTGTTTGCTTTTTATAATATAAATGTGAATATGGAATATATCAATCTTTTATTAAATGTAAATCAAGGATGATAACCCCGAGTTTCAAAAAAATCGATGAATTATATATATTTGCTGCCTATATGTAGTGACAACTGTAATTTATACCTTGTCCATCAGATTTCTTATGATTAAGAAATACCAGCCATTAGATTATTCTTTATGTGCCTAGAACATCAACCTAATAGTGTAAGAGAAGATCTGAATTTTTACTTTCTCCCAAACTTGGGCAAGATCATGAACTTTTCACTTCATACTTCTATGACTGGAGTATGCACAAAAACATTATAATATCCCCTCCTTGAACAAAAACTCTTTTTGGGAAATACAGATCGATGTGGATGTTTTTTCAAATAAAACATTGGAAAAACTAAATTTTTTAAGAGAAAACAATGTCGCTGGATTTTCCAGAAAAAAATCAAAAATTGCAGTAATTTTGCAATAAGGAGGAAAACAACAAATGACCCATGTCATTTCCACCCACTCAATTGTAATGGACTAGCCTGAATCCCTCATAACTATCCTTACCAACTGTTTCAGTCTTATGATCTCTGCCGTCTGTGGATCACGGTTAATTATAGGTTTGTTCTTGATCTTTCTAGCTCTGTCAGCGTAGCGTAATGTGTTTAATGTCTCCTCCATATTGGTGTCTGCTGGGCTGATACATGCTACCATAAGAGTATAGGAATTACCTCCTAATGAATCTAAAAATTATGAAATTAAGAGTGAAAATTATATTGTAAATTATCTCCATTGGGTTATCTCCCTTTGATCAAATAAAACATTTATAACATGTCAGTCATGAGTGTTAAAACTAAATCAAGTAAAAATCTTAAAAACAATTAAAGAACCTTAGTGAGCGCGCTCACATACCCCACCGTCCCCACATTGTCATTGGAGAAATAAAATAAGTGTAAGAAAAGAAAATTGTATAAGAAAAAAAAATTGAATCATAATTTTCTGTCAATATGCACATCTACATAGTATGTCCTTATTATCTACAAAAATCACAGATAATAAGGACATACTATGTAGTTGTGCATATCGACGGGAAATTGCGATTCAATTATAAAATTCTGTTGTGTGGTTTCAGAGGAGTTGCGATTACAAACTGTTGTAGAAGTACATTGAAGCAAATAAGTTCAAAGGAGCATAACTCCTAGAAAGAAAAAAAAATTGTAATTTCCTATCAATATGCACATCTACATAGCATGTCCTTATTATCTACAAAGTTTCATGAAATTCTATTGTATGGTTTCAGAGAAATTGCAATGACGAACTGTTGCAGTAGTACATTAAAGCAAATAAGTTCAAAGGGGTGTAACTCCTGGAAAAAAAATTGAATCATAACATCCTGTCTATATGCACATCTACGTAGTATGTCCTTATTATCTACAAAGTTTCATGAAATTCTGTTGTGTGGTTTGAGAGGAGTTGCGATGAGAAACTGTTGCAGTAGTACATTAAAGTAAATAAGTTCAAAGGGGCGTAACTCCTAGAAAAAAAATTGAATCGCAATTTCCTGTCGATATGCACAACTACATAGTATGTCCTTATTATCTGAAAAGGTTTCTTGAAATTCTGTTGTGTGGTTTGAGAGGAGTTGCGATGAGAAACTGTTGCAGTAGTACATTAAAGTAAATAAGTTCAAAGGGGCGTAACTCCTAGAAAAAAAATTGAATCGCAATTTCCCGTCGATATGCACAACTTCATAGTATTTCCTTATTATCTGAAAAGGTTTCGTGAAATTCTGTTGTGTGGGTTGAGAGGAGTTGCGATGACAAACTGTTGCAGTAGTACATTAAAGTAAATAATTTCAAAGGGGCGTAACTCCTAGAAAAAAAATTGAATCGCAATTTCCCGTCGATATGCACAACTACATAGTATGTCCTTATTATCTGAAAAGGTTTTGTGAAATTCTGTTGTGTGGTTTGAGAGGAGTTGCGATGACAAACTGTTGCAGTAGTACATTTAAGTAAATAAGGCCAAAGGGGCGTAACTCCAAGAAAAAAAATTGAATCGCAATTTCCCTTCGATATGCACAACTACATAGTATGTCCTTATTATCTGAAAAGGTTTTGTGAAATTCTGTTGTGTGGTTTGAGAGGAGTTGCGATGACAAGAAACAGGACTGACGGATGGACGGACGGGTCAAAAACATTATACCCTCCGCAACTTGTTGCATGCCTGCATGGGGTATAATAAGGATTTCTTTTTAAGTTACACAAATAACAGACCACAAAAGTCTACATGTATGTAAAGATCTTACTTGAAATGAAAGTTTACACAAAATATGTGATCATTGTGATTAATCCTATATTTGTCCTGAAAATTTTGGCCAGTGGATGGTCATTGTCAGTCTGACCTAAAAGCATAATTATCTACTTTCTCAAACTATCCATCATATATTAAAATGAGAAGTCTGGATTGAAACATTGTTTAGTCCCCTGTGACATTCATGACATGCCTCTACAAATTACCATGACATGCCTCTACAAATTACCATGACATGCCTCTACAAATTACCATGACATGCCTCTACAAATTACCATGACATGCCTCTACAAATTACCATGACATGCCTCTACAAATTACCATGACATGCCTCTACAAATTACAAGATATGTAACCTGGCAAACAATGGAAAGAACTAAACTGTGTTGTTACAGTATAGTGATTTTTTTTTTAATTAAAACCACAAAAACATTTCATGTCAAGCTCTATCCTATTTTAACCTAGGTATCTAGGCATTATTTATCAATAAATGAATAGATCTGTATATTACAAGATTTAGGTATAAATTGTTTATTTCAGAACTTTTCCATTCCAAAATGTGAGCTTGGATAACTGCTATTGCAAAATTCTATTATGATATTTTAACATACTGGAAATATACCATGTCGGTGTTTATTAAGCACAACAGGAGCTTCATATTAGAAAACACTATATAAACAAAAATGTGGCAGCAGTACACGGATGCCCCATCTGCACTAGCAATAATATTCTATCTTTAAAGGACCTTGAAAATTGGAGAAAATCTCTAAACTTGGCATTAAAATTAGAAAGATTATATCATAGGGGACAGGTGTACTAAGTTTCAAGTTGATTGGACTTCAACTTCATCAAAATCTACCTCAACCAAAAACTTTAACCTTGAAGTGGTTCAAAGGAGGGACGCATAGACCAGAAAACATAATTCCCATAAATGGAGCATAATAATATCTTTCTATAGTATTACCTTGAAGAAGCCTAGTCAACTTGGAGTCTCTATATGGAATATATGACCTTTTCTCCTTATCATCACCCAGTGCACTGATCACATTGCCTAAACATAAAAGTCCTCTGTTGATGTTCACCCCTTCCTTAAACCTTTCTCCCTCGGCCTGCGTCTTCTTTGCTCTCTCAGATCCTGCTAGATCTACTAAATGGAACTTGGCACTACAGGTGTCGTTCCTATATTAGTAAATTAGACTTTAAGGTGGTACCTAACACTACAGGGAGATAACTCTGTAAAATTATCTAAATATTTTAATCATTTTCTATTGTTAAGGAAATATCAAGCTTCCCAATGATCAAAATTAGTCTTCCTCAAACTGCTATATATCCAATGAAATTTTTCCGTGAAAGTGATTGATTCAAGTCTTTAGAAATTTTATATTTTTTTCAAAGGGTCAAAGTAAATATTTTGTCAAAATTTTAATTTAGTCAAAGTGTTGGGTACCACCTTAACTTAGAACCATTTCTTTTGTCCCAAGGACTACTTTTAGAGATATCTATTTTCAAGACATTCTTTGTATATACAGTCAAAGCAGTTGAACTGATAAACACAATTGAAAAAACATAAAAAAAAAAAAAAAAATCACAAAAATACAATTTATTCTCATTGAATACAAAAATAAATTAATCCACAGAAAATTCACAATATTGATGCGAAGGACATACTTTTTATTCGATGAGTGAATTAAAGCCGACCACAGAAATGTTATGCATTGAAATTAACAACAAGTGAGATATTGACATTTAGTGTATATAAACTATTTATTGGACATACTCATCGTCTTTTTTCTTCATCTCTACATGTATTGTAAAGATAGCATGACTTCTACTGGATGTGTTATTCATAGCAGTGGCTCCAGTTGTTCTGACTTGACCTCCCATGCTAAGGCAGGTCAATGTTTCTTCGTAGGACGTCACTGTTTTCTCTCGTAAACCTGGTAACTAAAGTATAAAGAGAAGTTTCGTTGAAAATTTATCTCAATTTCTCTGTTTGAATCCATATTTGAAAGAGACTTTATTAGTTATTAGGCCAACTAAAATTAATTAGTAGATTTTCATCCAAATGTTTGAAAAAAATTGGGCGGGTGGGAGGATTTTATTTTTTTTATTTTATTTCATATGAAACCCTTGTCACAAGTTCTTCATACCGCAGGGTATATGCTAGTGGAAAACAAGCTTGTGTAATGTATATACATGTACATGATGTATAAGGAGTCCTACACTATTTTTTAAACTCTTAAAATAAAAATCCCTGATTGGCAACCACTATTATACATGTAATTGCCGCTTAAGAAACCTATTTATAGTATACATCATAAAGAAGATAAATGCTCTCTTCAGTTGGACTATATCTACACCAAATTTATTTCGCTTTCTAAGCAATGGTTTGTAGTCCCCATAAAATCAATAAAATGTATTGGTACAATTGTATGCAACACAAGTATCATCAGTACAGAATAAAATGTAAACTCAGTGTTGAAAGTAATTATGATGTAAAACATGAACTTAACCAAAAAGTAGTTGTTGTTTAATGACTAAATTGAGGGTATTGGGACAGTTACAGAGGGTGTTTGCTGTTTTACAAAAACAACAGCCATGGGTAAATATAAGGGCTTGTTATAATTAAAATGTGTGTTTGTTGACTTTTTTTCCTCAATATATGGTCATAAATCAAACAAGTTCGTGCTTGTGTCAATTTCTTTAATCCAGTCATGTTTTTTTTTGTACAAATTTGTTCTACGATTCTTGCGCTTTGGATATCATTCACAGTCCAAATTTCCTGACACAAAGTCATTGTATAAATAAATTAAAAAAAACACGGTTTTCGTTTCACTTGTGACTTCCGCAATTTGCGTTCAAGGACAAGGTGTTTTACTCATAACTCGAATATTTCATGCCCTTTTCGTTATCAATCTTTATTCTCGGTAGATGATGTTGTCATCATAGAGCAGCAGAATATGTCGACTTTATTATTTTCATTTGAATACTTGAAGAAATACAAAAACGATTTGAAACAGAAAGTTTTGAATGAAACGAAATTATCGATGGTTACCGGTAACGGACATGAACAAAATCCGGAAATCATATTTTTGTTAAATAAAAGAAATTGGGGCGGGACAATTTCAGAGGGGCGGACGGGGATGAAAATCGAGCAATTAATTTTAATTGGCCTTATGTGAATCAATGTCATTATTATAAAGTGTTTTTTTTAGAAGTCATTGGTTTGTTCCATGGACTGTCCACTATTTTTGGTGAATCCGGTCATCTTTTTTACATGTTTCATTTTATTATTTGCTTGTCTTTTTTATTTTCTGAGGACTTGTGTGTTAGTGGTTGAATTGGTCTGTTGAACTATCCAGTATTTTTGGTGAATCAAATCATCTTTTTTATTTTTTTAATTGTCTATATTTAGACATTCAGTATTAACATGACAAAGTGAATCTTAAAAACATTTAAACCAGTTGCATTTGTTGGCACCTGTCCTAAGTCAGGAACTTGTTATTCAGTGGTTGTTGTGTTTCGTAGGAGTTTTCACTTCTAGTTTTCAATATAGATTAGACCATTGGTCATGTTAGTTTTCCTGTTTGAATTGCTTTACATTAGTCATTTTGGGGCCCATTATAGTTTGAAGTTCAGTTTGAGCCAAGACTCCATGTTGAAGGCAGTATTTTGACCTATAATTGTTTACTTTTTACACATCATGACTTGGGGTTCGCCTCATTGGCACATTTATTCCATTTCCTTATTTCAACATACATGTAGTCTAGACTGATATAAATTGTTAAAATGGTTTTATCACCACATCATTGTGTTCATATTAAAAAAAAAAAAATAACAAAAATACAGAACTCTGAGGAAAATTTAAATTGGAAACTCCGTCATCAAACACCAAATTCAGTCTGTCTATGTATTTTTGGTGAATCATGTCATCCTTTTTTACATGTTCGAATTTAGTATGGCGTTCATCATCACTGAACTAGTATATATGTTTAGGGGCTAGCTGAAGGACGCCACCAGTTGCAGGAATTTCTTGCTACATTGAAGACCTGTTAGTGACCTTCTGCTGTTGTTATTTCTATGGTTGGGTTGTTGTCTCTTTGACACATTCCCCATTTTCATTCTCAATTTTATTCATGGTCTATATTTAGAAATTCAGTGTTTCCACAACAGTGTTTACCCTGATTCCCCCTGTTGCATCTTCTCTGATAGCCAGTGGCTCTCTTTTAGACATAGGACACAGCAAGTCATTAATATCCTCGTTGTAAATCTGTAAGAAAACAAATTTATATTGTATTCTTTATCAGCAATCATGATGGAAGGTTTGTCTCTTGGGTTTTCAAAACAATTTTCTTCATACCTTAGTACTATAGGGTTTTCCAGATTTAAGCCAGATAAGTGCATGTATACATGTACATTTATATTGGCTTTGATTACTTTTTGAACATTCAAATAACTTAAGTTATAAGAAGAATTTTGATTTGTTTTATAGGTTTATAATATCAACCCAATTTTCAAACAGTCACAGAC
The DNA here is from genome assembly GCA_019925275.1 of Mytilus edulis. NCBI lineage: Eukaryota > Metazoa > Mollusca > Bivalvia > Mytilida > Mytilidae > Mytilus > Mytilus edulis. Next base: position 118,337,654 of record CM034361.1, read on the forward strand.
TTTGCATTGTGTTTTTTTTAAGGGCTATTCCAGAAAAAAATGTATGGGGGGTTGGAAGGCACATTGTATTAATAATACATGGATGATGGGTATCAGAGCAACTTTTCACACTATAATTCTCAATGACAATTGTCTGGGTGGCAGGTGCTGATGACAAAAACTGCCTTCCAACCCCCCCCCCCCCCCCCCCCCCCCCCCCCCCCCCCCCCATACATTTTTTTTTGGAATAGCCCTAACCTGCAATAGGTTAAAAGATGTATTGATATTCATTTGCATAAGGTCGATGTTTTTGTGACACAGCTCATATAAAGCAATAGGTGGTGTACCCTGGAATCCAAACAGGGAACTATGCATTTTGAGGTACAGAAAAATAATCCTTTCTTCATGTTGAAAAGGAGGAAAATAATAATAAATACACATTTTATCTCTTGTTTGTTAATGATCAAAGAACGATCACAATCTTCTGGAGAGAAATAACAAAATTTGCTGAATGCAGTATCCTTACAAATAATTGTTGCTAATTGTCTTAGAAGTTGATATGTGTTTTGTTTTTACATGTTTTACCTCCAAATATGAAACTTTAACAGTGAACGAATACTCTGGTTTGTCTTCCATTCCATTGAACAGTTCCTGCATCACACGTGGGATGACACCTTTTTCTATTTCACTGACCATGTCATAACATCCTCCCATCGTGTAAGTCTTCCCACTTCCTGTTTGTCCATATGCTAAAACTGTTGCATTGTACCCTGAAATAATACAACATCAGAAACAAACATTCCTTTTTTCAAACAAGTACTTGCTTTTTTGTAGTACATGTATGTATACAACAGTGTTCTAGGATTTTTTAACGCTTGCAACTTGCAAAATGTTTAACACCCCTACATTCTGTATGTATCTACTTGTCCCAAGTCAGGAGCCTGTAATTCAGTGGTTGTTATTGTTGATGTGTTACATATTTGGTTTTTGTTCATTTTTTTCACATAAATTATGCTGTTAGTTTCTTGTTTTAATTGTTTGACATTTGTCATTTCAGGGCCTTTTATAGCTGATTATGCTTTTTCATTGTTGAAGGACGTACAGTGATCTGGGAGTGATCAAGATTGTAAGAATCTTACCTTTAAAGATGTGCTTGACAAGATATTTGACTGAAGAATCGTAAACCTTGTGCTGAGAATGATCAGGATTGTAAGAATCTTACCTTTAAAGATGTGCTTGACAAGATGTTTGACTGAAGAATCGTAAACCTCGTGCTGAGAATGATCAGGATTGTAAGAATCTTACCTTTAAAGATGTGCTTGACAAGATGTTTGACTGAAGAATCGTAAACCTCGTGCTGAGAATGATCAGGATTGTAAGAATCTTACCTTTAAAGATGTGCTTGACAAGATGTTTGACTGAAGAACCATAAACCTCGTGCTGAGAATGATCAGGATTGTAAGAATCTTACCTTTAAAGATGTGCTTGACAAGATGTTTGACTGAAGAATCGTAAACCTCGTGCTGAGAATGATCAGGATTGTAAGAATCTTACCTTTAAAGATGTGCTTGACAAGATGTGTGACTGAAGAATCGTAAACCTCGTGCTGAGAATGATCAGGATTGTAAGAATCTTACCTTTAAAGATGTGCTTGACAAGATGTTTGACTGAAGAACCATAAACCTCGTGCTGAGAATGATCAGGATTGTAAGAATCTTACCTTTAAAGATGTGCTTGACAAGATGTTTGACTGAAGAATCGTAAACCTCGTGCTGAGAATGATCAGGATTGAAAGAATCTTACCTTTAAAGATGTGCTTGACAAGATATTTGACTGAAGAATCGTAAACCTCGTGCTGAGAATGATCAGGATTGTAAGAATCTTACCTTTAAAGATGTGCTTGACAAGATGTTTGACTGAAGAATCATAAACCTCGTGCTGAGAATGATCAGGATTGTAAGAATCTTACCTTTAAAGATGTGCTTGACAAGATGTTTGACTGAAGAATCATAAACCTCGTGCTGAGAATGATCAGGACTGTAAGAATCTTACCTTTAAAGATGTGCTTGACAAGATGTTTGACTGAAGAATCGTAAACCTCGTGCTGAGAATGATCAGGATTGTAAGAATCTTACCTTTAAAGATGTGCTTGACAAGATGTTTGACTGAAGAATCATAAACCTCGTGCTGAGAATGATCAGGACTGTAAGAATCTTACCTTTAAAGATGTGCTTGACAAGATGTTTGACTGAAGAATCATAAACCTCTTGCTGAGAATGATCAGGATTGTAAGAATCTTACCTTTAAAGATGTGCTTGACAAGATGTTTGACTGAAGAATCGTAAACCTCGTGCTGAGAATGATCAGGATTGTAAGAATCTTACCTTTAAAGATGTGCTTGACAAGATGTTTGACTGAAGAATCATAAACCTCGTGCTGAGAATGATCAGGACTGTAAGAATCTTACCTTTAAAGATGTGCTTGACAAGATGTTTGACTGAAGAATCATAAACCTCTTGCTGAGAATGATCAGGATTGTAAGAATCTTACCTTTAAAGATGTGCTTGACAAGATGTTTGACTGAAGAATCATAAACCTCGTACTGAGAATGATCAGGATTGTAAGAATCTTACCTTTAAAGATGTGCTTGACAAGATGTTTGACTGAAGAATCTTAACCTCGTGCTGAGAATGATCAGGATTGTAAGAATCTTACCTTTAAAGATGTGCTTGACAAGATGTTTGACTGAAGAATCGTAAACCTCGTGCTGAGAATGATCAGGACTGTAAGAATCTTACCTTTAAAGATGTGCTTGACAAGATGTTTGACTGAAGAATTGTAAACCTCATGCTGAGAATGATCAGGATTGTAAGAATCTTACCTTTAAAGTTGTGCTTGACAAGATGTTTGACTGAAGAATCGTAAACCTCGTGCTGAGAATGATCAGGATTGTAAGAATCTTACCTTTAAAGATGTGCTTGACAAGATGTTTGACTGAAGAATCGTAAACCTCGTGCTGAGAATGATCAGGACTATAAACATAATCGTAAGTAAAAGATCGGTTGGAACCTAGGACAAGCTGGGGTTCATTGTTGATAAAACGTACACACTTCTGACATCCTTCATTCAATTCCTTGGTGATCAGGGGTCGACAACGTATCGCAACGCGAACTGGAATAACTTTGTCCTCCGACATGGTTAACCTGCATAGGTATAAATAAAATGACCAATTATCAAATAATTATATATAAATAGAAATAAATTTCCATAAAATTATGAACATGACATTATTGAGAGGGGTACGACCATTATCGAGACAGAGGGATTGGGTATTTTTAAGCTTGGGATTTAGGGATTGATCCTTTCAGGATCCACGAATTCATATTTCGGGATATCTGGATTTAAATTTCTTTAAATTTGGGACCTCAGGATTTCATGTTTTTAAACCAATGATTTTGGGATCAGGACCCCTCTGACTCTCCCCCGCCCCATTGTTTTATCTGCATGTAAGACCTTGAATCTTGATCTGTACAACAAAAACAAATGTTCTTTCAAGGTTTTAGATATTTGCTAAACTTCCCTTGTTCTATTTTAAGCCATGAGGTCATAGTAGTCAAAAGGGGGGATAACAATTTGCATGAAGTTGCGTACCCATTTTGTAAAACGTTGATGGAAGATTTGGAGAGCTAATGGTTACATGTACATGCATCATGATCTTTTGGTTCTGTATGTAAACCGGATGTTCTGATTTTATTGTAAACTATGAAATGAATTCAGAATTAGGATATGTAATTTTTCAGATTATAAAGCTGCAGTTAATATTCATGTAATAACTTTTTAACCTGAAAAGTGATAGAATATTATCAACAATTGTAGTTATTGTATAATTTGACATTAATTTGATTAAATTATGTTCTATCAAAATATAAGCACATGTTTAGATTTTTAAAACTTTCTGAGTTATCATGGTTATTGAGTATTTTGTAAAAAGAGGGAGTAGGGGGGGGGGGGGGGGGGGGGGGGGGGGGGGTTATAATGTTAATTGTCTATCTTTATCCTGTCAGGAACAGTCAGGTGTGTCAATCTACCTGTACAAGTGATGAGCTATCTTCAGCCAGATATGTCTCAGAGCTTCTGTCAAGATGAGAACCCTTTGATGATGGCGTGAGATAATTAAACAATGGCAAAGCACCATCCTAGACAGGTCATCAAGTACCATAAATCAAGTGATCTAATCAACAATATGTTAATGCGTGTGGAATGTGTTTTTCTTTTTTAGGATCAATATTCTTCCGTCAGCTATGCCACTGATGTGTTCGTAGTCTTTATTGTCAAAATACTGATTTTATTCATACATGTAGCTGTCTGTTTACTTACTCTGATCCTTACTTCGCACAATATTTCAATGACCAACAGAAAATTTACAAAAATAAACCATGCTTGGCACCCATTTTGGAAAGGAATATGACATTTTTCATTGTTTTAAATGCAAAAAAGGATTAAAAATTTACTTCAACAATTTTCATCACGTTCAAATAAAGATACACACTTATTTTGCTGAAACTAAGAATAATTTGATGTATGCTCTCAATTCTCATGGAAGTAATCATGAAATAACATGCTACACATTACTTTATCTACGTGCTGCCAGATTTTAAAACTTTTCAAATTGTACAGTTTTGTCTGTGCACTAACACTGTACAGAGAAAATTGTAAAGTTTGATTCTCACTCAGGGTGCTAAAAATATCAGTACATCAGAAGGGTAATTTTCACCCTCTCACACACATCTCTGGTACACAGACCGGAGTTTAAACTAGAATGGGTACTTTGGGGGCCTCGGATGGTCAAAGATGTCCCCTACTTTGACCTGGAGATCAATTATCTGATATCTCTCTGGTTTGTCTGTTTCCACTGAGAAGCCCGGTGGTTCTCTCCAATTACTTCAGCTTCCTCCACCATAATAACAGACTTCCCCGTGTCCTAGCACTTCCTTTGTGTTGGGTTGGGATTGATTGTCCTTGTAAAAGTAATTGTAGTATAAACATAAGTTAGTGACACATCTCCATTAATCCCGATAGGGAGTGTACATGGATGCCACTATACCCTCGCATCTTTCGAGGGGTTCTTCGGATATCGGAGGTATTTACCAGTACAGTGGAGTCCCTGGTGTCGCGCGGCCCGTGATATCGGGCATTAGCTCATTTCGTCATATCAACACAGTAACACATACAAAATCGTTCTTGTTATTGTTTTAGCCTTCGGAAGGGATAAAAAATAATAAAAATTGATATGTTCAAAAATTAATTAATAACTGCAATCCCGTGATTTACCATATTTGGTCAATTTCCATTAAAAAAAATACATCACAGGGGTGTGGAAATGCTATGCCCGACTCGCCCGACTTGTACATTTGAACAACTGGACAAGTAATTATTTTTGTCTTGGTTGCCCGTGGACAAGTAAAAAAATATACAAGACAAAGTTCAAATCCAACAAAAACATAAAATGAATTTCAAAACGTATAAAGATGTTTAATTTATGTAAAATAAACCAATGTTCAGCAAGTAAAACATCAATGTTCATGACGATAAATATTACATGATACCGGAAATAGATCGATTACCAAAATAAATAAAAATAAGTATGCGAACCCGAGTCACGTAACATTGCATTGGCTTTGTCCATAGACCTGGGATCGTCGATTAAGTTTCATCCATCATTTACTGGAAGAGTCATTTCTTTAAATTTTGTATCGAGATTCAGATTGACAAATACTTAATAAAAAGCTTGGCAAGCAAGGCAAAAAGAATCATTAGTCGAGTAAAAAGCCTTAAATGCAAACGGAGGACACAGAGTATTAAAAAAAAAAATAGCGGAAGCGAGAATTTCAGACATCGTGGATATCAGATTGCCCCTGGATATCTCATATGCAACTATTCCAGTCATAATTAGGTTCGATAACTCTGTATGTGACTGGTTTAATTAGGATTATGTAAAATGTACTGGTTACCCGTGTAATGATTTCAACATATATATATATATATATATACAACTCGTCTAAACATCAACCCAACAATGTTAGATCTGTAAATTTGCTTTCGCAAATTTTGGTCCTTCCCTCGACGGGATTCGAACCCATGCTACTGTGATATCGTGACACCAAATCGCCTGCACTGCAGCCGTCCCGTTAGACCACACGACCACCTGGGCTCTACAAAAATAGAGCTTTCGCTGGCCGTGTGTTACCTTTCCTCGTCAGTTTTAATCTAGCGGCGTACTACAGTACATGATATATAAGGCATGAAGATGTTATTGTTACAGATCAGCTAAATTTATATCAATAGTAAAGGATCCTACAAATTAATGTAATATACAGTCACAGAAAATAATTATATTTATAAGTACGTCTGAGTCAGTGACAACTCTACAACAGATGTATCCATCGGATCGCCATCAATGATGGTGATACATGGCTGTGTACATAATGTATAAACAACTCGTCTAAACATCAACCCAACAATGTTAGATCTGTAAATTTGCTTTCGCAAATTTTTGGTCCTTCCCTCGACGGGATTCGAACCCATGCTACTGTGATATAGGCGATTTGGTGTCACGATATATATATATATATATAGATAGTTATTTCATCTTTGTTACCATCCATCCGTGGTTTCCTTTTGTTAATATAAAATATTATAATAAATGATTTCATAAACAATCGTATAATACTAATATATACATATATATATAAGGTCTTGTCAAAACTTCATCGTGATTAGGCCACGTTGCCATGTTTGTTTTCTTTGATCACATTGATGACTTAATTAATATCTCTACAATCTACCTTTATCCTTGATTATCATACGAGTTATAATAACCTTTCATATTTAATTGTAATACAAACAGTTAAATCTTATTGAATTATTTGCATGTGCAAAATAAGTGTCTAATATCGTCTACTTTTGAAAATTATTTGGTTGCCATTTTGTTATATGTAACTTCGAAATTTTATCAATACAAACGGCATGTATCCACTTTAACAGAGGGAAACAATGTTTAATTTTATGCTGCATTAAGGTAAGGCAATTATTGAAAAGACATGCATTTAACAATTTTTTGATTTTCATCGTACAAATCTTCAAAACTGTATATTCCCATGTCGCCCCAAGCTAACAATGTACATGTAAACTGCATGGTCGGTGCATGTAAATCTTTATTTTTAGTGTGAGAGACTGTTTCTAATAAAGATATTGAAGAACATGTGAAAAAAGAAATTTCTTAAAGGGAAATTCCGCGATTTTTTACTTATCATCTAATTATGTTCATCTTACATAAAAAACACATTTGCAAAGTTTTAAATTTATAGTCCTTCTAATAACGGAGAAAATCAAGTATTTGTAACTTTTTTGGTTGAATTCTCGAGTGGGTCGTGACGTATTAGCCCGATTTATTGAATTCTGGGAAAAAATAAAATCTGTTTAACTCTTATAGCTTATCGACAATATACGTAATTAAAAGCGCACAGCTGACGAATGGTCGAAGTTATTAACCACAATATAAGAATGAACGAAAATGAATATGCATATACCGTTTTGTATTGATTGAATTAAACTCCTATAAAATTATCTCTAGTAAATGTTTTGGAATAAATTTAATTAATTATTGTTGAGATTTTTTTCATAAAATATTTATTGAACATTTTTACTGATATTGAACTGAAAATATTTCAGTTCTATTTACAGTTATTGTTTTGATAATCATTTCAATGCAACTAATGTGTGAGCAGAGTGTGTATATCTGTATATTATTTTGTAAAGGTCACTGTATATTTCTCGGCTTGAGGTCAATTCGTTTACCTTGTAGCTATTTAGCCGCAGGTGTGAGTTCAAGCGTACACAGGTATAAATGTTGTTATTTGGAAAGGATAAACAGAAAGGATTGGAAAGAGTATGCTGTCACGATGTTAATACACTAAGATTTAATACACGATGAGAATAAAGATACAATAATTAAATTGTGTAAATTAATTGAAAATAAAATTCAGATTCGTAATTCCGAAAGTGTATAAAAATAAAAGGAAACAATTTTTGATTACTTTCTTAGCGGCAATTGGCGTAAAGATTCAAATATGAAGCAAAAAATAGTAGTTTTAATCTTTTATAAAAACTAAATGCAATATTACCCAATTTGATATACCATTGTACATCTGTTTGATATCATTGACTTCACCGGAATTTCTTAACTTGTATTCAAATCTGGCTGTGTTTAAATGCTAATAAAACTATTGCAATTTTAAAGTTTTTAATTGACAAAAAAATACAACATACAACATGCATGATTTTTTTTTTAGTTTCTTTTTAACATTTTATTCTTACATAATTAAATTCATTTGACAATCATTTACACGAACTTTTTGTGAAAAGAATATCAATTATCTAAGCTAAGGCATTATTTCTTTTGAGGATTTTTGAGGATTTTTTTTAAAATTCTATGATAATATTTGTGCAATGTTGAACATGATAGCCGTCATTAATCCAAATAAGTAATACAGTAGTTGTAATAAAAGTTATATTTTAGTCATGCATAACTGATATTGACGAATTTATAATAGTTCGTCCATACATCGTTGTTCTTGAAACAATCATTATTAGTATACATGTAAGTTTCCTGACGTATAAGAGCCATTGAGGATGAGCTCCAGAGAAATCAGACTAGTGGCGTTTCGTTCGTTTGTTTGTTGGGAAAGGAGAGGAAATGCAACCGCTTGTACAGATAAACGACAGAATTACCATACAAGCATTTATAGTCAACACAATCAGAAAGAGTTCCCATCGTTAGACGGGGAATATGAAGGCTTCCAAGAATGAACAAGTGACATGTCTAACTCTGAACAGTTAGAAAACAGACTATCGACATCGACCGCTTGTTCTTAATATTTGAAACTGTATGCATATATATACGTATACGTTTATGATATATATAGTGATGAGTTCTTGCGTCTGACAAAAACTAAATTCCTTCATGGTTATATCTTGCCATACGTTTATATTGGTTTGTAAGGTGATTACTCACAATCGTTATTTGAAAATCCTGTTTGTGAGATGTAGATTCATTTCAATACAGAAATTTCGTCTATATATTTCACAAGTGTATAAAACGGAGAAGCTCTGAAGGTCCATTACTCCCATTTTGTTTCAGGGTTGGCAAAGTATTACCCACCGGGAATTCCCGGGCGGGAAAACCCGGGTTTTCCCGGGCTGGGCAATACTCCCAGAAATGGGTGATAGTGGGCATTACTGGGCAATATGATATTTTAAGCTTATTTTAACACAAAATAGTAAAGACTTGTTATAGTTTCATAGTATAACAGCTAAATATATACTTTTTATACAGATAACCATTGACAGTCATTTCTAGAAAATTCAATTTCATTCTCTTCTCTATTAATTTTATATGTAGACAGAATACAAGATTTGAACATTTCAAGATACCTTTTAATTACTAAGTATTGTTTCAATAATCCAAACTTGAAAAATGCATTTTATTGCAGTGTTTAAGTGAATTATTAATTTTAATTGTCATACATTCATATTGCTAAATAAACACCCTACAGGGTCATGCCATAAACACTTATAAAATTGAAAGGACTGATTATTGTTACATAAACAAATCTGTGTTCTAATCTGAATAATTACTTATTAATTAGTGAACAGTACATGTACATTATTTAAATGTGATGTTTCTTCAATACATGTAATTGTTAATTCTTAATAGGAGCTATATTCATTTGAAAAAAAAATATGATTTATTTGCTTTCTATTTACAGTTTGCCAATCTAGACAAATGCTAAACAAACAAAATAGGGTATAAATATCTTATTAAATGTATTGCATTTGTGTTTATCACTGAATCCTCTTTAAAATTCAGACAAATATTTTATATTACCCAGTATTGCCCAGTATTACCCACTAAAACCCAGTAAAACCCGGGTTTTCCCAGTATTTCCCACTGGGCTGGGCAATACTCATAAAACCCGGGTTTTTGCCAACCCTGTTTTGTTTGGGTGTGAACCATCGATGTTTACAGCAATATCACAGAATAAGATGATGATGGTAGAAAGAACTATGGGCGTCATGTGGCAAATATTACATGCATATCGGACAATGAGTTGTCAATCTGTATGAAAAGATTTCCAATACAACCATATTATTGAGAAGGAATGTTTACATGCTATACTCTCGTACTAGTATTACAGGGTTCTTGTGGCGTTCATCTTAGACACACATCTTTTTAACGATGTTTAAAAAAAAGACAGAACCAATTTAATGTCATATTTCCCTATTTTTTAAATATAACTAAAAGTCTTTCATGTCTTTTATCTGACAAGAATACCCTATTTAGGGAACAAGTAATTTATTCTTTTTTCTGTTATTGAATACCAAGAAAGAAAATAAATCCCGAAATTAATTTGAAACTTTGATACTCAAAAGTTTCCCAGCAAAATATTCACATTCCCTGGGGATAATTAGTGTTCGTCCAGTGGCATATATAACAATTGTGATGACGAATTACTTCCTTTGTTCGAGAACAATCTTATTGAAATATAAATCTGTGATTTTACTAGGTCCACAGCTTCAATGAACCAAAGCAAAAGTTATACATCATGTACATCGACCTGTATTTAAATCAAATTGGTTCTCTTCTTCTTCTGGTATACAATAGTCTATCGACATTCGATGATTACATACTGTTGGCATATGTGGACTAGTCTATTTACAACACTTTTACCCCTATTTATTCAAAATATATGTTTTTTTCTTATGTTCAATGTATACATGTATATATTTTAAATTGCGCTATAGTTCCGTAACTTTCTATCCAGTCGTATAAACGAATCGTCTGCAAGTGCGTACATTTTTTTAAATCAATATTTCTGGTCTGTTCCAATCTGTCCTTCACTATTGACAATGACTATATATTACATTTTCCCAAATTCACCCTTGGAAAAAATATTTAAATAGATTTTAATTTCATCAAATCTTATTTTTTGGGTATTATTTATATGTTTATGAATTATATTCTTTACACCAGAAATGTTATTTATAAACAAGCGTATGAGTTTAGTAATGACAAGTAAGACAGAGTTGTATATTATTCATCTGATAGTTCAAAATGGAAAGTTATAAGTTATAAGTTATCAGCCGTGTACACTGATCAATACCTGCAGAAGTGAAACGATGCATGAACTTGCAAGCCTGACAGGAAATCGCTTGAATACCTGGACGTGTCACCTCACACCCCTCACAATACCTTTGGAAGTAATACCTTTAGCCATGCTGGTGATCAGATGAGGGAAGATCAAAATATATTTGTTTATTACTTTAAAGAATTATGAACAAATTAGATTTTCGAAAACAATTTTCACGGAACACTTATTTATGATTTCAACTTTGACTTTTCACCTAATTCCAATATCAACAGTTTAAAAACAACAGACCATGGTAATTTAAACAAGAGTGAACACGCTGAAATGTCTCGCCTTCTATACTAATCATTGATATTATGTTGATAGTCCTAAGTATAAAGCTAAGCTTTAATACAACTGTCACATAAACTTAACATTAACCAAGATAACTAAACAAAGACCAATGAACCTTGAAAATGAGGTCAAGGTCAGATGAACCATGCCAGGCAGACATGTACAACTAACAATGCTTCTATACAACATATATAGTTGACCTATTACTTATAGTTTAAGAAAAATAGACCAAAACACAAAAACTTAACACTGTGCAATGAACCGTGAAAATGAGGTCACGGTCAAATAAAACCTGCGCGACTGACATAAAGATCATAAAATATTTCCATACACCAAATATAGATGACCTATGGCATATAGTATTAGATAAAAAGACCAAAACTCAAAAACTTAACTTTGACCACTGAACCATGAAAATGAGGTCAAGGTCACATGACATCTGCCCGCTAGATAGGTACACCTTACAATCATTCCATACAACAAATATAGTAGACCTATTGCATATAGTATGAGAAAAACAGACCAAAACACAAAAATTTAACTATAAACACTGAACCATGAAAATGAGGTCAAGGTCAGATGACACCTGCCAGTTGGACATGTACACCTTACAGTCCTTCCATACACCGAATATACTAGCCCTATTGCTTGTAGTATCTGAGATATGGACTTGACCACCAAAACTTAACCTTGTTCACTGATCCATGAAATGAGGTTGAGGTCAAGTGAAAACTGTCTGACAGACATGAGGACCTTTCAAGGTACAAAATGTACGCACATATTAAATATAGTTATCCTATTACTTATAATAAGAGAGAATTCAACATTACAAAAAATCTGAACTTTTTTTTCAAGTGGTCACTGAACCATGAAAATGAGGTCATGGACATTGGACATGTGACTGACGGAAACTTCGTAACATGAGGCATCTATATACAAAGTATGAAGCATCCAGGTCTTCCACCTTCTAAAATATAAAGCTTTTAAGAAGTTAGCTAAAACCGCCGCTGCCGCCGTAGCCGTCGCCGCCGGATCACTATCCCTATGTCGAGCTTTCTGCAACAAAAGTTGCAGGCTCGACAAAAAAGTAAGAATATTTTTCGTATCAAGTTAGTTAGTCGGATAAAACAACCGTACGATTGACAAGATATCGACACGCAATTACGACTACATCGGTTACTGTAGTTTTGTTTTTTGTGGTTTATAGACATATCGTTTTTATTAATCGGGAAAGAAGACAAAATGGCGGATCGCAGAGAATTGATACTCTAAATTTAAAATCGATGGTGATCGCTTATCTAGCGGAATAAAACTTTGATATCTATGAATTTGAGCATTTTTATACAGAATGAACATAATATCAATTTTTGATTTTTTTGCGAAGTTTCCCTTTAAGTACAAAAAGACACACTTTAATAAATTTTTGAAATATTACTTTTTGATTTATTACTAAATTAATACCGGCATGTCGTGTTGTTGTGAACCCTCAACAAGGGCCGCCATTTTTGAAAATATTACTGAAAACTGCCAAAATATGAACTTTTCAACCAAATTTCGAAGCAAAAAGTTTAATACCTGAACTGATATGGTTTGCGATTTCATTTAAATGAATAATGTTGTCGATCTTTTTAGGGGTTGGTAGGATATAAGTAACAATAAATTAGTTGTGAAAATTGATTTTACAAAAAGGTCCCATTGCAATTTTATCGAGTTTTAACGAAGATGTCAACGGAGGCTGTGTGGCTATGTCACCTCAATTTTCAAACTTATTTCGAAGCACGAAATCATATTTCTGAACTGAAACTTAAAACATATTTAATTGTAAAAACATATTAACTGTAAAACGCGGGGTTGGTAGGGAAAATATAATTTATTACAAAAAAGTTATGACCGTTTTATCTATGTACCCCGTTCACTTTCATTGATAATCAATCGGCCATTAATGATATACAACTAAAGTGTAAAAGTCATGTGATGACAGACATAGTTGGATATGTATAGATGGAAATTCGGAAAATAAATAAAAGTTTTTGTCTTATTTATAGATGAAAGATAAACATAATATGTTGTCAAACCATTTCAAACTGGTAAAAAGAAGGGACGCTTTAATTGCACATCAAGACAATAATAAATAATCAAGAAAAGACAAGTGTGTCAGTTAAGAGAAACACCACAAAATCAATAGTTAATCTATTATTTAGTTTACATTTCTTCAATCACTGTCCTCAAATTTAATATATTTATTATGTACCTACTGGCTACAATTTTTATTCCCAAACTGCTGCAAAATTGTCCTTTACATGTCATTTCATTGGTTGGTTTGCTGTTAGGTTTCTGTCCCATTGATGTTTACCCATTTCCTACTTTTCTAAATTTTTGACACATGTAAACAAATGGATTTCATTTGTTTGTGATGCACAATAGTGCTAAGTAAGATTCATATATTAGCTAAGTTCACAAGAAATACTTCAATATTTATTGGGATCATCAGGGCAATTAAAAAAATTTCAGGACAAGTTAAATTTTTAGTTTTACTTGCCCAGGGACAAGTGCTCACAACAAATATTTCCACACCCCTGCATCATCAGACAAAATTTGTTTTATTTAAGTCAAATTAATATCAGATTGAAATAATTTTTGCTTTACATCCTTGGAAGTGTGTTTGGTACAAACTCAGCTATATTTCGTAGTATAAAATCTTTCCTTTATTCCAAATAAGCTATTTTTGGAAGGCATGCGCGAAATCACCGGACATTGGAGGAACTCTCAGAACAGGGGTTTTCCAAATTTTGGACACACAAATTTACATAAAATCTAGAGGAAGAAACCATACAAACAGAATATTTTATGAAATAAAAGTATGTTATGAATGCATTCACACAAAATTATCCAATTATTGATGTTATCAGTTGAATGAAGTGAAGTCATACGTCTTAGGTACGCGGATACACCGGACTGCACCGTACATGTGTATATACAATGTTCAGGGATCTCCATGGATGAAAACTGAACGATGGAGGAACTTTCACCATCACAAACAGTGTCTACGCCGCACAGTGTAGCGTGATCGAAAGTTTTTCATCCCTCCACATTAGGATTGGTGAACATGCTAATTCATTGCTTATTTAAATTATATTTATTTGAATTTTCATTATAAATCCAATAATTGCTGTTTCCAAAGCCTTCATGGTCCCCCACCCCCTTTAGTCGAGAATGACCAAAAGCTGTCATGAAGGTCCCCATATAGTTTTCTTGCTATTTTTAGTAATTGTTATGGGGGTTAAAAATCATGTGCCTGATGTGGAGCTTATTTTTTACGGACAGTGTCAAATTCAGAAGTCATGAACCCATTACCGGTATGGCTGATTGTAGCAACAACAAAACGATTCGTATGGGTTGTTTTAAAGGTTAAAGAGATTTGTAAAGCAAATGTTGACAAATGAAAAGGTTTTTAATTACTTTATCTAGCAAATTGATGCTATGCAACATGCATATTTCGAGTCTGAATAGAAACCAGAAACACGGATGTATCAATTTGATTGTAAACTACGAAATGAATTCGGAATTACAATACGATATTTCTTTACAGGAAATATTAAGTTTTTACTTTTTAACTTTTAAAGTAATTCTATATTATCGTTTCAATACAGCAGTACTCGAGTTATTTGCAATGAAATATTATTACTGTTTTACGTCTTATTTTGTACTCAGTGATCGGGAAGGTCGTGCGCCCTGCGCCTATAGCGCATATTGACAAGAAATGGCGCATACAGTGACAAATGTAAGCGCCAAAGTGGCGCACATATATTTTTCACATCGTTTCGAAACGTTTAGATATCGTCAAATGGATTTCCGATCGTGTTCCATGCCGCCATGTGTGTATACACAAATGTGTAATGTTCCTCCAATAATAGGAGCACCATTATATTTTTGGGACGTCTCTTGTGTTTTCCTATTGTAATAATAGAACCATGCGGTCTAACTGATAACCAGAAAAACGTAATTAACCATCATTCATGATATATTTTTTTTGTAAACAACTTAAAATTTGTGACATTTGGATAGTACAGACGAGATTTAACTCTAATTATCTCATTTAGTTTAGCTTGCTATTATTTCGATTGAAAAAAAACCAAAGACTTTTCAGGAATATAGTTTTTGTCTCCATTAAAGACGCTCAACTGTCCTTGTAATTTTTTGGTCTTTGGCTCGTTTTGACATTTTGTAAACCTGACTTCAGCGATTTGTTGTTTTGTTCTATGAATTAATGGTACTCTATACTGTTATTCTTGTCACCGTGATGAAGTTATAATAATACAAGAAGTGCAGAGGAAATGCCTGAAATGTCCTATGATACGGAACGTCTGGAATAAGTATGGTATCGACGAAGACTCAAATTTAATGTACAAAAAAAAAACATGAACATGAACAAGGCAACAGTACCAGTTTAAACATTGTAAATAAAGGTTAACTTAAATATTGTTCGGGTTGGAAGAAGTTATTGTATATTCATTGAAATTGAAATTACAAAATTACAGGAACAATATCCATGATTTTATTTAAAATCATAATGGTAAGTACCAATTAACACCTCTTTGCCAAATATACTGATACTTTTTTTTTTTACAGAAGTCAATTCAAATGGCCCACTCCTTTGACAGCATGGCCCATTATTTTTTAAAATGGCCCATTGAATTTATTTTTGAGGGGCCCTGGGCCCATAGTGAAAAAAACCTTCCAGATCACTGGTATGTCTTAAAAAAGGGGGATGCTGATTGCGTAAGTCAAAATAAAAGCATGTGTTCGACTTAAACTGTTTTCTTTGAAACTAGATATTTATTTTATTTATTTAATATAAATAATCATAAGCATTTGTGGAAACTTAGTTGAATAATTCGACAAATGAATGGACTATCTTCAGATAGTATTCTCCTGTCTGGTTTGATGATCTACCTGTACAAGCTCATCAGGTACAAGTGATTAGCGATCTTAATCCGGATATATCCCTCAGGCGTTAGAACTGTTTTGGATTATAATATAAACAAAGCCTGAGGGTTTATATGCAATTTACATGCATTTGATTATAATTGCTAAAAAAATGGCGTTGGGCTATAAAAATGATAACAATTTCGAACGTTGGTGGAAGACAATTTAACGATGGCGGGGCGCCATCGTTAGCCCCGCCATCGTAACAGGCCATGGAGATCCCTAGCTGATGTTACTTTGTTACATGGTATAAACACAGGCATTTTTTTCTACAATTAATGAATTATGCTGTCAGATGAACCATAAATGTACATTTTACTACAAACCATAGGGAGAATCATTCTACACCGTGTATAAAAGCCTTAATAGGATTCTACACGTACCACTACAGATACACTACAGATACAGATACACTGGACCGAACGGAGAATGACTTAAAATTTGACTGATTCGGAACCCAACCCCCTTTTTTTTTATTTTTAAATAGCTTTTGAAAAACATTCATCTGAAAGTTGTGACCTCGTGTTAAGCTGATACAATTTTATAAACCATGTAATATTAACGGATAGAAATAATTCATAGTGTCCCGATTTTCAGACTTGTGTGGAAAACGCATTTGTTTATATATATTTACCTTCCCGCTCGCCTTTAAATTCCAGGTGGCGCTTCACGAATCGAAATTTAGAACCTTTCTCGGTTTTCTCATTTCCGGACTTGTTTGGGAGAAAATAAAAAGGGGTGGCTGAAACGGTTTATAACATAAATAACTATACGTGTAATAAGGGATCACGAAATGTATTCCAAACATGTCAAAGAAAAGAAAATTATTAAAAAAAATACGACCAAACTTTTTTTTCATTTTAACAAAATCTATATTCAAAATATTTTCTATGAAAGGAGGAGGTCCGGTAAGTCAGTGCCGATTTTGGCCTCATATTTCAGGTTAATCTGACGAAAAATTTTGGACACCTTTTAAACACTAAAGTGTCTATTTCATTTTGATTCAATTAGTTTCTGTGAAAGGTTTTAACTGATTTAGTCATTAAAAACGATCCGATTCAAGCTCAAATATGAAAAATCTATCAAATATGCAAAAAAAAAATCACTTTTTAGATGGTTATTGTAAAAAATTCGTAAGGGTTCCACGGAACCCAGTGTCTCGCCTACTTTTGCTGTTAATCGCAGACTCAACAAAAATGAGGAAAAACATCAATAAAAATTTCCCTCTCGATACTGTCTTTTGATTGAAAGAAGCTTCCAAGTTTGGTAAAAAAATCCAGGATAGTTTATGAATCTAATAAATGTTTTATAAACTTTAACTGCAGACTGTATGTAATGTTAACTGGAAGAAAAACTAAGTCCATTTATAAGTAAAATACGGAAAAAGTGAATATTTTTTTTACAAAATTTACTTCTGACAATGTCTGAATAAAATCTTATGATCAGAAACAACCTTTTGTCTAAGTTTGGTAGAAATCCAGGATAGTTTAAGAACATTATAAAAATTTTAAAAACTTAAACCACAGAGTGAATGTTTTGTTTCTGGCAAAAAAACTAAGTCCATTTATAAGTAAAATACGGAAAAGTGGAAATTTATTTTTACAAAATTTTCTTCTTGATACTATCTTATGATCATAAACAAGCTTCTGTCCAAGTTTGGTACAAATCAAGGATAGTTTATGAAAGTTATTAAAATTTTAAAAACTTTCACCACAGAGTGAATGTAATGTTTCCTCGCAGAAAAACTAAGTCCATTTATAAGTAAAATACGGAAAAGTGGAAATTTATTTTTACAAAATTTTCTTCTTGATACTATCTTATGATCATAAACAAGCTTCTGTCCAAGTTTGGTACAAATCAAGGATAGTTTATGAAAGTTATTAAAATTTTAAAACTTTAACCACAGAGTGAATGTAATGTTTCCTCGCAGAAAAACTAAGTCCATTTATAAGTAAAATACGGAAAAAATGGAATTTTATTTTTACAAAATTTACTTCTGGATACTTTCTTATGATCATAAACAAGCTTCTGTCCAAGTTTGGTAGAAATTCAGTATAGTTTAAGAAAGTTATTAAAATTTCAAAAACTTAAACCACAGAGTGAATATTTGTGGACGCCGCCGACGACGACGACGCCGACGACGACGACGCCGACGACGACGGAATGTAGGATCGCTTAGTCTCGCTTTTTCGACTAAAGTCGAAGGCTCGACAAAAACGAAAGTGGCCACCTCCGTGTTCATCCTCAACCTTTTATAAATGTTATGTATTATCATTAAATACAACTTATATTTTCCATATGAAGAATGAACACAAATGCGGCCGCTTTCATTTTAGACGGAAACCGCTTTAAATTAACTAAAATGCTAAAATTGTGAAGATTTCATTAATGATGCTAGTACCCGATATATATGTGCACTCTATTATAGAAAACAGCCCATATTCATGAAGAAGAAGCATTCTACTTTCCAATAGATAACTAAACGTTTTCATTTTAACAATTTTGTAAAACTGCTATATTTTGGGGCCAAAAATGGGTCTTACCGGACCTACTCTTCAGTTTATATAAATGATGCTAACTTGGCTTATTATAGGAGCATATGCAAACCAACATCCATGAAAAATCATGGCTTCATTGAAAATTTAACAAAATCATTAGATAATGTTTTGTTTCATATGAGAACAAATTTTGGTTACCTAAATTTTGATATGTTGTCTGATGAAAAATCTGACTTTACTTGATATTAATTTAAATCAAAGTCAAATAGTTTTTGTTATTCTAATCAAGGACCCATAGGGGGCATTTAAAATTACTAGTGATATAGTATAAACAACAAACATGAGTCATTGTACATGTACAGTAAATAAAATGACAGATATTATAATTGACAAATGAAAATAGTATAATAATAAAAATACATTAAAAGTACTCTTGAGTATTTTTGTCCTCCCTTCCTCGTGTTCCTTTCTTATTACTATTATTATTTTAATGTCCAGCAGTGCACAAATAAAAATATCAATAATAAAGTTTGAAAAAAGATGGAAAATTTGTTCATCTGCAGGAGACACCAAGGGACAGTATGTCACGGATATTTTCAACTTGTAACAACTCCATTTAAAGGTCTTTTTCGATTTATTATTACAAGTATAAAGAATATGTGTTTTAAACCAACAAATGGTTTAAATGGTGTTAGTGACGGTCACAATATTATTTCTATAGTTGTGGTTGCATGGGTTTTACCAGAGACATATAATACAATTACTTCTTGGCTTCATAAAAGACTGTAATAATAATATAAATTTATTTGGCCGAAAACATAAATCTTCACATACATGAATTACAATAATATAAAGAACAATTACCAATACATATACAAATATTAATACTTATTCAGTTAAACTAGAATAATATAAATTAAGGCGGGCCACAAAAATTAAATATCCGCCACATAAGTTACCGATGCATAAAATGCAAAAATAAAATAAAATAAATAAACTAGAAATTTGACAAAAATAAAAAAAAAAAAGGAGAGGGCGGGTGGGTAAATTTCGATCTGATTACTCTAACGTATTCTAATGTAATGACTAGGAAAAAGAATTCACTTTAAAACTAAAGGTGGAGTGAACACAATTCGAAATCAGTTAAGCGAGAATATCAAATGATCGGCCAAAGGGGGGTAACTAGAACATATTTCGCATCGTAATTACTAGTTTTTTAGAAAAAACAAACCAATTATACAATAATTGTATTATATCGGTCTCTGGTTTTACCTACACAAAAACGTAGCATATAGAAGTTAAAAAAACTTTTGATATTGACCAATTTACAAACGATCACGATTTACAGAAAATAAGGAGATAAGAAAATTGTACTGAGAAAGATCTAAATAGTACATACGATGATTATGAAAAAACTAATCTCAAGAATACATTAAATAAATATGTACTTAGGGTCTTTTTGTTGTCAGTGGAATGTATACTTACCCGGTCACGTCCACTTGTATGTTGTAAGCCTTTTGCAACTGATTTTTATAGTTCGTTCTTATGTCATAGGCGGATCCAGGGGGAAGGGGGCTGGGGGACCTGGCCCTCCCCCCTTTCGTGGGAAAATTTGGTTGATTATATAGGGAATTATTGAAGCATGACTGGAGCGGGCCCCCTCTTAGGTCAGTCAGAGGGCACCCCCTTAGGAAAAGTTCTGGATCCGCCACTGTATGTTGTACTGTTACACTACTGTTCCAGGTTAGGGGGAGGGTTGGGATCCCGCTAACATGTTTAACCCGCAACATTCTGTATGTATGTACCTGTCCCAAGTCATCAGCCTGTAATTCAGGGGTCACAAGTGTCGTTTGTTTATGTGTTACATATTTTTATTTTCGTTCATTTTTTGCATACATAAATAAGGCCGTTAGCTTTCTCGTTTGAATTATTTAACATTGTCGTTTCGGGGCCTTTTATAGCTGACTATGCGGTATTGGCTCTGCTCATTGTTGAAGGCCTATAGTTGTTAGTTTCTGTGTCATTTTTGGTCTTTTGTGGAGAGTTGTCTCATTGCCAATCATACCAAATCTTCTTTTTTATATTGCATACAGTCACCAGAATATAAGTTTCTGTATATGTTGTTAGTGTTACCATATGGCACAACTCGTTCTGTATATGTTGTCTTAGGCAGCAACCATTTGATTTTCTGGGGTTTTTTTCTGGACAAAATTTTTTTTCTCAGAATCAAAAACAAATTATTTTTTTCTCCAAAAACTGGAAACAAACTTTTTTTCCAAAAAAAAACATACCCCCCCCCCCCCCCGAAAATCAAATGGTTGCTGCCTTAGTGTTACCATTTTCTATGTATGTGCCTGTCCCAAGTTAGGAGCCTGTAATTCAGTGGTTGTCGGTTGTTTATATGTTGTCTTAGTGTTACCATGGCATTGGGAATTGTCTTGTTTTCTATGCACGATCGTACTTCCGATCGCAAGGTTTGACCACTGTTTGGTATAACCGGTAATTCACGGTCATTTTTTTATAATGTGGGCGTTAGGGAGCTACCATTTGATTTTTATGGGGGGGGGGGGGGGGGCTAGGATGAAATTTGAAAAAAATAGGCAGGACAGGAGTTTTGAGTAAAAAAAAGTCAGGATGTGATACTTGCAAAAAAAAAAAAAGTCAGGACGACAATTTAGGTAAAAAAAAGTCAGGATAAACTATAAAAAAAAAGGCAGGACCGATTAGAGTGAAAAATAAAAAGGCAGGACAGAGATTACAGCAAAAAAAAAATGCAGGACAAAATTTTTCATCCTAGCCCCCCCATAAAAATCAAATGGTAGCTCCCTTAGATAAAAGAAGTATTCAAAGTTATTTAAAATCAGATTTTTCAAAAACGACCAATTAACCTTTTCACGTGGTTTTCAGAAAATTGAAATGACCCCAAACGATCGTTTTTAAAACCGGTTTCTTTCAACTCATAGAAGATTATTTCTATTAGAATCGTCGTCAGTATAACATATTGCTTTCTGGTATCCGGTCGTTCCGGCCCCAAACCGATCCGGCCCCAAGTCAATCCGGCCCAAAGTCGATCCGGCCCACGTCGATCCGGCCCTAAGTCGATCCGGCCCCATAATAAAATATGAAATAACTATATTGATTTTGGAGGAATTTGTTACACATTTTAACAGTATAAATGGAATTGCAAAAAGTGTCTGATGATGGATGACAACAGGTAAGTGAAGTATTGGAGTACCAGTTAAAAAAAACTATTTTAAATCAATACGAATATGAGTGTTATTGTGTCGCTGGTTGTATAGCAGCTTCAACATATTTTAAAATATGAAGTTATTTTCCATGATAACTTTAACTTCGAATGTTTTGCGATTTCATTTTTTTTATTCATACACAGAATATCTAAATAAATATTAACAGTCCACTGGAACCTATAAAATTTAACTCATCATAATGACTTGATTAATCAAATCATTAGTCTATAATTGGTTTGTTTATTCAATAATTGTCTGATGATTGTGAACTAAGGTAATGCCCTTGTAATCACTTAATCAAATAAAATCCTGATTAATTAAAGTTATGTTATCAACAAGGTCTTTATAGTTTGATCTTCTGGTTCAGGTTGGTGTATATAATAATAATTAATTGTATTTTTTTTTCTGGTAACATCACAGGCTTCTATAACACTTGTTTGGTTTTTTTTTTTGTAATATCAACAATGTCTTTATAGTTTGATATTTTGTTGGTGTATATAATAATAATTAATTTCAGGTAACATATCATAGGCTTCTATCATTCTATAACACTTGGTTTTTATTTTTGTAATATTAAATATAGTCAATAAGACAGTTGGTTTTCCCGTTTGAATGGTTTAACACAATTAAATTTGGGGCCCTTTATAGCTTGTTGTTCGGTGTGAGCCAAGGCTCCATCTCGAAGGCCGTACATTGACCTATAATGGTTTCCTTTTATAAACTGTTATTTGGATGGAGTTTGCTGCCACTTGGAACATTGCTCACACTGAAGTGCATGCTGTCGAGGTCTAACACCACACAAGGAAAAGCCATTGTTATATTAAAATCAAACGCATTCTGTCTTTTCTTTTATAGAAAGGATTCGGCAAATCAAACTACATTTCTCAATTTGAGAAATTTTAAGAACTTAAAAGAAAAACAAATTTTGTATGTATCAGCTTGGGGATCGGCTTGTAAAGTTGTGTATGTAACTATTTGTTATTACACAAGATGAAAGACTTGTTAGGATCAGTCAATTGAAAAAAATGCTAATTACTGCTGATTAATGTTGATGTCTGAATTCTTCTATATACGTTTTAATATAATTATACCCAATAATCTTGAAAACTTGTAATAAAACATAATCAACCTAGTTGTTTTATACTCATCTGAAGAAAATATTTTTTTAATTGTTTTTACCGTACACCTCTTACATTGTAATAAAAATCATAAACATTTATGAATTACATTAATATATATCTTTATTTTTATTCTTATAAATATATTTTTTATTGGGGCCGGATCGACTTTACATATGGGCCGGATCGACGTGGGGCCGGATCGACGTGGGACGGATCGACTTGGGCCGGATCGACGTGGGGCCGGATCGACCCGAAAGCTTGCTTTCTTATTGAAATTTCCGTGGCACCAACATGTTTGAATTTGGAGATGCTTACGATCTGGTTATATTGGTTCTTACTTATTGTCTGGACAAGGCTGTGAATCGTTGTAAGAAGCGTCGTACTCATTATCTTCATATTGTAATCATTCGTTTTTTCATCAGCTTCCTAATATCTACAACTGAATTTTATATTATGTTTGTGTCTTATGGATTTTGGGAAAACATTTTCAAATCGTGGAAGCAAGGAAACATCTTCTCATTTTACTCTGATTTGTCTTATGGCGGGTTACAAGGTCCTACCGTTATTAAAATATACACAGCCTTCTTAGTGTTTTATATACTTTGGAGTTTTTTCATAAGCTTTTGTTCTGTGATATCATGTAATTCGCGTTTTTTCCACTTAGTATATAGACGTTCCAGAGATACTTCCGCCGATGTCAGCATACCGATGTTCGTTATGATATGCGTAGGAAATGTACTGATGTTAGGTAGCGATTTGCTGCTTCTGTTATATACAACTTTTCTTGGTTTAGAATATGAAGAACATGAAAGAGTGATTGATTTTTCAGACTTCGCAAATATTGTGCGGTCAGTTTTGTTTTTTCTCAGCATATTCGATATATTACAAGGATTATTTGGACTGATCTGGATTTTTGTGAGAAGGGGAATTATCATGAAGAGACTCACCAAGTTACCCGGCTGCATATGTTGCTGAACACATAACTTTGAGAGAAGATTATCAATCATAATAACAGATACGAAGTATACGAAGAGTTAGCAGTATTTCCATCTTAATTTGTTCTAAACATAAGGATTTGAACACTACTTTTGGAGGAGGCTGATTGTCACGTTTATTTATTGTTTTTTTTTAGCTAGTATGTAATCTGTTTGTATTGTTGGTTTGTTTTTTTTTTTTTGTTTTTTTTTTTTGTATTTAGTAACATTAACATGCAACGTTTTTTTGATACACTGATTTCATTACTTCAAACAAACAAAAATATGAGAGAAAAAAAAGCAATTGCCACAGTTATAGAGTAATATGGAGATACTATTATTGGACGAGTTGTGTATTGTCACTGAGAATACAGAAAGAACAGTTCCTATAAAAACCGTAGTGATAAGAGAAGTTAATTTTGAACATTCAGTTTGTAACCCCTATCAAGGGCAACCGAATGACAGAAAGTAAGGATACTCTTATCGAGATTATTACAATAGTTTGGGTTTTGATCAGCAGACTTTAACAGCTAGTGTTTTGCATCATTATTAATCTAAGCAGAATGTGTAATATTTTTTGTTTAATTCATAAGACTTTATTTTATACAATTATAACCGTTTCATATGAGGTCCATTAAGGATATATTGACCGAGAACGAAGTCTGAGATCGATATACTTCAGTCTTTGGGTCGATATATCTTATATTGACCCTAACAAAGGCTATACTTGTTATATTATTGATTTACAACCAATTTGTATCAAAATCGTCCATGCATTATAATCCAAATTCTTTCTTAATTTTGGAACTCGTTTCAGAAATTCAAATGTGACGTCACTTTGCTAACACGGCTGTGTATTTTCGTAATGTACCCGTTTTTATTCTGTAGCTAGTCACCACTTCAGTTTAATCATGTATATCTATTATATAGTCATTTTATAAATTTTACTGTTTGCAAAAGTATGAAATATTCTAAATAATAAGGATGTTTTTGCTTAGACCCCAATGAGACCCACTAACAACTTTTTGGAACTTTTGGTCCTCGGGGCTCTTTAACTTTGTACTTGTTTTGGCTTTCAAACTGTTTTCATCCATTGCTGTTTTATAGACATTTACTCCATTGTTGGGTTGTTGTTTTATTGACATTAACTCCATTGTTGGGTTGCTGTTTTATTGACATTTACTCCACTGTTGGGTTTCTTAAAAATATTCATAGAGATCCATTCTCTTAACTTAAAGTTATTGTCAAGAAACCAAATGTGTCTTCGGACGAGAACACAGACGATGACGACAACATACCATTATATGATCCCAAAATTCGTTTGCAGTTGTTGCAAAGGGAATTAATCAGACAAGACCAATTTCAAAGAGGATGACATATTTCCTGAACTTACAACCATTTTTTGAAAATGTTTAAAACACTCATATAACTAAAAAAAACTTATAAAAAATATTCCATTTTTATTTACAAAACATTACATTTAACATAGACAAAAACTTAACAATATAAATCTGAAATGAATAACAAATACTGTCAATCCCCCATTACAAATTTTATCGTTGTATGTTATCAATCTTTCATTTAAATATTAGCGTTGTTTAATATACTAAGTTACTTACATCAACTGTTAGGTAATAATACTCACATATCAAAATAGAATTTTTGAAAAATATGGATACCCATTGGTGACCTTCAGCTGTTGTCTGCTCTTTGGTCAGGTTGTTGTCTCTTTCACACATTCCCCATTTCCACTCTCAATTTTATTATTTGGGATTTCACATTTAAACCAAGTTATCAAGCTCAATTCTATTTATTTTACATGATTGGATAAAAAATCTGGAATTTTTATAGAATTTCAACCACCAAATCATCTCTTAATAATCTAATGAAATTTTCTAATAAGCTTCCAAAAAAATCTTTTCTTTGTTGTTACTGTCGGGGGAAATCTTTGAATTTTCTGTTTTAATTTTCATTCAAACTTAAATGAAAATACATATTTATGAAAATTCCCATACATGGTCCCCAAATTTCAATTACTTGTAAAAAACGTTGATAAATTTAATTATGATTCAAAAATTCAAGTGGTTAAATGTTACAGCACTCTTACTTTGTTATATCAATTTAATGAGTGTGTTTACATGATCAATCAAAGCACTGTAAGCACTTTAGGCATTTGATCAAAAACTAAGGCAAAAATAATGATGAAAACTGCGGCAGTGTTGCCGTTTTATGCATTATTAGAATTTTAAGTCATTGAAGAAGCTAGTCATATGAAAATATTTTGTGTACACATCAGTATATTAGATATGTCATAGATATTAGAATTATCCTTAAACATTTACCATATATAAGAAACAATGCATTCGCTGACTTTCAGCAACGTAACAACATAGACCTTTCCGTTCTTTCTGATGACAAAATACTCATTAAATTACTAACTACAGACTGTAAACTAGTGTCAAACTATATATTCAATATTTCAAAAATCAGAACTCAGTTACTTTCTCATTGTGATATTTAAATAATCTTGTTTTAAAATGTTCTTGAAGTATTAATTTCATATTTTCTATATTGGCGCAAATGATAGATATTAATTGACAGTGCTTCGTAAGCCTTTGAAGGCTGGCTGATTGACTTTGTATTAATGTATGTCATGTATGTAAAATAAATGTTATATCAGGTTGCATTATAAATAAAATTATATATATATAACGACAATAACTTTAATAACACCAGCAAGAAAATTTTTCAACCAAACTGCCAAGTTTGTATTGCACAATATACAGATAATTAGAAACTAAACTTGAGGTGTAATGATGTAATATAAAAAAAAACTAGTGATGAAAAATATCCCTCAGTCAAAAATTTACAAAAAAACTGGTTTTCATTCATAAACTTTCAAATACCCTTAAAGCTTCTTCTATATTAAACACCCTCATATCATACATTTATAACAAACAGAAATATAATGACATAACACATTTTACATATTCTTGTACCAGTCACCAAGTAATTTTGGGCATTCTAAATAAAAACAGTTGAAATGAACATAGTACAAAAATTATAAGAATAAGAATATTTATTGAATCCAAATACTCACTGGACTAGTATATATTTGTTTAGGGGCCAGCTGAAGGACGCCTCCGGGTGCGGGAATTTCTCGCTACATTGAAGACCTGTTGGTGACCCTCTGCTGTTGTTTTTTATTTGGTCGGGTTGTTGTCTCTTTGACACATTCCCCATTTCCATTCTCAATTTTAGATGATAGAATTGGATTTAATACAATTGAATTTAGTTTATGATAAAATTAGTCCTGAAGACCACAATTTGTACTAGAGATAAGTTGTTTTTCATTATTTTTTTTTGTCTTTTAGAAGGAGAAGATATTTTTGTTCCTCGTCTTATCACCATGGATACCTTATAATAATAAAGTAGCTATTTAAAAATTAAAATCAAAGCTCTTGACAGCACTGAACGGTAAAGATAGCTTCAATTCATCAGTGGGAAGTAAAATTAAGTGCTAGTCTTTGTAAGAAGCAGGCAATTTAGGTAAAAATCAAAACATGATCAGAAAAAACCCACTGAGCTAATCATGTTATTTAATACTAACCATCATCCTGAGTTAAAAATTATTAGTCTTTCGTTTGTGTGTGTCTGGTAATATCAAATAACTCGGTTAGAAAATTGGTTAGAATGATAGCAAATTACAGAGTTATCTCCCCTTATTCGATAATTTCTAGTGCATTTCAGCCAAATTGTATCTTCTACTACCAGAACAGAAAACGAAAATGAATGTTATTTTTGTGCATAACTACATATTATGAACTGAAATCAATGTCAAATTGAGTGGGGTTTTTTGGTCATGTTTTCACCACTGCCTGATTCTTAGGCAGACTGGCACTTAAATATGGCATTGGTTGTAGTTGATTAAACAGCTATTCTAGACAATGGAAGTTAACTCCAACTTTTAAAGATGAGGTTAAAAATAACGTAATTTATATCTTTAGATTAGCTATTAAATTCCTGCCCCTTGCAAAAGTTCTGTAATTTTCTTGACAAGTCTAACATCATTTTGTGCCTTGAGTATTTGAGCATATATTACATTGATAAATTTCTGGAAATATTTATGGATAGGATGTATAGAATATTATGATCAATGCACTATATTTTGTGTATCAAAAAAGGTAGTGATAATCCTCAGTGGAACATTTAGATATCAAGTCAGTCCCATAAGGTTTTGATTGCATTTCATGCAATCCTTACCTAAAAACAAATATAATGTACCAGCATCATATAAATATAGATTTAACAACAGCAATCAAGAGTGATACAATATTTTTCCACTCCAGATTGAACGTGAAGCTTGTGAGGCATTTTAAATAATCAAAATTTTAACTGTTGAGAGTGAAGATATATCTTATTGCACCAGACTCCTTGGTTTCTCTTATGATTTTAAGAAGACATGTGGTTTACCTGTATCTATCATGTAGATTTAAAATGCAATCTGAAGTTGAAATAAGAATTTTAATAACAAATGAAATAATTATTGTTAAATTTTCTGCTTTAAGAAACAAAGATATACGATACAGTTTTACAGTTCCTCAATTGCTCTGCAGTTGAACCCTTCAACATATTGAATAGAGACCCTTATAATATCCTGTCTAAAAATATTCAAACATAATAATGTAAACAATTACAGCTAATTTCCTAAAGCATGTAGAGCAAGACTTAAGTTAGCTTGCTTGCTTTGTTTTTATATTGTACAATCATTAGGATAACACCCAATTAAATTTAAATATTATATATACAGGTTAAACTATGACTATATATATTGTTTAAAGATGTCAATCTTATTTACAAAGCTTGTATTAACAACAATACAAACAAAGCAAGCAAGCCAACCAAAGTTTTACTTTACATGCATTAGGAAATTAGCTGTAATAAGAATACAAAAGCCAATTTATGTTAGGAAAATTATTACCTTTATAATTAATAATACCTAGGACATATATCGTGTATATATTTGTGACATTATGTTAAATTATACTCTCATAATTTTGTATGTGTAATATAAAATAAAAGACAAAAATATAAATGACTTAATTTAACAAGTGAATTGAAGTGTGAAGTAACATCAATAGCACAATTTATTTCAGGATTTTCAAACATTTTTGATTCTGCCATGGTTAAATTTCTATCGTTTGATTTCTGAATAAAATGAGCCTAA
Source organism: Mytilus edulis (assembly GCA_019925275.1). NCBI lineage: Eukaryota > Metazoa > Mollusca > Bivalvia > Mytilida > Mytilidae > Mytilus > Mytilus edulis. Next base: position 118,367,227 of record CM034361.1, read on the forward strand.
ATACTGAATAAAAGCACCAATTAACTAGAAAATTTCTGAACAACTTGTAAAACAAAATATGTTTCCCAAAAAACATTCAGTTTCAAATGAACACAATGTGGGACATTATGCAGATCTGATAAGGTTTCAATGAAAAACATTTTTTGAAATAAATATACATAGACATCTTTTAAAACAATATTTTTATTTTGTCTTTTTGTAATATACATTTAGACATCTTAACATTTATTTCATTTTGTCTTTAATAGCTCCAAATATTACATTTGTTTATTTTTACCTTTTTTGGCAAGAATAATTGGCATTTACTTTTGAAAATAACATTATAAATCATTTTCAACAAAAATGAAAGAAATCTTAAAATCTAGTTTAAAGACTAAATAAATAAATATCTATTGTAAAACCTTTCCACCTAAATAAACTATTCTTTTCCTAGTAATGATCGTAGTTACATTTATATTTGATAAACTTCTAATTTCCTTCGGCAGTGTCATATAAATATATATTTTTCTCCTCCAACATTCACTGGCCAGTGGTGAATGTTTTAAAATGAAAGACATAAATAAAGATTATCTCCCTTTCACAATTTCCTTTTTATCTCCCTTGTAAAACTTCCTGTCATATTGGATGAGAATCATCCTCATCATGATAGTCTTTGGCACAAATTGAGTCATTTTCTAATAATCTTTGTTCGTCAGTGTTTTCCTGGTTCATTGATCCTCCATTCAAACTGACTTTCGGTAATTCGTCTCTGTGCGCATTCGGCAAGTTTTTAAGAGAGATGTTTACGTCTCTAAAAGCATTTAATTGAAAAATACCCATACATATAATCAAAAACCCACATATAAATCCAAATATATCTTTGGTCGACATTGAGAAAAATTCTTTATATAAAACTAATGATGCCACAATAACACATGTTGTGAAAAACACATAATATATAGGTGTCACTACCGCAGTGTTATAAATATCTAGTGCACGGTTCAAAAAGTTCATCTGTACTAATATACAAATTATAACAGCTGAAAGAAAGACGTAAGTCAACCAGTTTGTAAACTGATTTTGCCCATGAAGAGTTTGATGTATGGCAACGCCCACTCCTTTACATCCCATCACAGTGAATGATCCCAAAGTAGAACATATTGTTATATAAACTAAAACTGTTCGATTACCATACTTTGGTGCTACAAATATCATAAAGAATATGGCAGTTCCCACCATCAGGAAAGCATATATCACAAACCCTGAAAAATAAAAAAAACCTTACATATCTAATCATGTGATGCTGTCTGTTGAAAATTAAGATGACCTCAAGATTAAATTTCTTTTCTTGTGTTGTTGGATTACTGTCTCATTCATATATACCTATCCTTCATTTATATGCACATGAATAATTCAATTTTTTTTTAATTATTTTATATTTTCAAATGACTTTTATTAATATTATTTTAAAATGATTTTTTTGCTAGTATTGGGTTGATGTTAATTATCTATACCCCACATGTTTTTTAGTCATATTTGACAAAAATAGAATTTTATGATAAATTAACAATGTGAATATTTATGACAGTATTTACCAGTACATGGTTTACTAGACATATTAAACTGCATATATATAGCATTTTCCAGACCTCACTGTGTGGCTTTGAGATAAAGAACAACAATAATAGAAATGTTCCCTTGCTTTTTGTCGAGCTTTCGACTTTAGTTGAAAAAGCGAGACATAGCGATCCTACATTCCGTCGTCGTCGGCGTCCACAAATATTCACTCTGTGGTTAAAGTTTTTGAAATTTTAATAACTTTCTTAAACTACACTGGATTTCTACCAAACTTGGACAGAAGCTTGTTTATGATCATAAGATAGTATCCAGAAGTAAGTTTTGTAAAAATAAAATACCATTTTTGCCGTATTTTACTTATAAATGGACTTAGTTTTTCTGCGGGAAATCATTACTTTCAGTCTGTGGTTAAAGTTTTTAAAATTTTAATAACTTTCTTAAACTATCTTGGGTTTCTACCAAACTTGGACAGAAGCTTGTTTATGATCATAAGATAGTATCCAGAACTAAATTTTGTAAAAAATTAAATCCATTTTTTCGGTATTTTACTTTTAAATGGACTTAGATTTTCTGCCAGGAAACAACACATTCACTCTGTGGTTAAAGTTTTTAAAACATTAATAGCTTTCTTATACTATTTTTAATTTGTACCAAACCTGGACAGAAGCTTGTTTATGATCAAAAGCTAGTATCTAGAAGGAAATTTTGTTCCAATTTTGTACCTGTGTATTTTTCTTATAAATGGACTTAGTTTTTCTTCTAGTTACAGTGACTTGACTGTTAGTGTTGCTATTCACCAATTGCAACTCATTCAAAATTTTGACCCAATTGCAATTTGTTTTATTAAATCAAATTGTTTAACTGGTCAAAAATTTGAACAAACTGTTCAGCCAAAATGTGAAAGTGCAAAGTGATGAAGTAAATCATACTTACAATCCTATAAGTCTGTAACTCCACTGTATTGATGTAATTCCTAAATCAGTCTATCAATCTGAATAGTTATATTACAGCCATTACCATACTAAAGGTGAACTGTTTTATTTTGAATTGCTATAAAAATGTCAAAACTAAGCTTTTATAGAGTTTTCTTTCGAAAAGTATTCTATATTTATAAGAATCACACATTATGTGAATAAAAACATTTCATATTCAGTAAAATATGTATGAAATAACAATATGCTTCCCTGGGGAGATAACCTAAAATACTATTCTTTTGAAGAAAGACTTTTTGAAACCAAAAAGCGATTATCTCCCCTTCCTACAAACATATTGCAATTTCAAATATTTTACTGAATATGAAATTTTTTTATTCACATAATGTGTGATTCTTATAAATATAGAATACTTTTCGAAAGAAAAACTCTATAAAAGCTTAGTTTTGACATTTTTATAGCAATTCAAAATAAAACAGTTCACCTTTAGTATGGTAATGGCTGTAATATAACTATACAGATTGATAGACTGATTTAGGAATTACATCAATACAGTGGAGTTACAGACTTATAGGATTGTAAGTATGATTTATTTTATCACTTTGCACTTTCACATTTTGGCTGAACAGTTTGTTAAAATTTTTGACCAGTTGAACAATTTGATTTAATAAAACAAATTGCAATTGGGTCAAAATTTTGAATGAGTTGCAATTGGTGAATAGCAACACTAACAGTCAAGTCACTGTAACATTGCATACAGTCTGCAGTTAAAATTTGAATAAAATTTATTAGATTCATAAACTATCCAGGATTTTTACCAAACTTTGGATAGAAGCTTCTTACAATCAAAGGGAATATTTTTATTGATTTTTTTTTCTTTTGTATGTTCAGCCTGCGATTTACAGCAAAAGTAGGTGAGACACTGGGTTCTGCGGAACCCTTACAAATCTTTTAATTTTATCTGCATGTACTGAAACATAAATCCATCTTTTTTTAAAACTAGATTTTTTTTCTCATTTTAATGATCGGTAACTGACTGTTATGTCAATGGACGTATTTTTTTCATATTACCAACTTTTGATTCAGAATCATAAAAATTTTCAAGTGACCTTTTCTTCTAAAGGACATCCTGGTACTTGTCAATTAGAGCATCCAAAATAAGTAAAATCAATCAAACATTTTTGTTTTCTATGGTCGGGTTGTTGTCTCTTTGGCACATTCCCCATTTCTATTCTCAATTTTATAATCGGTGCAATTTGAGTAGAAAGTATACTGTTTTCAGATGATTTTGTTGTGTTAAGAAAATATAAAGCTACTAAATTTCCCCCAAAATGATTTCCCTTCTTTCAATGCTCTTACTTTACCTGGTACCAGAATGTCCTTCCAAAAAATAGGTAATCTGTCGAAAAAACATGAACTTCAGAGTCAAAAGCTGGTCATAAGAAATATTCTTATTTAATATTTTGTGGTTACCTGGTTCCTGTACTTTTTCTTTTAGAATGTCCATACTGGCCACTTCCTGTTCTTGTGGTGAATGTAAAACCATGACTGTAGACCCTATCACACACAGTGCACAGCCCATTTTACCTAGTATGTTTAATTTTTCTCTCAGGAATATTGAAGATAAAACAGAACTGAAATAGATATGAAAAATATGGTGAGAATTCTTGTGCAATTCAATTTTACATTTTTCTAGTCCTCAATTTCAATCAAATTAACCTGGGGGATAATATTTGTGATCTTATCTTGTAATATATTTAAGGAAGGTTTCACAATTTTAGGTATGGTTCAAATAAATTAATGGTGGTATTGAGCCCCAAATATGTTGATGATGATGATGATGATGGTGGATTGCTGTTCAACATCCAGTGGCGATATTTTAGAGTTCTTTACCACTGTTAAATACTGCTAAATTAACATCAATATTTCAATTTTTGTTGACAGTTTTTGTCAGGAAGCTGCCTATGGAAGAAAATTTCATTTTTAGGTTCATTTTTCATACTAGTAGTTCTAAAAACAAATTTTGGAAAAAACTTTCAGTTATTTCCCCTTGACCAGCAACATTACAAAATAGTTCATCAACTGATTATTAAAACTTATTTCAGTCATTTTAACTTCCTTTAATGTTGAAAATACACTGATTGAAGAAAATAAATTGGTTTCAGGATTTCATTTTTCTATGGTGCATTTAAATTCTGTTTCTGTACATGCTTCATATTTCAACTTGACTATTTTAGAAATCGCCTTTTCAGAATCTAAAGGACTATGGGTAATCTCATTGTTTGTACACCAAAATGAAATTAATGTAGTCATTAGCAGAATTTGGATTGTTAAGCACATTTTTAACCAATCACAATGTTTTGGTTACGCTTTTGAAAATATTACCCAGAATTCATCAGATTCTGAAACGGTGAATTGTTGTGATCCAACTTACCTGACAATAACACTGAGAGCACCTAGTGGTGTGACTAATGTAGCAGGAGCAAAGGCATAGGCAGCAAAGTTGGCAAACTCACCCAATATCACTGAAAATATACACAGAGTAAAGTGTACACCAAGTTTAAAATCAATAATAAAGCTTTATAGATAATATAACAGACTATAAAGTTAGAATGATACAATAATATTAGCAATTTTTACGTTTCTGTTTTCTAACTTAAGTTTGCCTCGACCATATTTAATGCAACTTATACACAATGTCAAGGTGTTGTAAAGGTGCATAACTCTAGAATAGTAAAAGTGACGGCATCAAAATTCAAACTTGATCTGTGATTTTTTGGTAATAAGCATTTTATATAAGTTTCATAAGATTTTGTTTCTAGGCAAACTAAAGTTAGAGAACAGAAACTAATTTTTGGACAACTTTACATACCAATGGAATGACCTACAGACAAAAAAGGGTAACACTTAATGGCCCTCTGCTGAGGCACGGGCATAAAATTTAAAAAGTTTTGAGTGCAATGAAAAGATGAAGCATATTATATTCTACTTACTGAGTGACATTCCAGCCCACCATAGCCATTCCTTCAGGTAGCCATAACCTCCTTGATCTGAAAGTAAATACAAATTTATTAGTCACTATTTCTTGCAAATTTTACAACTACATTTATCTAGACACACTGAGGAGGGAGAGGGGAAAAAATAAAATATATTACCCCTCATTAGAAAAATACAAAATATATTGCCCTGCATATAAGTAAAATACAAGAAATGTTGCTCCTCATTTTTAAAATACAAGACTAACCATTGAATGGAAACAATGACTGTGATAATGTTAAAAAGAATATGCATACTCAGGCTGAGTCTGAAGATTTTGATGAATGTATAAAGTTTTTGTCCACAAACTGTACTGTGACCTTGAACTTTTGGACTATTTCATGGGTATATATAAACTATTTACTATGGACAAGTAATTACATACAAAACTTGTTAAGACCAGGAAATCAAGCATCAATGAAAATATGTTTCCTCATTACATGAAAATCAGTCGAAGATAATACAACATGCATATGAATTAACAGTATCATAAAAAAATTTAATTTTGGATGTAACACGTCTTCTGATTGGCTATTTTGTTATCCGCCCATAGACATAATTTAGTCATGTGACCGTGACGTCATCAACGTTTTTTCATGGTTTTCTACAATTTAAAATGGAATTTAGCATTAAATTATAAAAAATGACTGTAATATTTTTTCTGTCTATTCGAAATAACATAAAAAATGTGGTGCACACTGTTAAATAACCCGCGTAATTACAGTCATTCCTTAATTGGAAAATGTTATAAATGTATAGAACAAAGTGCTATGTACAGGAACAAATAGAAATTTCATTTAGATTTTCAACAATTTTTTTTTATGTTCTTTTCACTGATTTATGACGATAAATGAGATTACAATTTAAAACATGTGACAAGCCATTGAATATCGTCTTCTTAAAGATTATATTAAAACCAAGGCATAAAATCAATATGGTATTGAACAAATATCATAAAGAACACCTTTATACTTTGAAACATGTTTCTGAAATAAAAGCAGTTTTAATTATAATCAATATAAACAACAGAATATCTTGATTTCGTAAATGAACAAGACTGCATTCATGTACAAATTGATATTTATTGCTGATCATTAAAAAACAAACTTAAGGGGGTTCGCGGGTCTAAATCATTTATATAGGATTTCTCTATATTTTTCTATAAATGAACTTTATCTTATGGTTAATAGAAAAATAAAATAAAAAAATTTGTAAGGGTTCCGCGGAACCCAGTGTCTCGCGGTTTTTTGCTGTAAATCGCAGGCTCAACAACAATGAGGAAAAAAATCAATAAAAATATTCCTCTTGTTACTATTTTATGATTGTAAGAAAATCTAAGTCCATTTGAAAGTAAATTACAGAAAAAAACAGAGTAATCTTTTTACAAACTTTACTTCTGGATACAATCTTATGATCATAAATAAGGTTATTTCCAAGTTTGGTACAAACCCAGGATAGTTTAAGAAAGTTATTTAAATTTTAAAAACTTTAACCACAGAGTGAATGTAATGGTTCCCTGCAGAAAAAACTAAGTCCATTTATAAGTAAAATACGGAAAAAATTGAATTTTATTTTTACAAAATTTACTTCTGGATACTATCTTATGATCATAAACAAGCTTCTGTCCAAGTTTGGTACAAACCCAGGATAGTTAAAGAAAGTTATTAAAATTCTAAAAACTTTAACCACAGAGTGAATGTAATGTTTCCCCGCAGAAAAAACTAAGTCCATTTATAAGTAAAATACGGAAAAAATTGAATTTTATTTTTACAAAATTTACTTCTGGATATTATCTTATGATCATAAACAAGCTTCTGTCCAAGTTTGGTACAAACCCAGGATAGTTTGAGAAAGTTATTAAAATTCTAAAAACTTTAACCACAGAGTGAATGTTTTGTTTCCCCGCAGAAAAAACTAAGTCCATTTATAGTAAAATACGGAAAAAATGGAATTTTATTTTTACAAAATTTACTTCTGGATACTATCTTATGATCATAAACAAGCTTCTGTCAAAGTTTGGTAGAAATCCAGTATAGTTTAAGAAAGTTATTAAAATTTCAAAAACTTTAACCACAGAGTGAATATTTGTTGACGCCGCCGACGACGCCGACGACGACGGAATGTAGGATCGCTTAGTCTCGCTTTTTCGACTAAAGTCGAAGGCTCGACAAAAATGGGGTCACCGTTCATTTGCGCTCACAATCTGCCTTCGAAAGAAGCATACATCTTTGTTAAAGTGTTTTTTTTCTGTTGAACTAATAGGAGAAATAAAGGTAATATCAAAATACAAAAAGAAATTTATTACAGAAATCGCTCAAATTCTACAATAATTTAGTTTTAGTACAGCATAAATCGAATTTATATTAAAAAATATAGGTCACCGATGAGTTAAAAGAGATATTTCAATTTTAAAGACAAAAAATGGCATTTTTCCACCAAAGGGAGATAATTTGGAACTTTTTCAATGATGTTTACATTTTAAAAGTCATCTGGGGCCAACACGAATTAATTGTTTTGAATGGTTTTTGTACCATATGATAAAGTAACAACTACAAAAGGTAATAAATAAAATTCTCATTTTTCAACTTAAATTTTTTTTTTAAATCTGTCTTTATTGCTACAAAGGTCATATACATGATATGAGAGGGTCCTTTAGTTTTGAATTCTTACATTCTCCAGGCTTATTTACTTTATTCTTTATTATTTTAGCCCTTTAATCTGTGCTTTTGTCAATTATTCTCTATCCAGACCCTCATATATATTCATTTTGAATTCTGGAAAATTGAAAAGGAATGTATGATGAAAACTACCTTTGGTGGTTAAGGAAGCTGGCTTGTCATGTTTTTGATTTTTTGTCAGATTTTCGGAATCCTCTGGTTTTATCCATTTAAATGCCTTGAAAAAATTAGCCCGGTGACCCCCATTTTTCTTTTTGAAATTCTTTAACATGTATAATGATAAGCCATCTGTAAAAGTCTTATAAAATTTTAATTACTTTTTAACATTTTTTGAGAACTTTAACTTGTCAATGATAAAGCTATGAAAAGTCAAGAGAGGATATTTTCCCGCCAAATTTTCAATGGCTCATATCTCGAAAACAAGCATGGTGACCTATATATTTTTTTTGTTTTTTGGATTCCTTTATAAATTACTTATCAATTTAAGCTAGTGTTTTGAAAAGTTAATTACTTTGAAACTGAGAAGCGAGCTCCCTTAAGCCATGTGTGCATGCATGGATGGATCCAGCCATTTAAAAAAGGGGGGGTTCCAACCACATATCCCCATTCAAATGCATTAATTCAGAATCCATGTCATTGTTTTATCATACATTTCTTATCAATTTTCCAGAATTCAAAATTCTTCAGATTCAAATTATTTAATGTTTATAAAGTATTTATAATATTACCTGCCCTGGTTCCCTGACTGGCAAGTTTACGTAATCCCAGTTTCTTAAAGATGAAACTGGTTCCTATAAAAATAGTAGAACTGAAGGCCAATCCAAAGCCAATCCAGAAACTAGTGATGTCTTCTGGTGTTAATTTATCTGGATCCCTACTGGAGGAGATGTTGTCACGTCCCATTTTGTCTAACTAAAAAAATATAAGATATAAATAAGAAGATGTGGTATGAGTGCCAATGAGACAACTTTCCATCTAAGTCACAATGTATAAAAAGGTGTCAGGAATAGGTCAGAGTATGGCCTTCAACACAGAGTCTTGGCTCACACTGTACAGCAAGCTATAAAGGACCTAAAAATGACTAGTGTAATATACAATTCAAACAAGAAACCAATGGTTTAATCTATATACAAACAAGAAACGAGAAACACTGATTAACCACACCAACAAACAATAACCACTATTAAACATGTTAAATAACAGGCTTCTTACTTATGACAGGTGCATAAAAATGCAGTGAATTTAAACATTTTAACAGGCACCAACCTTCACCCTAACCTGAGACAGTACTGCAACATCAGGGGTTAAAAAATCCATTAGCCCGACGTCCGGGACTACAGCATTTAGGCCTCGGGCAACCAAAACTTGTAACCCAATATGCCAGACGGACTAGTAACAAAATATTCTTGGCGTTTCCAGAATAGAAAGTGGAAACTCCCCTCATCACTATTCTATCTTAGCCAATCAGATTCGACTACGTCATCCGGGATTCCAAGAATTTGAACTGATTTTGTAAAGGTTTTAAAATAGAACAAATAACTCGTGGGTGGATCCCGTACTTTCAATATCGATTTGTCAGTACACAATGTACAGGGGATATTGTACATTGATTATGCAACCAGAGAAATAGAATGTAACCTGATTGTACCTCCTTCTGAATAATTTATTGCAATATAAATGTATATCCCTTTTGACAGCAGAACGCTGACTTTTGTCAGATATACATTTATAACATGTGCACATGTTATGGACGCCATTTTGTTTTTGTTTACATACTGTGAAGCTGAGACTACTGTTATAGGAGGGGCGTTAAGGGGGGGGGGGGGATCTGCACGGAAGAACGCGAAATAAAATTGCCACTTCACGTTCATCGAACAATTAAAAATTTCTTGCACGTTGATCTTTTTACCGATTTCACGAAACACGGTGAATAACGAACCTTTTACACGGCTGCACGTGAAATGAAAATGGAAAAACACGTTACACGAAAATAACCCTTTACCACCCTCTTATAGTAGTCTCAGTGTGAAGACTCCAGAACCAAGACCTAAACATTAACAGTCTTCAGAAAACTTAAACTTGATGCAATAATATTTCATCAATCATAATTATCTTCATTTATATTCAAATTAATTCGATTTTTGAAGTAATAAAATTTATAACAAATACAATTTCAGTTTAGAGACTGTGCTCAGTTTGTTATCTATTTATAGCCCACAATTAGCTTACCTAATAAATAAATTTAAATATGTGGATATTACTGTACTTCGTTTATAAAACAATTATAAAAGACACAAACTCTGGAAGGTGATATTTATTCATATAGATATTTGAGGTCATTTGATTTCTTTAAATAAATAAAACTTTAAAAGTTAAACTGAAAACAAATATGAGCATTACATACAACCAGCTGGTTATTCTTTTACACGTGATGATGTATCTGATAAAAATCACTCCAATCCTCTCGCTGCGCTTTTATATAACCATGTATAGCAGTGGTCAAGACTTGTGCCATCTTGGGATTTGGTCAACTCATTATTACAGAATATTCAATTATCGATTAATTGAATATATTATCTGCTAATGGCATATTTTTTTGCTGACATAAGTTTTGGGTATCCAATTTGCAAAGATCTACTGTACAACGGAATAAAAATTGTTAAGTTTATAGAATTCATTGTATATTGCAGTAAACTCTGAATTTGTAAGGCATACTCGGGCTAGCAGGTCAATTTTGTTGGGCTAGTAGTTCTTCCAACAGGGCTAGTAAAATCCTGCTACCAATTAGCCCAGGGCTAGTGAGCTATAACAAAATTTCTTAACCCCTGAACATTACAACACATTTCAGTTTGCAATCACTCTGTACAGCTGGAAATTTTAACCTTAGTGGCCAATTTTTTCAAGAGAAAATCTGTTTATGTACAGTACAGGGTACAACATGCACTTGCTATGCATGCTGAAAAATCCTAATCTCAGAGACTATAAACAAATAATGTACTAAACTAAAGAGGATCATCTTTAGCTACTTTGATACTTTGGTGAGTTCATTAGTAACATTGGGTACTAATTTTCATGGATTTCATGATCAAGGGTTCATTATTAATTGAAAATTAAACAAAATAAAAAATTTCAATAAGCTTTAATGCAGAAATTCTTAAAACTGCAAATTTTCAAGAATCCAAAAACTTCAACTTTTCCTCCCATTAAAAAAAGAAGATTTACAATAATATTTGTTGTTGTGTTGCTGTCATACCCAATGCCTCCTTTTCTGTATATCTTATATATGTCCCTTTCTGTATATCTTATAGATGTCAGTTTGACGTGTACAGGTAAAACTATTTACCTACTAACATATATAGGTCAACAGTTTGGTGGGAGTACATGTAAGCCTATATCATATATGTGTTTGTGTGTTTGGTTAAGAGGTGAAATGAGATAAACAATCATAAAGAAAGAGATGAGAGTAAAAGCAATTATTTAAAATTGAAAATTGTAAACATTAAAGACATTCTTCAATTCACTGTGTAATGTTTTGTCTTTACTTAGGCTGCATTTCTTTCTAACCAAAATTTTGTAAATGTTGTGTGGCGTTTGTTGTTGTTTTCTAAACGCTACGAAAGTAGAAACAAATGCAACGTTTAATAAGTCTTTACTGACCCTGTTTGAACTTTCAATTATGCATGCACATGTTATTGGTAAAAAGATTTTTTACAAAGTAGAAAAAATATATTGTTTAATCAAGTTCAAGTTAGAAACAAATGTAACGTTTGTACTTACAAACGATGAACAACAAACTGTAGACGCATCTTTAGCAATTGCATAGTTTGTCAAGTTTATGTAAACTTTGCAAACATATGTTAGAAACAAATGATCAAAACATGTGCATGATTAGTCGTTCGCATCGTTTGTGTTAGAAAGAAATGCACCCTTAATTTTTTTCTTTCTAATGGTGTTGTGAGTCCTTTGCAGTATTTGGCCAAACTTTTCTTAATTTTTGGTCCTCATTGCTCTTCAACTTTGTACTTTGATTGGCCTTGTAAATTTGAAAGGTTCAAGTGTCACTAATGAGTCTTTTGTAGATGTTTTTTCACACTTTTAATTCAAACCTAACAATACCATCTTCATTTATTTTATAGAACAGAATGAGTCCATTGCTTAAGGCTGAAACTATACTTAATCACTCAGACCATGTAACAGATTTTATCCTAAGGCCTGAGAAAGTTTTGAGTTTTCAAAACAACAATACACAATCATTCAACTAACCCATGTCCCTTTTACTGGCAAATCATGATTTTTTAAGAGGATACATCATTTTATAAGCAAACATGTTAACAGCAGAGACATAAAATAAATTATGTTTTGTATGTGATCTGGTAAACATGGTATAAAAAGTGAAATAAATCAAAAATTTAATTTTCAAATTTTTATACATTTCATCATCACTGATTATCTTTGGTTTTTTTTATCATCAATAAAAAAGCTTCACACTTACATCAAATAGCACCCCCCAAAAAAAAAATTGACAACCACTGATTTCTTACTTTCATTGTATTGATTATAGGCAAAAATAAGATATTAAAACTTACATTTATTGGTGTACATGTATATATTTCTATGAAAAACTTAAGTATTTCCTTTCAAGGAAACATGCTTCCTCACAATTGATAACATGTCCTCTCTATCTGACAACACATCAGGCGATTTCTTTATTATCAAACTATTCATTGTTGACAAACAAATGTACTTGACCTATAAACTTCACATAATATTTACACTTTTGTTCTATTTATAGATTTAAAGAGGTTTTTTCAGGTCATAGTCACACATTTATCTAACTGTCTTACAATAAAATCTGATAAAAGATTTTAGAAAAATGACAAAAGCTGATCATGAAATCAAAAATTATTTTAAAAGCTAGATTCATGCATTGACATATATATATAGTTTAATCTATTTATCAACTTGCATCATACAAATCTTGACAGTTGACAAGACAATTTAATCAAAGAGCTGAAAGCTCTGAAGAAAAATGATGCCACTGTCTCTAATATTGGGATAGTTTTTATGCAAGTCTTGATTTTCACATACCGTAATTAGTTTAACAATGCAACATGTCTCGTAAGCATATAATTGATATTCGTATATGTGTGTGTGTGAAGTGAAGGTGCCAACTGGCTGGGTTTTTTTTTAAGACAAATGAATAGGTCAAGACTACCTGAATTGTACAAATAAATACCGTAGAAAGGCTTCTATATTTCTCACTGGTACATAGGCTGAATCCGGGTCCGTTCGCGCCCATTCACGTTTGCACCAACTCATGTTCGCCCCCTTTCACTTTCACACCCTACATGTTCGCAACTAATCTTAATTGGTTTTGTGTTTAATAACTCTGTAAGCAAGTGTTTTCTTATAAGTATAATTGTTGTCATTGTCTCAAAATAAAGTGAGACAGCATTTTTTTTTTGTGTTGAATAAATCTTAATCATGTTTTGGATAGCGTATTGTTAAAGATAATAATAATCCTTTCTAAATAAAGTGGTATTTTGTCAACGTTTTATTTAGCGTTGAATAACTCTTAATCATGTTTTGGTTAGTGTATTGCTATACTTTGTTTCATTGACCTCTTTCATAATGAAGTGAGATTCTGACTATTTTTTTCTGTGTGTTGAATAAATTTTATCATGTTTTGGTTATAATAGTGGATTGCTATATTTTGGTTCCTATATTTTATTGTTTCGTTGTTTCAGATCAAAGGGCTTAAAAACAATTATCTTTTGTGTTTTTCCTTTAAAATCTTCAATGTTTTTACTCATACCAAGCTAAAAATACATTCAGTATTTACACCAAAGCAATTTAAAACAACAATCATGATTTTCCAATTATTCAACTTGAATTTGAATTAAAATTGGGCGCGAATGAGTAGAGTGCGAATGGACCTTGGGTGTGAACGTGCGAGGTGCGAAAGTGTATTGGGCGCAAACAGACCTGATACCACATAGTCTGAACCCCCTTCTCCCACAAAATATGATGTAAATTAAAAACAAATTGTTCAGAGAATAATTGAAGTCTTTCCACTAGAAAAGATCTATTTTTATATTGAAATATGAAAAATCAGTTTAAAATGTTAGTTCCTATGGCTTTATGACGTCCTATTAACCTATGACCTTGACCTCAATTTCAAGGTCACAAACCATGGACCTTGAATCAAAATATCCTAGGTCTTTAATATGTTTGGTTAATGAGAACTACCACTTGACGCGTAATTTTAAATGTAAGATGGACAAAAACTCCCTTTTATTGTATGCGCAGCCTTTCAACCAAAATATACAAGTAAGGACATGTCGCAACTAATAATTTATGAAAAATTATTTGTCAAAATGTCATACAGTATTTGAAAAGAAGTGAAAATAAGCCAAAATCAAAATTTATAATATGACCTTGACCTTTGACATTACATTGACCTCAATTTTCATTTTTAGTACCAATGACCTCATGAAGACCCTAGGTCTCTATCAGTTATGGTTTACCAGTTGAAAATGCATATCGCTTGAATCAAATGAAAAAGGGGGAATAACTCTCATATGGAGTCACCATAGAGCTATGGTTCAAACGAATATTCTTATCCTAAATATGTAACGAGCAATTTGGTAAAATAAAATCTTTTACGGTTGCGAAGGAGAGGTGGCCACAAGAAAAACAGTGTTTGGGGAGATAACTCTTACAACGTAATGTATTTTGTTATAATTACATTTGATATATGTTTCATTATAATACTTTATTCTGATTGGCTAACTGCACATCACATGTTATTCCTCAAGCAATTGCATCACTCAATAAAACTTTTCATTCATGATAACACGTGGTCCCACAATAAAGTGCACAGATGAATTGAATAAAAAAGTTATAAAATTCGTGTTTTCATGATCCTAGCTAAAAAAAGTAATTATAAGTATTGAATGTTTCTTTTTGTAACCTCATAGGGTTGCAAAAGCGTTGACCGTGTGCACATTTTTAGAATGAAGCGCTTATGCGCTTCATACAAAAAGTACTTCGGTCAACGCTTTTACACCTCAATGAATTTACAAAAAAAAGCATTCAATACTTATATGCAGTTGTAAATTTTTAAAGCAAAAAGAGTTAATACTAACTTTCACTTTTTTGGATGTTCATGTACATTTTGAATGTATTTATTTTTCTCAACTACATGAATTTTTTGGTGTATTTTTAATGATATATATGAGTAGTCCAAATAATTATTAAGTCTGGCAAGGCTTTTTAAATTTTATTCTGGGACACCTTCCTATGACCACAAGGCTATGTTAATTTTTTTCTGGGACGCCTTCCTACGAACGTCTTAGGAAGGCGTCCCAGAAAAAAATACAATAGCCTTATTGGATATTTTTATGCATTATTTAACCAGTTGAGTCTTTTACAGGATTGTTTGTTTAATGCTGTTTAAACATTACTGGAAAAAAAACCACCTTAAATTTGCTAATTATTTGGCATGAAAGTTTGATTTATTGAAAGGGACTCATAGTTTTCCATTTAATTTTAATAATTGTCTAATGGTTAAAACAATAGCTTCGTTGTTAACAACATATTCACTTTGGTCTCGTTGTTTACCTAATATTCACTATGTACTTGGTAACAGTTATTAATTAATTGAATAGAAAATATTATAATAAATATTATTGGAAGCCGAATTGACGTCAAATAGGTGCCGATTTGACTAGATGCCAATTTAACCAGGTGCCGACTTGACTTGTACGTTTCAATTCCTCTGCGATCGTTTGCGGTATTTTCTTGAGAAAACCTATTTTCCATCATCAAAGAGAAGAAGAAACTGCTTGAAATGATTCCCGAACGCTTCGTGATTGTTAAAATAAGTTTAATTCACTCAAAAAACAATTTTAAAACTTGCGATGTTTAAACAGGAAGTTTCAAAAGCACGTGTAAAAGAAGAAATTAACCGGTGAGAGTGGAAATCCGTACATAACATATATCACTATAGTACGACTTTTAAAGCAAAACAGTTTCATCCTTTTGTAAAACAGTCTTTAATATACCTATCACATTAATGTTTGAAGGGTCTTAAGCTTATTCAAACCATATAAGTCGGTATGAAACACCAAAACGGAATGATAATAACCGATTACGTTTTGTAGTTTACAAAATTCTGGACTGGTTCCTGTCAAACTACAACACTTTCTTCGACTGTAGTGGAATACAAACAGAAACCAGTTAGTTTGTAAACTGGTTCCTGGCTGATTACTACACAATGCTCATGCATAATGATAACACAAGCACATTCCTCCAGTTTGTATTGAAATTAGTAAATACGAAACCAAGCGCGGTAGGCAGAGAAATCAGGTCGGCAGTTATGGAACAATGACTGCGTCATTTTCCAAAAACAAGTCCATGATAATTATTCATTTTAGTGTCTGGCTAATATGTCATTTTCAAGGACTTAATCGCTTTAATAACATATTCACTAAGGAATTGAGCTGCAACATGTAACTAACCATGAAGCATGTTTAATAAAAAAATTTTACAGAATAAATGGATAAAAAAATGAAAATATATAGAGAAAAATTATTAAACTAGATATGGACCATGCCCCCTTCTGCTGTCATATGCATGAGTATAGCAGTGGCGGAGACAGAACTTTTTAAAAGGAGAGGGGGCACTGACTGACCTAAGGGAGGCCCGCTCCAGTCATGCTTCAGTAATTCCCTGGATCTGCCTATGTGTAGTTCCACATACAGGGCTCCTGCTAGCAGGCAAATGGGGCTAAGAAGTCGCTTTGACGTCTGTCACTTTGCTTTGCCTGATACATGTAGTTAAAAGCGAAAAATGCAGAAGTTGCTTTCAATGGGTCAATGTAAAGTGAGTTCATCCTAAAATGTCGGAATATTTGAGTTTTTTGTTTGTACCAAATCTTAGAACACGAGACCGCTGTGTATTGACTTATCTGCTGACTTTCACAAATCCAAGAAATATCCACCAGAACACAAATTTTTCCCATTCCACAAAAGTTACTACCAACTAAAATGATTCAATCCCCAGTACATTGTTATTTTGCTGCATTTCTTTCTATTCTTAGCTATAGGGCATTTCTTTCTATTCTTATTTAAGCTATGGGGCATTTTAAATTGACACTATAACATATACTTGACACACTTGTAATGTTTGACAAAATATACATATCATTTTTTATCCATAAAAATATTGACAGATCTTCATCTTTAAATTGATATTTGTTTGTAATAAAACATTTCCTACCTTTTACAATTTCAAATTTAATGCAGAATACCTTTTTTTCTCAGATTAATCATTATTTAGATATAAATGATCCTTATAACATACACAATTTAAACTAAACATGTTATGTATCTAGACATGCTAGATAAGGCATGAATAGTTGACAACTTGGTTCCTTTTACAATGTTTACAAAGTCTTAAGACTGTCTAAATCTCAA
The DNA here is from genome assembly GCA_019925275.1 of Mytilus edulis. Classification (NCBI taxonomy): domain Eukaryota; kingdom Metazoa; phylum Mollusca; class Bivalvia; order Mytilida; family Mytilidae; genus Mytilus; species Mytilus edulis. Next base: position 118,384,909 of record CM034361.1, read on the forward strand.
AGATCTTTTAAACTTTTTAATTAATCGTTCTTACTTTTTCTATTCTCTTCTGTTTATCTATTTGTCTTACCTGTTTTAAAAGTGGAATCTATAAAATTGAAAATCAAGTACACATCCAGAATATTCATGGGGGGTCTCATTGGGGGGTTCCGATCCCGGATCCCGCTTACACTATGTATGTAAGCAATTCTCATTTTTAGGTCATTTCCCGGTTCCCGCTAGACCTCATTTCCCGTTTTCCCGACATAATAATTTGACTTTCACGTGTCACGCTTACAAAAAATCGGCAATCCCGCGTCACGCTTAGACCCCAATGAGACCCACTTCATGAAAAGTTTAAGATCCAGTTCATTAATTTTAGACTGGTACTTATTTCAACCAGGCAGAGGACCAGTCACCAGATGTTTGTATTCCCATGTTTTATCAGAGACAGGTAAACCCAAACAAGATCAACTTTTTTATTTGTCATTATTTCTTGTCTGACCTTCCTGACATTAAATACAACACAACTATAACAAAGTGATATCTGAGTACACAAGTTGTATAAACTTTTATTATAAATAGGTGTCAAATGTTGGTTTTTTTATTATGTAATCTGGAATGTTTAAAGTTTAACATGTTCATTAATTGATTACAGTCAGGAGTCTACTTCGTCAAAATTATCTCCCCATTACGCCAGTTAATTTTCACAATCGTAGAAATGGAAGCCATTGTAGGGATGACGCGCTACCAATATTGCTCTTGGAAACCAATAAATTTATCCACATTGCACCATTACGATCCTTATACGTTAGTTGTATTTTAAAAGACAAATGTATCAACTAGCTAATGAGCATCAGTTAATAATCTTGTCTGCATTGATTCAACTTAAAACTATTGTTTGATCGGTTGTCAGGTGGAATTTTCGAAAATTCATAAACATTTAAAAAAATTCCAATTAAATATTTCGTGGAAGGGCAGACTAGATTTTTTTAGTGTATGAAGACTATAAACCCTAGTAATCACACACAAAAAATTAGAATTTTTCAAAGATATGCATTTTCATCATCCAACTTGAAAGACTGTCGTCAAGTACTTTCAGTAAAAAAATAGCTATTCGAACACACCTTCTCTGTTTTTGTGACTCATAAGATATGTATTTCACTTGACCCATATATTTCATCTTTTAGTACTGTGATTCTTTTGTGTTATAAAGTCAACCTGTAGCTTTAATATATAAAAATGATAGAATCTGAAAAGAGATGATGTATGAAATATTCTTACTTTGTACGATATCAAGACAAAATACTCAACTTAAACACACCCTAACATAAAAAGGTGCATTTGATTTTCTCTTTTTGTTACCCAATTTTTTGGAATTTTTTCTTCAGTCACATGCACATAATGGAAGGGCAGACACGAAAATTACTGAACTAATAGATTGATATGTTTTCCGTCCGTGGTAATTTTTTCATAAAAATCGGAGGTTATGCATTTTCTTCATCCAACTTGAAAGATACCCATGTCGTCCACTTGATATCTAATTGTTCTGCTTAACTATGTACTAGATAAATTGAAAACTTATGCAAATGGTGTTTTTAAAATAAAACACCTCGTAATTGAGAAGAAAACTGCAATTTTGTTTGTTTCTATTAACTTTTTAAAATTTGGTCACTATAGTAAACAATACAGTAAACATTTATCGCCTTCTCTAACAAAGAGCTTCGATTCTTTTGTTCTATTTCAACCTCGTTTCCGACTGCTTAATATCATAATAAACATAGAAAAAGACATATGATATGATTGCCAATGAGACAACTATCCACCAGAGACCAAATTATAGAAACATTTTGCATGTTCAAATCATAAGGACAATATAAACAGTGGAAAACTAAATAAAAAATAATCAGACAGCTCTATCTGTATTCTTCAACAACCAACAATGGACAAATCTGTTAAAACCTGACAATAAAATGATACGAAATAATTATTTAACAGGAATGCGTCCCTAGTACACGGATGCCCCGTCCACACTATCATTTTCTATGTTCAGTGGACAGTGAAAATGGGGTAAAAACTCTAATTAGGCATTAAAATTAGAAAGATCATATCATAAGGAACAAGTGTACTAAGTTTCAAGTTGATTGGACTTCAACTTCATCAAAAACTACTTTGACAAAAAAAAAATAACCTGAAGGGGGACAGACAAACGAATGAAGAGACAAATGGACGGATGAACGAACAGACACACACACAGAACAGAAAACATAATGTCCCTCTACTATCGTAGGTGGTGCATAAAGACTATTGTAGGTGATGAATACACTTTTTTTTAATAAAGTAATACCTAGGCTACAATATGTCCATTACAATGTATCCTGACCAGAAAAGGTAAAAAATTCAAGATTTTCGAATAAATCTCCTACCAACGTTACATTGTAGCTTGGTGGTATAAACTTTGATTACTAATTTACCACTACATATGAAAATTAAACTTGATCTTAGAAACATATCTAAATTTGAAAAATTTCGTCAAAGTGTTTTCAAGTTAATGAACGGACAATGTTAGGTTGCGGGCAGCTCGCCCACCCGCACACAGTACATTCTGACATTCCTAAATCAATAATTAATTTTTCCTTCAAAATTTCAGTTAAAAATCCTTAATCTAAATCTGGCCCATCTTCTCTAGTCAATGGGTATCTATTCAGCCCCTTTCCTTGGCTAGTGAAGATGAATCTGTCCATACCGACATACTTACCAATGTTTGAGGTGTGGAACCGGTTACATCTGTGGATGTGGAGTTCATAGTTATCCACCAGAGACCAACACATAAAACTGCAGTACAAGCTATTACCCCATAAAGGATGTTGCTGTTTTTCTGAAGAAGAAAGTATATCAGGTGTAAACAGTATTTAAACAATAAACAGGCATTCTAAGAGTATTGTATGACTTAACATTTAAATTAAATTTGGTTCAATAGCCTCATTCAACATTTTGCTCATATATACATTTATATATTTGTGCTGTATTTAGACCCGTCTACATGTACATGTACCAAGAAATTTGTTTTGCATGCACACCTATAAAAATTGCCTTTTTTATTTTTTCTGAATAAAAGAATAGAGTTTTAATGTCTCCTGCTTTACACATATTTTATATCCAAGGTGCAAGGGCAATTTGTACTTAAAAAAACACTTTTTTTCTTTAAAACTTTTTATTAAAATCTTGAGAGAAATCAGGGCTTCCAAGGGGAATAACTGGTTACATGTTAAAAAAAAGTCTGGTATATTGCTAATATAAACCTACATTTATAATATTATTTTACAAAAATCTGACAAGAACTGTAGAGAGCACTAACAATACCTGACTGACAGACAGATGGACCGACAAATGCCCAATGTTTTTATTTCCCCTGTAACATGTTAGACAGTTGTTCAACTTTACTACATGTACGTACTACAAAGCAAAGGAATGCAAATGCAACATTTGATAAACATGATAAATGATTTCATAATTTCATCCAACATGAATCTATAAAAAGAGAATACATGATAACAAAATGTTTAACAATAATAGACAATAAAATAGGTCCAGGTAAAAAATAACTACAACACTTTGAACACATCACAGAAAACTACATGTACATGTAGTACCAATATTGGGAACTTATTTTCAATCTATTGAGACAGCCACCAAATAAAGACTGTAATAACATTATCATTATGTGTGCTAACAATGTAAACAATGATCAATGGGCAAATTCAGAAATTAAATTCCATGGTTGTTAATGAACAGAACAGAACATATTTTATTTCCAATTAAGGGCCCACAAGGGGCATACAGAGTATACATGAATAAGGCAAAAGAATATTGATTTGCATAGATACATACATGTAGATACAAACAATTTTTTTACATACAGTTACAATACAATTACTAACTCATATTCACCTTAATAAATTTACCAACAGCATTAAGGACCTGATTGTCTTCACAGTTTAATAAATAAATAAATTTATGCTGACTATCAAGTATAGAAAAATTTGGAATTCTTTGGCAAACAAAGTCAAAGAGAGCATCTCTATCTGATTTAAAATTTTCACAGTTAGTTAAAAAATGGATTTCATCTTCAACACAGCCAGAGGAGCATTTTTTGCAAATTCTTAATGTTACTGAACATGAATAATATTTGGTCAAGATGAACCTTAAATAGCGACCCCCTGAAAACTAAATTTGAAAATTACATGTGTAAGGAGATTTTTAAAGAGAGTTCAAATTCATGATAATGTGAAATAAATTATACACTATCTACAATTTGTGAGGATAATATAAAGTCTGTATGTTATAAATAAAAAAGAACGTCAAATGCAATTAAAACATTAAGATGGAGAAACACTTGAAAACTGACAGTAAAGACAATAAATATCAACATATATATCACAAATACATGCATTCAAAATAACATTCATTATTTACCACAGGAAAATCCCAATGCAGTGTAGCAATTTCACTTATACACACTTGTATTTATTTTAAAGTATAGTAAAATGTTGAATTCCTAGGCTTAGATAAAACAAAGAATTGCTGTTAATGATTTAAAAGATATAAACAAACTTTTGTTTTGCTGACTGGTTTCTCTTCCATTTATATGACTCACCTGAGAGTTTAACCTGTTATCACACCATAAAGACCATTTATCATAAGTGACCATGCAAAAAACTAAAAATAGCCACCAAAATGTAAACAATAATCACGTGACAAGCCGATCAGAACACGTATCAACAAAAATGTTAGATAAAATATTCATCACCACAAGTTACATCATACATGTAAGGCATACATGTAGAAGGACACAATCGTGACACACACTAATTATATATATAATGAGATCAATAGTTTCTGAGGATTTTGATTTCGTGGAACTATTCTTTGTGAATAAATCTCTTTCCACGTGTACATCAGTAGAAATATACCTTCATTTGTCAATTTATGTGCTCTTACCATTGTTAAACATTCTGCTACAGTCATAGATAGATTCAAATAGGAAATGAAAAGGTTTTTGAGGGAAAATCAAAGGAGAAAAATTTCTGTTGTGGAACCAAAATTAGAGAGTAAAAGTTTAACCAATTGCCGTTTCGAGACAATATAATTCCGCGCTGTTTCAAGAGTTTTAAAGAGTTGTCTCTCTTCGGCCACAGACCAGTGAAAATTATAAAAAAATAAAGTCCAAGTTATGTTTTAATTTGTTTTTGTCTGTTTGTTGACAGGTTCATTGATGTTCTGAATTGGTACATATATATTATAAATTGGTATGTTTAAAAAGCCATAGCTCTTGATTGAAAATTGTTTAATAATTTTTGTGAAATTTAAAAAAAAATTTGGCTATTAAAAAATAAAGTAACAAAAATACTAGACTCCGAAAAGACCTATAGATATGGACGTTTTCCCTAAGAAAATTGTTTTTGCGTTGTTTTGAATAGGTAAAATTGCAGAAAAAAACATTAAGATTAATGGCACCAAGTTTAATTTTAGATTTTCATACAGAAGGGTTACACTTGTCCCCGGAGTAATCTCATATCTCATGTATCCTTAGCTAGTTCTGAAGGATCTCCCCTTGATGACCTTTGCATTGTTGTGATGTAAAAGTCCCTCACTGCTGTGCACTGGTCATGAGAAGAACTACTGCATAATGAGATACTATATTCCTGGTTCTATTTTTACTTCTTTTTCCCCCTATTAATAAACTTTATATCATATTCTTTTAATATTAAATCGGCCTTGTTACACTCAATGCCTCTTACCATAATTATATCCTACATTGCTCATATTATCAATTTATTATGTGTGTATTATGTATTGTATATTTCACTAATGTTTATATAATCATTGTATCGGATGTTTTTGTATCTTGCCCGACAAGGGCCCATGATTGATTTAATGAAATAATGTCTAAATGTCTAAAAAAAAAATGTCAATGAGTTGCCTGTTGAACACCTTAAAATGTCTCTATTTCAACCTTAATCTAGAATATGATGTCATGGATCCGGATTTGTATAGTAAGATGAAGGATTGGGAACAGTGATGTCTTCAGTTGGTAATTTATCTGGATCCCTGCTGGAGGAGATGTTGTCTCGTCCCATTTTGTCTAACTAAAAAATTTAAGATATAAATAAGAAGATGTGGTATGAGTGCCAATGAGACAACTCTCCGTCTTAGTCAAAATGTATAAAAAGGTGTCAAGAATAGGTCAGAGTATCTCTTCAACACAGAGTCTTGGCTCACACTATACATCAATTGGGAACACAATGCAATTGCTATTTCAATCGGGTGTAGAAAAGATGTCAATCCGTTTAAAAGAAGTTCGTCATGAACAAATATAGATCTACCATAATAAAAATCGGTTATGATCGATAAATCCAGTGATTTGCATGCATAATCTTATTCTTACATTTATATTAGCAACAGGACACCTTTATTTTTTGTTTTGTAATCCGGATGAAACTCCCTCAAATTTGACTACCGAGGAAAATATGAATAAGATTTTTTTTAAAGTATTTTATTAAACATAGATAGAAAAGTCATTAAATGACGTAAGGCTTTACCCTTTTAAATGGATGAGTAATTTATACATGTCTTGGTTTTTAGTCTCCGAGTTCACCTCTGCGATATAAGATAGCCATATGAATTTAGATGACTGATTATTGTAACAGGAAAACGAACCTCCGTTATAATTCTTTATATATCGTTTATCTTACTTTAAACCGAAACACCACATGAATTATCGCTCCGCAGGTGATCCAATATTGATCTCGAGCCTGGTGTCCCTTTATTTTGATTTTTGTTATGTGAATACAACCATTTTCATAAAACTCCGACAAAATTAGACATGGCTTATCGCTCCGTGGGAGTCCAGAATGATCTCGAGTTGCGTTTCCTTCCACTTTAATTATACAATTTCTTAATAAAATCACAAGTCCATTTCTAGGAAATATATCATATACGTATAAGGAAGGACGTTCCATAATTGTTCCCGCTTTTTCATTTCGGGGCCTTTTATAGCTGACTCTTCGATATGGACTTTGCTCATTATTTAATGCCGTATGGTGACCTATAGCTGTTTATTTCTGTTTCATTTGGTCTCTTGAGCTAGTTGGCTCTATGTAATCATATCACATGATCTTCTCTTACATGATAATTTAACTGCAAAGTTTGTGTAACTTTAAAAAAAACTGTTGTTTCTGAAAATTGTCAAATGTAAGATACATACTAAAAAATAAATATAATATAATGTGTATTCCTATTTAGCGCATCAATTTTGTCTTCCTTTACAAAGTGGTTGAGATACTGGTGTCAGTCATACTATCGAGCGAAAAACCAGATAGGAATCGATATAGATGTTTGTTTTAAACATCCATGACACACTTAGACATACCCATATTTCGATATCGTCGATATTGACAATATCGACACGATATCAAATCGGATATCGATTGTGTACTTTTATAAAAAATTCTATGTCAGATGTAACAATCAGGGGCGGATCCAGCCATTTAAAAAGGGGGGGGGGGTTCCTAACCCAGGACAAAGGGGGGGGGGGGGGGGGGTTGGGTTCCAATTACATGTCCCCATTCAAATGCATTGATCGTCCAAAAAAAGGGGGGTTCCAACCCCCGGAACCCCCCCTCTGGATCCGCGCCTGTCAATGGACATTGCGATAACTTATTTGGAGTAAAACTTGAGGAGTGTAAGAACGCTAAGGAGAATATGGAAAATAGTTTGAGCTCTTCAAAGAAAAAGAAAACAGTTTGAATTGATAGTTTAGAGGAGCAAAGACCTAATAACAAACATTATCGTTTGAACATATTGTTTGTATTTTGTTGAAATTGACACTAAGTCTTGTTTGAAATAAGAACAAAGTTATATAAACAAAAACAGCACATTACAAGGTAAATATTTAAATTTTGATATCGACTCTGGGCTTTGCTCATTGTTGAAGGCCGTCCGGTGACCTATAGTTGTTTATTTCTGTGTCATTTTGGTCTCTTGTGGAGAGTTGTCTCATTAGCTATCATACCACATCTTCTTTTTTAGTACTAAGTAAAGAATGTATGCTACACTTTACAAGGAAAACTTGAATGTTGATATCGAATCGATATCGTCGATTTCGACGACATCGACAACATGTTCAAAGGAATAATTCGACAGTTGTGTGAAATGTATATTTTCAGAACTTATGCCTCACATTTCGAGGGGAAATTCAAATGTCGATATCAATTTGATATCGTCGATATTAACCTTAGGTTTATATGAATACAACGTACAATATTCAGAGCAAGAAATGCAGAGGGAAATTTGGATGTCGATATCGAGTCTATATCGTCAATATCGTTGCTATCGACACCTACAGGATAACTTACGGTTATACATGAAGTAGAAAAATGTGGATTTATAGCAGTAACCTGAACATTGATAGCCACATATACAGATGCACCAGGATAACTAATGAAGTAGATGAATTAGGTAAATAGTGATTAGGTTGATACCGATATCGATATTTTATCGTAGATATCGTCGATATCGTCACTCCATCGTGTATTGGACATACCGTGGAATTTCTCTGATTTTATTCAAATGCCCACATCAAGTGTGAGGAAGGACAATAAATTGAATCTTAACAGTTGCTGAGAGGAGCGAGTCTTTTTTGCCAAAAATTTTGTTTTACGTTATGGGGAATATTTTTGTGTGGGTCGACAATTTTTTATCAATGCCTACACATTTAAAGTATCAAACAAATAAAATACCCCCTCCCATGACTGAAAAATGTCAAGGCCCGCTTATATTCGTCCCACCCCTTCAGGTTATAAATCACCAGTCCTTAATATTGGGAAGTTTCTGTCTGTCATTATGTCCATTGTCCTTGACCTCATGTTCATGATTCAAGGACTACTTGAACAAAAGTTTAGATGTTTTGTAATGTTAATTACTTTCTTTATAATAATGAGTTATGTGATAGCAATATAATATATTATGTGCATACCTAGCGAGGTTCTCGTGCCTGTTAGACAGTTTTCATCTGACAGAAACCTCAGTTCATGATTCAGTTAACAAGGTTGAGTTTTCGTGGTCAAGTTCATATCTTAAACACTATTTGGTGTATATATTGAATGATTGTAAGGTGTACATGTTCAACTGACAGGTGTCATTTGACCTTGACCTCATCTTCATGGTTCGGTGGTTAAAATTTAGCTTTGTGTTATGGTCGCTTTAACATATAACATAATTATGCAAAATGTCAACTTTATTTGGTGGATGAAAATAATTTACAATTAACCTACCATACCAGTATTGGACGTTTTATTTGACCTTGACCTCATTTTCTTGGTTCATTGCTCATGGATATTTTTTTATGTTTTGGTATATTTTTCTGTAACTATAAGAAATATGTTAACTATATTTGATGTATGGAATGACCGTAAGGTGTATATGTCTGTTTGGCAAGTATTATCTGACTTTGACCTCATTTTCATGGTTCATTGATCAATGCTAAGTTTTCATGGTTTAGTTCTGTTCTTAGATACTAAACGCAATATTTCATATACTAGTATATGTATATATTAATTTCAAGATGTACATGTCTGTCTTGCATGGTTCATATGACCTTGACCTCATTCTCATTGGTAAAGTTTTCCTGGTTAAGTTGTTTTCAAGCTTTATATTTAGGACTATCAACATAAAATTAATGTTCAGCAAAGCTTCATAGTGTGTGCACTCTTGTTTTATTGATTATCTTTTTTGACTGCATAGCTTTAACGATTTGGTTTATTTAAATCCGAAGGAATTATTCATGTGAAATTTGCGTTAGCAAAATTTGCCTGTTTAGCAACATACAGCAATAAGACACGATAGAAAAATTGAGTCAGGTCATTAATGAAGCAAGAAAAATACTTTCTTACACATTTTATTCTAGAAAGACATTAAATATTTATAAATTAACAAAATAACCGCGTAGATTCGACAGAATGCTTTGTCAAGAAAATCTCTACAAAACTTTAATTCTTACACTATTAGAAGAGAAGTAGACAAAAACACACACACATCAATAACAAACAATAACAACATATTCAATCTTATGTAAATAAATAAAACATACTTGGACGGATATTGGAGACCGATAAACTTTTATTATGATTTCGATAAATATCTACCATGCCTACACATATAAACCATTCCTAACTGCTGAATTACAATTAAATTTTATTGATTTTGATAATGATGGCACATTCATTTTTTTTAATGTCACATGACTCTATAAATGTACAACCCTGTTTAGCAAAATCTTTATATTCAAATTATTAATTGCTGAAAATATTGTGTATGTCCTTTTATTGTAAATTTTTATTTATTCATTTTTAATGAATGTTAGAATAAGTCTTCAATTGAAAGGATCTCATATGTCAGTTGTGGCTGGATACCGTAAATTTAACCTTGATTTTTTTTTTTTTGTATTTTTAAATTTTTAAATGTTAAAGCCAATTGTAATATGTAACTTTAACTCAATGTAAATTGATCAATAACTATACTTAACGTCCAATGAACTGGTGTCCAGTGACAAATATTACAAACAAATTCAGGACGAAAACATGTTTTTATACGACCGACTCAATAAAATGGATTTACAAGGTGCTAACCCACAAGGTAACTGTCCAGAGAATGATATTCCAACCTATCCAGGTACATTAATCCGATTTCGAACCATGGCCCAATCATGCAGTCATTGGTCTTTACTCCTACATACATACCCCTTGATTAGTGGAATAGTTACGCATAGAAATGTCAAAGGCCACCTTTTAACCAAGACGTGACAAACCAAATATTTCCTGCCGACCATGCGAGGGCTGTTAAGAGAGTCAATATAGTAAAACACCTCCATCATCATCAAATACCTCACACCCTTTAGGCGAATAGACAATGTTTATGATAAATATTATGCTGTAAAAATTGCTAAGAAAATAGTAATAACGTTTTCGTGCAGTAACTAAAACAACAATTTCATATTGCTTTCTATGGTAGATTCGAAAAAATATATTCTGCAGTTCTCATCTATATGATATGTGTAAAATATATATAAAAAAATAATCTTTTTTTTTTTTCCTTTTTTCATTTTTCGCTCAAATGATAATTAATGAAATGAAATTCATTAAAACAATTTTCCTTTTATACGATTTTAATATCACTATTATGCTGTTATTTTTAAAGAACACAACGAAGGGTGTCTCTCCACGTATAAAGGTTTAAACAGACGTTAGTATCAGTCACTTTTTGAATTATAAGATTGGATCAACAATTTCATCTTAATTCTCGGCTAAGTTGTCTGTATAAAAACCATGTGTACTGATATTTTTGTCTTATAAAATATGAATGACCCAATGTGCTTAAAAACTATATCATATGTCACAAATTGTATATCTATCTTAAAGCTGACGAATATCTAAAAGGTTGTGATTTTCCTATGAAATGTAGAAATGGGCAGGGCTTTTACAAATCAATATGTTAATGGGTGGCTATTGGGATTAAACCCAGGTCAGACGTATGCTACGCACCCATATTTAGATGATGCCCACTTCGCGACCCACACTCGTAACTAAAACGTCAATTGAGAAAAAAAAACATGAAATGCACATGTGTTGTATCATGTTTGACAATATTCGTTGATCTTTGTGTCATACATGGTATTGGAACCACGTAGTTGGAACAAAATCACAGATTACATGGACCAGGGACTTTCTATACAAAGTCCCTGCATGGACTAGCCATATTAAGTGTCCTTCACTTAGAATCTCTATCTATCATTTTGTTTCAAATACAATCTGGTCTATACTAGCTATACTTTGACTATTATCCAGTTTTCGATAAGTATCGTTAGTATTTTTGATATTTCCATTGACTAGAATGTTTATAGTTTCATCCTTTTCTATTTCTTTCTTATGAGCCTTCGGTAGATTTTTCATCGTTATATCCATGTCTTTAAAGGAATTAAGTAAGAATATTCCACCTACTACAATGATGAAACCTAAAAAGAACGATACTATATCCTTCCAGTTCATGTAGAAAAAGTCTTTGAACAAAACAGCAGATAAAGAAACAACGAACGATGTAAATAGCACGTAATTAATTGGTATCACAACAGCGGTGTTAAATTTAGCTAATGACCGGTTCAGAAAGTTCAACTCAACCAATATACATGCAATGACTATAGCCAGATTTACATAAGTAAACCAGTTCGTGAACTGCTGGTCCCCTTTGACTGTCTGTGATATAGCTATACCGGTTCCTTTAGATCCCATAACAGTAAAAGAGCCAAGGATCCCACAAATCGCTTGGTAAACCAGTACGTATTTTCCTCCATATTTCGGCGCTAGAATTATTATAAACACCAACGCAACGCCTAAAAGCGTTAAACAGTACACGATAAATACTGAAAAATAAATATAGAAATATGTCATAAGATAATAAGCGAAAAAAACATCCTAGTATTCTTAAAGTTCTTCGCACTTTTGCATCGTAAGGACGAAGACAATTGATTTCTAAATACACCTTATCGCTATTTAGTCCATTCCGGGAAAAACAGTCATTTATACAACTTCCTGTTTGGGTCACCGGCCGAAAAATGGAGGTCATCAGTAGTGAGCTGAGGGAGAAAAAACTTTAGAAAGTGATCATCAAGAAACTTTGATATAGTATGATCCACTTTTTTCGAAATTAAAATTGAAGTAAAAAAATATTTTGTTTGAAGTATTTACGGTAGTTTAAACAGGTCTCATTAAAAAGTATCATGCATGGTGCATTGTTTAAACAGAGTCCCAGATAGCTTCAACTGGATGAAAAAGTTGTGTAATTTTAGAACTTATCCGGAATGGAATAAATAGCGATTAGGTGTATTGTAAATGGTAGCTCCCCTAAACTGAACACAACTTTGACGGTTATAGCATAAAGCACAAAGCAGTAAAGATTTATTTAAAGTCGGTTATACATAAAACAATACAACATAAGCTCTGAAGAGCTTTTATCCGACTCAGTTACTTAGTCTTTAGTTTTTTTTTCTATGTTGTGGCTCGTGTACTATTGTTTGTCAGACTGTTGATCTTTTTTTTTCTTTTTTAGCTATGGCGTTGTTTGATTGTTTTCGACTTATGAGTATCGGAATGTCCCTCTAGTATTTTCGCCTCTCTTTTAAGAGATAGTTTTTAAATTTTTATAGATCAATGGTGTGGAACATTGTTGTACAAATCATCAACAACTTTTCAAGCTAAAATAAATCAAAATCCATGTTTATCAAACGTTAAAATATCATGAATTTATTTTTGTTGCATATTTTTCTTCTTGTATATAATTATTGAAGTTATGTTAATAAAAATGTGTTACATTTTTGTTTATGGTTGACCAAAATATGTGTAATTTGCCGAATATATTTTGTAGTCCATTGATACATATCATCTTGTAACTTCAAGTTTATATTATCTATAGAAAATAAAACATATATATATTACTTGGTTCTTGAACTTTCTCTAACATTTCATCCATACTGTGAACTTGGGTTTCTTGAGGTGAATGTACAACCATAACAGTTGATCCGATGACACACAATCCACAGCTCACTTTACCTATTATGTTCAGTCTTTCTTTCAAAAATATTGATGACATGACAGCTCTGGAAAAACGAAGATTATTTTATTACAGTTTTTAAAAGGAAATTGAAAAGGAAAGTTTGATACAATTGTATTTTTTCTAGATAAGTATGGAGTGCCTTGCAATATCATACATTATGTCAAAATAAAGAAATTATTTCTGATCGCTTTGAATACCCATACTGTAATAGTTTTCCTGAATTTCGGTATTCACAGCAAAATGCATTGAGTGTGTAAATAAAGGTAATATCTTTGACTAACTTGCTGGCTAGCTGAATCGTGATGTCATTATTATGTATTAAGGTATACTACCCTCCTTTTAGTGTAGACTAGTCCAACAGATAACCGATCTATCTGTCTGTAGGACAGTTTAGCTAGCCAGCAAGCAAGCTAGTCAAAGATATTAACTTTTACCTACACACTCAATGCATGTTGCTGTAATATCTACTCCTGTCCTACATTTGTTAACAATTCTATAGATAACATGTACTCTATATACTGTATACTCTAGCCAACCAATAAAAAAACTACACATACGATTTCATTATTAAAGTTATATACATGTAATTTATCATAATTAGTGTTATAAAAATCAGAAGATGTGTGCCTGTTAATGAAACAATGATTCACTAAATAAAATTTGGTAGTGGAAATGTGGAATGTGTCAAAGAGCAGATAACAACCGAAGGCCACAAATGAACGAGAGACAGATCAATGGACGCAGATGTTACCTGATAAGTCGATTGTTTAGAAAACAGATGACCATGCAATCCATATACATGTATATAATTTTATATATTCGGTCGAGTATCTTTTTTTAGAATGATCAGAAACATTACATCATTGGTCTTGTATGCATTAAGGGGGTAGACCTTGGTTTTAGGGAGATAACTCTTTAAATCACTCTTGCGTTTGTAAAAGTCAAGTTTCCTCAATGTATTTTAAGCATTTACCTGAAACAGATTGGGAATAGTCTATGTATCCTAGAAGCTTAGAATATATTTATGAAAATGGTTGACACAAACATACTGATGATTTTAAGAATTATTTCCCTTATCCTAGGCCTACCGCCTTAACCTGTGTTGTTTAGTAAAAACGCACACAGCTATAACATAAGCAAGCCATGCATCACATGAATTGTAAAAAGTTCGATGCAACTTTTAATAATGCATGTTATCGAGTAATAAATGAAGGTATCGAGTTTATTTTTTATTTTTATGAATTCATGAACAATGTACAATCGGCGCCAATAATAAGCATATACTTATATAGTAGGTATGTAGCTGAATTTTAATTATATTATACTTACGTTACAATAACACTCAGAGCACCTAATGGTGTAACCAATGTGGCCGGGGCAAAAATGTAGGCTAAAAAGTTCAGGATTTCTCCAAAGATCACTGAAATTCAATAAAAGTAATTATTTTTAAAAATCATAAAGATATATACTGATATGGTCTACTGAATGTTCACGGACCAAGTTTCATTAATTTTACATTTCCTGTTTCAATACGGTGTTTTACATCCTACACTGCAAATTAAGGTGGTACCCAACACTTTCACTAAGATTAATTTGGCTCGTTTAATTTTCAAACAAATTTGACAAAGTATTTACTTTGACCTTTAAACAAAAATGTAAAAATTGCAAAATTTTTTAACCAACCGTTTTGTCAGAAAAATTACACTGGTTATATAGCAGTTTGACAAACACCAATTTTGACCATTGCGAAGCTTAATATTCCATTTACAACACAACGTAATCAAAACGTTTAGCTGACTTTACAGAGTTTTCTCCCTGTAGTGTTAGGTATCACCTTAATGCCAAAAGATAGACATACTTTGTGTTTTGTATAAAACTAACACTTTGTGGGGAGCTTCACAAAATGTCATACATAATATAAATGTGATGGCCCACACAAAACATACACCAGTAAAAAAGTGCTAGCAACAATTTAAAATGGCGACTGCTGATTGGATAATAAAATTGTGTCATACATGTCTCGCAAAGTCTGATGCAGACCTTAGAGTTAGTCTCCAATAAGTGGAAATAACTTTAAGTTATAAGTTGGTTTATGAAAATTGAGGACAAAAGACAAATATGCAGTTACACTAATTTTTTTTTATAAGTTCTTCTTTTTTGTCTGTGTGTTTGTTGGTTATTTTGACGATTTCGGGTTGATAGCAGATCATGTTTTTTTTAAACCAGAATGACTTATTCCAAACCCTTTTCAGATTGAGACGATTTAAAGTTTGACATGCATATTGTATAGAAACAACTATCTATAATTTGACACCAATCACAATTAAAAGTAAACTTATTATTGTTTAGTGACGTACTTAAGCTCATTCCGACCCACCAGAGCCATTCTTTAAGATAACCATATCCATCATGATCTACAATAGAAACATTGAAAGCTCAGAAAATAATTTAGAATCATATTCAAAACAGTGTTGCTGTGGCCATTGATTGACAACCTTAAATTACCCCATTGACTGGGGCAGATTAGGTGAACGTGTGTCTGTAACGACAACTGCTCACTACTTACTTATTATAGAATTTAAACTGTGGGGTCACCAAAGGTTCTTAACGCCTTTAATATTAAAATAGTTCGAAAAATTAATCAGGAATAACTTTATGTTTTGATTTATATTATTGATATAAATCAAAACATCGTCGTATTATTCCTGATAAGTTTTTCTAATTTCTTTATTTAGGTGTTGAAAACCTTTTGTGACCCCACAGTTTAAGTGCCTTTAACAAGTACATAGTGAGCAGCGGTTGTTACAGACAAACGTTCACATAATCTGCCCCAGTCAATGGGATAATTTAAGGTTGTCAATCAATGGCCACAGCTACACTGTTTTGAATATGATTCTAATAACATTATTTAACGTACAATTTCTTGCCATTAGTTTAATTTCCGAGCTTGAAACTAAAAATGTGCGCATATTCAATGCTTTTACAACCCTATTAGATTATAAAAAAAAGCATTCAATTCATATAATTAAATTTTTATGCTAAAATCATGATTAATAATTTTGATATATGAATTATTGTAAATTGTCTGCGGTCATTGCTTTTAACCAATCAAAATTGCGTATTCATACATACAATGTATACCAAACTATGTATACGAAATACAATATGACTCATGAGAGGGCTCACGATTGGTTTTAGCCAATCAAAATTACAGATTCTTATGGGAAAAACATGCATGAAATGCATATATTCTTTGGTTTAAACATATAGCAAGTCAACTGAACAAAATTTAAAACACCATTCAAATCGATATACAAGCACTTAGATTGGCCTTTTTCCAAACAGGATAAGACGAAGTTAAAAAGATGATTTAATTCAATGTTATTCATAGGTTTTTAATGATTTATTTCCTTAAGCGTTAAAACAATACTTTTAATGTGCAGTATATATATTGAACCATGCCTGTTCACTGGTTTGTCTTAACTCCACATAGTTAAATAGGCAGCAGTCCTTTTGTGCCAATTACTGTTTTGTCAGGGTTATCATTTGCGCCAAATTTTGTTTTCCAAATGTATCAATTGCGTCATCCAAATGTATCGATTGCGCCAATATTCGGAACTCATTTGCGCCAATTTACCTATACACATATCTATGATTAATATTTATTTTTATTTTTGGCTTTAAAAGTATCATCTGTTCGGAAATATTGCAAAAAGAGAAGAAAATAGAAGCTTTTGCTGATTATTTTTTAGCCACATATGTTGATGACACTGCTTTCTTTCAACCATCCGTATTGGCTGAAACTCTATCTACCGCAAGACGTACCAGACATGGAACAGAAGTATTCCACAGGAATTATTATGAACCATTTCATGCATTTCATCCTACAGTATTTTTCTTTTTGAACGATAAAGTGAAGATACAAGCTACTACATACATTAAATTGGGAAGTAACGATAAAGTGAAGATACAAGCTACTACATACATTAAATTGGGAAGTAACGATAAAGTGAAGATACAAGCTACTACATACATTAAATTGGAAAGTAACGATAAAGTGAAGATACAAGCTACTACATACATTAAATTGGGAAGTAACGATAAAGTGAAGATACAAGCTACTACATACATTAAATTGGGAAGTAACGATAAAGTGAAGATACAAGCTACTACATACATTAAATTGGGAAGTAACGATAAAGTGAAGATACAGGCTACTGCATACATTAAATTGGGAAGTAACGATAAAGTGAAGATACAAGCTACTGCATACATTAAATTGGGAAGTATCCATACAGCAGCAGTAAGAAGAAATTATGTTTCAGAAAAAAGAACATTGCAGTATAAACTGCCGGTTCCAAGTCCCAATAAAGGCTGAGGGAAGTCATTTTCCTTCTAATTGGCGCAATCGTATGTTTAATTTTTGGAGCAAATGATACCACGTAATTTTAAAACAGGTGGCGCAAACGTAGCATTGGAGAAAAAAGTTGTGGCGCAAAAGGACGCATTTTTGGCGCAAACAGATCTCTCCCGTTAAAGTTTAATAAATATTCTTTGTATCGATTCAAGCTATTGTTGTTCAGGTTTTAGTTTTAGTAAGTGTCGTGGTATTTTTCGTTATGTTTTTTAATTGTCAAAAACCTTTCCCTTAGCACAAATTATGTATACCGTAATTTTGAATTTAAACAAAATCGATATATAATATATCGTTTAAGGCTTTGTCTGCGGAGACAACAACATATATCCTGTGTGTGAGGTTTGGGTTTTGAAGATAAATGCAGCATGCTAGATAATTTACGCTTCCGAAAGGAGTATTAAGTTAAGTCTACGTTTTCATTTTCACATTTTGTCTATAGAGTTTACGCCCCTATATATATGTGTATACAGCAGTAAATCCGTGTGGTGATTTATAAAGAAGGATTATGTCTAAATTGATCAACGACAAAGCCGGTATTACCGAAATACGCTCGAAGTTATATACAGAACATATTACATTACTCATTAGCGGATAAGTTAAAATATGATTTTAAAAAAACTTAAATAAGGTATAAATAACTACATACACGTAGAGCAGGATTTGATTACCCTTCTGGAGCACTTTTTGTTTTTGGTGAGGTTCGTGTTTGTCTTTTGGTCGTATTTCAGTTTGTTTTTTTGCCCTGGCGTTAAAGTTATCAGTTTGTATTCGACAATTGAGTTTGAATGCGCCTTTGAATTTCTTTAATATACAACGCACTACTAAATTCAGTTGTTGCTAATAATCCTGTACAGAAAGTGCAGAACAAAGGTCAAACACATGTCCTGTTCTTACTGAATCCCGGTTACGTTAATGGTCCCGTTCTTACTAAATCCCGGTTACGTTAATGGTCACGTTCTTACTGAATCCCGGTTACGTTAATGGTCCAGTTCTTACTGAATCCCGGTTACGTTAATGGTCCCGTTCTTACTGAATCCCGGTTACGTTAATGGTCCCGTTCTTACTGAATCCCGGTTACGTTAATGGTCCCGTTCTTACTAAATCCCGGTTACGTTAATGGTCACGTTCTTACTGAATCCCGGTTACGTTAATGGTCCAGTTCTTACTGAATCCCGGTTACGTTAATGGTCCCGTTCTTACTGAATCCCGGTTACGTTAATGGTCACGTTCTTACTGAATCCCGGTTACGTTAATGGTCCCGTTCTTACAGAATCCTGGTTACGTTAATGGTCCCATTCTTACTGAATCCCGGTTACGTTAATGGTCCCATTCTTACTGAATCCCGGTTACGTTAATGGTCACGTTCTTACTGAATCCCGGTTACGTTAATGGTCACGTTCTTACTGAATCCCGGTTACGTTAATGGTCCCGTTCTTACTGAATCCCGGTTACGTTAATGGTCACGTTCTTACTGAATCCAATCCCGGTTACGTTAATGGTCCCGTTCTTACTGAATCCCGGTTACGTTAATGGTCCCGTTCTTACTGAATCCTGGTTACGTTAATGGTCCCGTTCTTTCTGAATCCCGGTTACGTAAATGGTCCCGTTCTTACTGAATCTCGGTTACGTTAATGGTCCCGTTCTTACTAAATCCCGGTTACGTTAATGGTCCCATTCTTACTGAATCCCGGTTACGTTAATGGTCCCGTTCTTACTGAATCCCGGTTACGTTAATGGTCCCGTTCTTACTGAATCCCGGTTACGTTAATGGTCCCGTTCTTACTGAATCCCGGTTACGTTAATGGTCCAGTTTTTTACTGAATCCCTGTCACTTACCTGGCAGTACTCCTTCTTGTTTCTTGGCTACTCTATTTAATCCAAGTTTCTTCACTATATAACTACTTCCAGTGAATGCATTTGAAAATATAGCAAGACTAAATCCTATCCAGAAACCATATATATCTGCCTCAGATACCTGATGTAGTGTTTCCTCGGTTACATTTAAAATGCTTGGTTGGGTAGTGTTGTTAAAAGACATCTAAAAATTAAAATGGATCATTAAATGTGTATGCATGCATATAATGATAAAGAAATGGTGTATAATTGCCAAGGAGACAACTATCCACCGAAAGCCTTGCAGCAGAACGTCTGATTGATCTCATAGAGACCTGTGACTGTTAGAAATCGTTACAGATTTTTCAATATTGTATTTATTTATTTAAAAGTGACCTGTTGACCAGAGGTACTTTTTGACGTGACCTTATGACATAGGGTAGCCAACTGGATGGCATGTCAAAATTAGTCCAAAGAAATATCTAAATCGTAAACGTTTACCATGTATTGTTTCGGATTTAATGAAATTTTAATTGCAAAATCTTGATGTATGAATCTTTGTCGGATCTATTTAGGGAGGGGGGTTTCGGAGGTCTGGGGCTTGATCCCCTTTTCCGATATATATTGCTTTTAATAATATTTACGATATTTCGTGGTGTATTGAAGCAGATACATGTGTCTTATTAGAAAGATAATTCTCAAATTGCAGAAATAAAATAAAAAATACTGAGATGCGGTATGATTATCAATGTGACAACTATCCACCACCAAACCGCATTTATTGGTGAAAAGAAGTGGAAACAATTGTATTGAAGTACGTTCAGGTGTCAAGCAGTAAAATTTTACCAAATATATTACCAGGGGTGTGGAAATGCTATGCCCGACTCGCCCGACTCGTACATTTGAACAACCGGACAAGTAATTATTTTTGTCTTGGTTGCCCGTGGACGAGTAAAAAAATATACAAGACAAAGTTCAAATCCAACAAAAACATAAAATTAATTTCAAAACGTATAAAGATGTTTAATTTATGTAAAAGAAACCAATGTTCAGCAAGTAAAAACATCAATGTTCATGACGATAAATTTACATAATAAAAAGGTGGGCAAGCAAGACAAAAAGAGTCATGAGTCGAGTAGAAAATCTTAAATGCAAATGGAGGACACAGCTAGAGTATTTAAAAAAAAAAGAAAGCGAGAAATTTCAGACATCGTGGATATCAGATTGCCCCTGGCTATCTATGGAAATTCGGAAAATAAATTAAGTTTTTGTCCTACTTATAGATGAAATGTCAACATTATTTGTTGTTAAGTGGAAAATAAAAGGGACGCATTAATTGCCCATCAAGACAATGATAAATAATCAAGAAAAAAACAAGTGTGTCAGTTGAGAGAAACACCACAAAATCATGCAATAGTTATTATTTAGTTTAAATTTCTTCAATCACTGTCCTCACATTTAGTATATGTACGTATACCTACTGGCTACAATTTTTATTCAAAAACTGCTGCAAAATTGTCCTTTACATGTCATTTCATTGGTTGGTTTGCCGTTAGGTTTCTGTCCCATTGATGTCAACCCATTTCCTTAATGTTTTACACATATAAACAAATATATTTCATTTGTGATGCACAACAGTGCTAAGTAAGAATCATATATTAGCTAACAAGAAATACTTCAATATTTATTGGGATCATCATGGCAAGTAAAAAAATTTCCGGACAAGTAAAATTATTATCGATGTCCGATAACTAGCTTATTGCCTTTTAAGACCGATTTCATTTTCAAATTAGAGTTTTAATTAGAATACATATTATTGTTTATCTTTCATTTCAGAAGATGTCTTTCCCAAACCATAAAACTTTTAAACCCATTTAAATATTTATGATGTGCGATAAGAATGTTTCTAGAAACTAATTATATGTCATGAATATTGATTGATTATTCAAAGTCCTCACTTAACGCCAAGACAACGAATAAAATTGAAAAGTCCATCAGTTGGGCCATGGCTATGATTATCCAAACTTTCCCATTCAATAGTTGACTAGAATATATTATCACTTTCGACAACAGTGGATGCATAAGAAAGAGGAGAAGACTGCGATGTCAAAAATATAAAACGTAGGAGCACCACGGTGACCATGCATGATTTAATGAAATTGGGAATGAAAATGGGGAATGTATCAAAGAGGCAACAACCCGTCCAAAGAGAGGAAAAGTCCAATAAACGGTATTCAATACTGAGAGAAAATCTCACGGCCGGAGTCGTGCTGCAGCTAGCCCCTATACAAAAATGCGTTCTAATTCAGTGATAATGGTGTGAACCAGTACAAATAACATATACTGTATCGGCATATGTGTACATGTATGAATGGGAGCATTTCCTACTCAGTTCCCAGGGCCATGACCTATCTAAACAACATTCAAAATTCTTTAAGAACCTAACCATAACATTATAGATCATTATATTTATTTTATTTAGTAAAGGTAAAAAAATCGTAAGGGTTCCGCAGAACCCGGATTCTCGCCTAATTCTTTTCTGGTAACCGCAGGCTCAACAAAAATGAGGAAACAAATTAATAAAAATGTTCCTCTCAATACCAACTTTTGATTGTTAGAAGCTTCTGTCCAAGTTTGGTAAAAATCCAGCATTGTTTATGAATCTAATAAATGTTTTAAAAGCTTTAACTGCAGGCTGTATCATATGTAATGTAAACTGGAATAAAAACTGAGTCCATTTAAAAGTAAAATACAAAAAAGGTACAAAATTTTAACAAAATGTCCTTTTATACACTAGCTTATGATATCAAACAAGCTTTTGTCGAATAATTAAAAAAAAAATATTTAAAATTTCAAAACTTTAACCACAGAGTGAATATTTGTGGACGCCGCCGACGACGACAACGACGACGCAACGACGACGGAATGTAGGATCGCTTCATGTCTCGCTTTTTCGACAAAAGTCGAAGGCTCGACAAAAATCCGCTTACCTCACACCTGTTTTAGATTGTAAATGCCATTTATGTCTGATAAAAAAGAACAACAACACCACACGCATATTTTCGTATGATTTGAAGGTGCCAACATTGAAAGAAATCTCTATCCAGGCAAGGAGTACTAATCAACAATACACAAAAGGATCTATTATGAAACATTAAAACATTTAATTGTTGATAAAATACACGACGTTAATTAATGCATGAAAAGATAGAAAAAGATATCAAGACGTCAATCAAAAACCACAATTCCACTGATTGATTGAGTATGGTGCCTAACGTCACTTAGAGCCATATTATATAGAGAAAACAACTGACCTTTGACAGGAAATCCAACGAGCCGACGAAAAAAACTGGATGTTATCATGGTGAAAATTTCTGTGAATTTATTTCACATATTTTTTCAATAAAATTGAGAATGGAAATGGGGAATGTGTCAAAGAGACAACTACCCGACCATAGAAAAAAAAAACAACAGCAGAAGGTCATATATGTACTGTTTTATCATGTTGTTACAGTCTTTCTCATATGCATGATGTCGTAATCTGCTTGAAGTTCAATTAGTAAAAAGGACTTAAAGAGTCGATGTCATTTTGAGAATTTAAGCTTAATTAGTACTTGTGAATAGACCAAATTTGTCAAATTTATATTTCAATTAGTGTCATTTTATATTCAAGCTATTCAACTTTTGTTATAATAAGGGACATTAAGAATATGTATACCCAGTGAGGATGACCGATCATTAGAATACGGATCCCGTACAGTGGCAGATCCAGAACTTTTCATATGGGCACTCCCTGACCTAAGAGGGGCCCGCTCCGGACATGCTTCAGTGATTCCCTATATAACCAACACATTTCCCCCACGAAAACAGGGGGGGGGGGGGGGGTTGCCCCTGGGATGAAAATATTGTGCTTAAATTTTTGAAAGACTTACCTAGTTTAGATACTATTAGTTTAAAAGTTTTTGACTTATAAGCTGGTTATGTTCACTGCTATATTGACTGGGCAACTCTGTCAAACTCTTATTTTTTTAGATTTGAATTATTATGATGTGGTTTGTGATAACGTTTGTTTTCGAATAATGAATTTATTGAAACAATCTAGGCGTGGGGTACATCTTAATGCTGTAGATCTTAAGACATACAGAGACTCAGATTTATGTGTTGTTAGAACTCTTGAAATCTACATTCATTTTTTTTTTACATAAATTAGGCCGTTAGTTTTCTCGTTTGAATTGTTTTACATTGTCTTATCGGGGCCTTTTATAGCTGACTATGCGGTATGGGCTTTGCTTATTGTTGAAGACCGCACGGTGACCTATAGTTGTTAATGTCTGTGTCACTTTGGTCTTTTGTGGATAGCTGTCTCATTGGCAATCATACCACATCTTCTTTTTTTATATATTCAAAGAACTGCTCATTTAAGGGGTGATCATCTACCCAATTATTTATAACTCTATAAATCTGAACCATGCAAACCAGGAGGATTTAGAGGTTTTAGTCGTGGAGGCACTTCCAGGAGAGGAGGCAGACGCTTTTCAGGAATAGGACTTCGGGGCTTTGCCAGATCAAACAGTCCCAGGGGAAAAGGTAGTTCGGGTTATTGATAGAACTAATAAGCCAATTGCTGGGACAATTTAACATTTTCTTAAAAATTGGGAACTTTTGAATCGTGACAATTTTGTGCTTAATACTGTAAGAAATCATGGGTCTCCTATGCCGTATTGCTATATTTAGGGACTCTGACAGTCCTCTGGAAACTTTCCAGCGGACTGTGCCGTTGCTATTGTTTTATGGACTTCCATATGAACATTTGTTTTATGTAATAGCATTGATTTAGTTTAGATTAGACAACAGAACATTGAAAGTACAACCTGTGTATGATTTATAATTTATTCAAATCTACTACTAGTTCCCCCGTGTTGTAAAACTAAAAACGTCTCTACTTTATTTAAGTGTTCATATGCCAGGAAAATGTAAAAGTACCTTTGCTAAATTTCGATGTGGTGTGGCACCGATTAGAATTGAAACAGGCAGATATGAAGGGGTTTTATGTGAAAATAGATTTTGTTTTAATGATTCATGTTTGCAACAGAAACTCATTGAAGATGATAAACATGTTTTACTCAAATGCCCTTTATATTCACATGCAAGACAAGAGGTTTTTACTAGAGCAGTTTCTTTTAATAGTGTTTTTTAGACTTAAATGATAATGAAAAATTTATATTTTTATTTACAAATGAAAAATTGTGCTTTTATTCTGCCAAAATCTGTCATGATATTTTAATTCAAAGGAAGAATATTTTATATAGATGAAAAAAAAAAGAGGAGCGAACTCATCCGAGGATTACCGATTGAGCATATTGTATCACGTGATCATTTCTTTATTGTTGATAACTGTATTTTGACATGTGGATGCATTTTGGAGTTTTGTGTTGTTTGATTACTGTCTTGTATATCTATTTACCTATCTATTATTCATACGAAGAAGTAGTTGTATTGATTTTTCAGTTCCTTTGTTGAATTTTTTTAAACGTTCTTTGGTTTATTTAAGCATTGGACAAAACCGCTGACAAAGATAACTAATTCTAATTTCTTTTATTTTGTACTTAATATATAGCAAAATAATCCATGGTTTCAAAGTATACACTCAAGGATCAATTTTAAGCATAAAGGTTTTTTACAACTGAATTCTGCAGGTAAATTTGCATAGTAATTGCATATGATGTAATGTTTGTTCAAACCTTGGTGCTTTTGAATTATTGAATGTGTGACGTATTTTATATATCTTCTCACAAAAGATCAATCAACATGAATAAATTACATGTTCGGGTAGGATGTTTGGGTATATGCCAGTGAGAAAACAAACCGAAGACAAAAATAATAAAAAGAAATTTACTCTAGGGAGCAACAGACAAAGGACAAGGTCCACTTATGTCAAAAATGTCCTTAAATTTCAAATGTATCAACAACAACAAAAAAGATGAAATGAATATATTTCAAAAGCCTAAATGTTAAGTACATTAAAGTACATTATAGGTCTTTAAGTCGGCATATTTTGGAATATTAAACTGGGGTGGTTTAGTTTAGTTTGTCTTGAAGTTCGTAAATATTCGTTCACGATAACTTGCATTTATTAAATAAATGCATTAATAAATGCATTCTATATGACGCCCCTTTATTTCTTCCAGCAAGTACCTCATGCATATAATGTATATAATGGAAAGGAATTTGTAATTTGAAATGCAAGTCGTCTGAATATAAACGATAAAGTCGTAATCAGCGACGAATTCATGATTTATAAAAAGGGGGGATGAAGAGTTCAAAATAAAAATAAAAAGCGTATAGTGGGATTTAAAGCACTTTAAAATTAAAAAAAAATGACAATAAGGGACCCGGGAACCCCATCAAATCTCCCCCTTTTATAGGTCCGCTCGCCACTGTCATGTTGAAGAGTCCGCCTTATCACACACGGTTTATGTAGATATAAGAAGATGTGGTATGAGAGCAATGAGACAACTCTCCACCCGAGTCACAATTTATAAAAATATACAGACATTTATTAGAAAATATTAAGGTAATAGGGCATACATTTGTCAACTCATAATACCTTTTTTTTTTTAAAGAAAGTAAAATAACAATCTTCATATGTTTATGTTTTCTTTATATATTTTTTTTACAATGAAGGTGTTGTCGTCAACATAAACAAACAGGTACACGTTGTTGAAATTGTCCACTCAAAAGAACAATTTAAATTACTTATTGTTGTCCACAATTATAATTGTATACAGTACTCAACAGTACAATGCCATTGTTTCATTAGGGGAATGTCTCAAACATGTAAAATTATTTTCAATCTTAATCATATACAGTACTCAACAGTACAATGCCATTGTTTCGTAGGGGAAAGTCTCAAACGTATAAAGTTATTTTAAATACAATGTCTTAATCTTAAGCGTATAATCTGAGTGTTAAAACTAATTTTAGGTTTATCCTACTATTCGTTAAAAAGCATATGTTTATCCACTATAACAATAAGGAGAGTGATGTTTTATGATAACAAGTGAGATAAACACTCGCCCTGATTCTGTATGAAATATTTACCACTGGACATTAAGTAACCAACAATTAAATTAGATAACTATCCACTAGAGAATAAATGATGTAGAGGTTATCTACGTGTGTCATCGGGCAGACTCTAACAATGAGCAAAACACATTTGTACCACACAACAAGGAGGCCCCTCATGGGGGGGTCCTAGTAATCACATAATCACCATTTTTTTGCCAATATAATCACATAATCATTAAATATTTGCTTATCTTTAGTAATCAAATAATCATAAACTAAAAATACAGTCCTAGGTAATCAAATAATCATGAAATATTTGGCTTAATAATCAAATAATCATTAAAAAAACGGCCAAGTAATCACATAATCAAAAACCCGATGAGGGCCCTCAACAAGCTATAAAAGGCCGATATAGAAATATATATATTTACCTTTCAAATCTGAAAACCTGATATGAAAACCTAAGAGAAGCGTGTTTGGTGTTATCGAGACAGCATCCAAACAAAATAGAAAACCTATATACATCTTGTTTTGTGTTTGGAGATTATAAGTTTATAGTTGTATATGTTCCAGACCATATGAGTATTTGATCCGTACGCGAACAGTCCGACAGTATGCATATTTTGAAAAACTACGGTCCAGACCGTACGCGTACGGTCCAAATACTCATATGGTCTGGAACACACACCATTTTATTATTTCAACAAGAGTTAGACCCCTATAATATAAAACAGGTAATTGATTACCGTTCCTCAATCCTACATGTATACAGTGTATATCACACTAGACATAAAGCAAACAACAATCAATTCATCAATCATTGTGTATCATAATCAGGGAACTATATCAGCTTGGTTCTTTTACAACACATTCAACAAAACTGTAGACAGAGATCACCATAGTTCATCATCGATTCTCTTAGTGAGGTTCGTGTTGCTAAGTTGCTAGATTTCTATGCAAAGTAATGTTTTGTTGTTATTGCTATTTCTCGTCGTTTTTGGTCTTCGGTTATGCTATTGTCCGTTAATAATAAACGTAGGACATTTGATTGACTCCTTGTGGTCTTCTTTTCCTCTTTAAAAACGATATCTATATACCAAAACATGCATATTAGTATCGTTTTTGTATATGTTTATGTTTGTGTCAGTCGCTAGAGATCTAAACAATATAGTATCAAATTTAGAATCAAACGAAATACACCAAATACAGTAATAAAAATTGTGTCTTTTATTTCGTGTCGCCATGATGGTTTTTGTCCTTAGTGAACTTATTACCTTTCATTGTCCCGTTGGTATTCTTTTACACTTTTTATGATAATGTAATACATTTACTTACTGTATATACGAAGTCTTACTCACTTCCTCTTTTAATCCTTACAAATATTTGTAAATAATTTGAAATATAACACTGAATGTAGACAAAAATTAGCACTGCTCGATAATCCAGAACATTTTCGCATATGATTTGAATAACCGATCTACCTTTAAGGTATACTAATGCATTATAAAATCGATCTACCTTTAAAGTATACCAATGAATTACAAAATCGATTCTATACAATATGTATTGATCTTTGACTCAGTTCTATACGAGATTAAAAATACATTTAAAAATGTCTTCGGTTCCTTCGTCAAGGGGAAATTCATTCGTATTTACAATACTTGGTTTTGAGCAGTAAATACTGTAAAGAAATAAATCAAGTTTCGAAATGGTACATGTTAATGATTTCCAATTCTTTTAATTTTGATCAATAATATATATATATCGAAAGACTTTTTAAAAATATGAATGGCGTAACTGTAATTTACCAGGATTGATCACAGCTATTTTTAAACAGTGACGAGTTTTATGTAATGAAATCAACAATACAACAATAAATAATGGATTTTAAATTTAAATGTATATTTAGAATTTCTTAATAATTTAAAAGTTGAAAGCATGACTTGACATCATGACAAATATATTGGGATGTTAGTCTGAAGAATGATTAAATCTCTCCTTTTGATAAGTTATATGGAATGTTTCTCTTATTTGATTTATTTAAATTGAAAATTGCTTATCAAATTCCACTCGGAATTAAAAAAAAACTTCTGTGCCACTTTTAGCGAAATTGGTCCAGTTCAACTCTTCAGTCATTCTCCTGTTGACAGTCTAGATAGAATCAACAGAACAGCTCATATCTCAGCAACAATGAAGTACACAACAAATTTCACAGCAATCATATATAGTACAGTAAAACCTGACTAAACCGAACCCTTTCGGGACATGAGATGTTGTTCGGTTTTGGCAGGTATTCGGTTTCATCAGGTTCACAATGCACAAAATGTGATATGATTGGTCTTCAGAACAAGTTTGGATTAGACAGGTTTCCGGTTTATTCAGGGTTCGGTTTAATCAGGTTTCACTGTATACAGCTTAAATATCAACTTTGCTTTTACCAATAAATGATGGATCTTCTATATATCACTACAATCCGGATTTGTGGTACGAAAGAATCGTTTATCTGCTAACTGTTCCATATGACAATGGATAATATGGGTGTACATATATGTTTCTGGATGTTTTCCTCTTCCATGGCGGATCAGAAATTTTTCATAAAAGGGAAAGGGGGCAGTTACTAAAAGTGGGCCCGCCCCAGCCATGCCTCAGTGATTGCCTATTTACACATTCATTTTTTCCCTTTTCCCAAAATAGGGGGTGAGCGCCCCTGAACCCCTTTTAATCCGCCTCTGCTCTTGGTGTAGTTTGGTTGCTGTCTCATTGACGAATTCTCTCCCATCTCGTTTTATTCACATGTAATATCACAAAGGAGGAAAGGTAGAAAGTGAGCAAATATATTAACGGTTATCTAAAATGAATAAAACAAATTTTTAATGTTTTCGCTTTTGAACTCCTTTGTACCTTTGAGCATATAAGATAGTATGATAAGTGAATAAAATGATTGCAACATCTACAAATGTACTTGAAAAAATACAGATGAATGTAAAATAACAAAAAGTACCGATGTTAAAGGAAAATTCAAAACAGCAAATTTTAAAATCCAAAGCACAAACACATCAATATAATTTTCCTTTAAAATTTACAGGAAATTCAAAATATAGCATTTACCTTGCAGCAATGCTGGAAGTTATTATAGATTCAATAGTTTATTAAAGTCTCACCACATACATACAAGTATAAACACAATATAATATCAAGTACACAATATAAAATTTAGAATGCATGTGCCATTCTTAAAAGAACTATGAGAGACTGTTATATACAATTATAAAACAACAGAATTAAAATATAGTTTTGTTATTTACACAAAACATAAAAGTGCAATATCACCATGCACATTCTAGGATAAAACCTAATACATGTACATAATAGAAATAACTTATTTTTTTTACAGTATAAGATACTATTTCGTCGCAATAAAATATTATGGCCGGTTTTGGCAACAGAACTACAAACATTTTCATTTTTGAACAAAAATATAAATTTTTCATCATCTGACAAAGTTAAAAACATATCATTTTGTTGAATTATACCAATAAACAAAGACTGCCTTAAATCTTCATATAATGGACATGTTAACAATACATGTTTTTCATCTTCTATATCACCACAATTGAAACATAATCTTTTATCTTAATCTAATCTTTCGTAACAACCAGTTTCAATTTTTAAAGGTGCTACTCCACATCTAAATTTCGCATATATGCACTGCGATATCGAAAAGGTATATTTTGCAACAAATATTGTTCAGTAGAGTATGAAAATTTAAACAATTTATAAGTTCTTAACTTATTATAAATGGCACATTTTGAACAGCCTTTCATAATTTTTTTTAATAGCTATGATCACATAATATCACAGTAGTGATAAAATAAGACAAGGGAAAATCATCAACCCACAACATTATCTAACCAAACATTGGTTTATGAAAATGGATGGACGGTGGCGTTGGCTAATCTATTAGTAGATTATTTTAACAATCAAACAGTCTGACAGGTATTGATTTTATATAACCATCGATTTACACACTCCATCACACGATTTTATCAATAATTTAGTTAATTCTATATCATGAAAATCAGAAGGTCAATATGATTTACACGCGTTGCGAACTTTGAGCAAAAACCACATAAGAGTAGAAAACACGGGGTGTTCATTTCCCAGATCCCACTTTTTCTACTTTATTTTGACCCTTTATCCTCCTCGTCCATTTGTTTCACCCCTATGGCATACAGATCAAAATAGTGATAACCCTTACGTTAAATATCTACATTTTCAAACGGCATATAGATCTATTGGTTAATCGTAAAACTGTAACCCGCATCCACATCTTGGATGGACTTCATGTATAGCGTTTGTGTGGTGCATTATAGATATAAATGGCTATTATATCTATGGGTGCTTTGGTCAGTTCTTTTATTAGTGAACTGAAAAAAATTTGTAAGCTTGACAAACAACTGCACTGTTGGAGTACTTTTTCGTTGAAGTCGACATTTCTTAACTTGGCAAAAACAGTGAAGGCAGTTAAAATTGTACCATGTTATCTCATAATTAACAGATTTCTTCGAGAGTTATTCCTCTTTCTCCGCTAACTTGATCGTGTAAGTGCATGCAAAAGAAAATTGTAAAGAAAATGTACATTTTTGATAAATCAATAAATGTGTGTATATATGCCATCACATTCTCAGTATAATTCAGATTCTAATTGATAAACTTTTACATATTTATAGATTTTGAAAAACCAAAGTGGAGATTTTAATTTTGAATTTAAATTTTAATAATGTACAAATGTTGTAATACTGAAAGTTTTAACTCTATCGTGGACATGCAAATTGTCCGTTCAATTTGGCCCATAATCTTTAAAAGACCGTTTGTCAAAATTTTAGAAAAATTAAAAGCTAATGGCATATGGTATATGGTATATACTCTAATAGCATTAAACGGGAAATAATTACACGTATTTTACAATAAAATAACAAATACGGATTAAATTGATTCAACAATTTGATTATCATAAAAGCTAAGATTCGTCAAATATTCATGCTATCACTTGTTCAGAAAAAAAACGTTGCTTTTAACAGTTCAGATTTAAATAGTTTTATTATAGTATTGAAGACTTAAAAACATTTGATATGCAGCAAGGAGTGCTTGTAGTTGATGTATTTGAACTGTCCAATATGTTTTTATTGTTCGTGTTCATTATTCACTTGCCCCTTGTTTATTTCACCCAGGACAAGCACACTTTAGTAAGATCAATAACAAGTATGTAGTTTTTATATCTGTCCATGTACACTTTAACTTATATTTTGTCTTTGACTTGATCTTGATAATTATGTTCAATTTCGCTTTCTTTTTTATGTTAAATTTTGCATTTTGTTTACGTTCAGTTTTGCTTTTTTTATGTTCATTTCTTGTATCTCTATTATGTTCAATTTTGCTTTCTTTTTTATGTTCAGTTTTGGTGTGTTTTTTTCATGTCAAGCTTTTTTTTAATGTTCATTTTTGCTCTCTATTCTTACGTTAAGTTTTTTTTATGTTTACTTTTGCTTTCTTTTTTATGTAAATTTTTGCTTTCTTTTTTATGTAAATTTTTGCTCTCTTTTTTTATGTTGATGTTTGATTCTTTTTAATGGAAGAAGAAAAACACTAATAGAATTAATTACCCTTTAATTGTAAAATATATAATATCACAATAAAATTGAAAGAAATTAATTTTTCAATGGCATTCACATTATTAATATACATTGCTTTTCAAGAAAGAATAATATAATATCCATTTTAAGTTCCAAACAATACTCATAAATAATCTAAATAAAGATAAGACGGTAGTAAATATTCCTGAACACAAAATGAAGAAGTTATTCGTGTTGTACTTATAAATTTTCGTACGGAGAAGTTGCTTAAAAAAATAGCATGCGTAGTGACAGATTTAGTGATGTAAAGTCCAAAAAATATCCCCCCCCCCCCAAATCCGAATATTTAATGGTCGTCCCCTTTACACGCCTTTCTTAACATTCATGACCGGAAATTCGTGATTCTTTAACATATTTCAGAACTTAAACTTGTTTTTTAAAAATCTCTCAGGCTGAGCATATACTATATCCTTACCCTTCAAATCATAAAAGTAACTAAAAATAAAAATATATATAGTAATGCTTAAAACGGTATGATATAATACTGCTATGTTAACTTAATGTAGAGGTTTTGACAAAAAAAATCCTTTCAGTTTACTCTGGGACTAGTAAACAAGTCCCAGGTTTAATCAATCTTAAATCTACCACATGAATGCATTTAAAAAGATAACGGGGTGTTATGTAATAAATAAAATTCATATGTTTGCAAGTTTTAGTTAT
Organism: Mytilus edulis; assembly: GCA_019925275.1. Classification (NCBI taxonomy): domain Eukaryota; kingdom Metazoa; phylum Mollusca; class Bivalvia; order Mytilida; family Mytilidae; genus Mytilus; species Mytilus edulis. The sequence goes on from CM034361.1 coordinate 118,418,224, forward strand.
TATATATTTAGAAAATATTCCATTTACATTCTAACCTGTGAAAAAATACTATAAAAATACATTTGAAACTTTGTTTTAAGTTTTAAACTAAGACAGACTTTGATAAGAACAGTGCCGTAACGGGATACGTCTGCGCATACACCGTAAAGGATTTCATCACTATTTAACCATCTTTTTTGCGAAATAATATCCGAATGTGAGGATAAGGTATTAACTTATCAGTATATAAAAATGATCATTGCATAACTAATCAAGATTATTTAATAAAAAAAAAATAACAATTATTGAGGACGTCTTAAGTTATATAATACTGACTTTTTAAAGCTTAAATAACATACAGATTTAAATGAATATGTCCGAAAGAGAATCTTATATTTAGCTTGGCCATATTCATATTAATTTGTCTGGAGTTATTTTTGTTGTAGTTCGGTGATCAATTAAAAATTAACAAGACATTTTCTTCCATATAAAAGACCTGAGGTAAGTTATTGTTTCAGTTCAACACATAAAAAGGTTAGCATTTTAGACAATGGATTTACCACAATATAATACAAGTACAACAAAAACAAATAAACGAATTTAAACAAATAAAAATAATAAAAAATAAACATTACGGTTCCTATATATATATATGTAAAATATAACAAAACTTGTTACATGATTGTCTTGTACATAGCAATTTACAGCCGATTTCATTGAATGTGAAGGGAAAGGTAGAATTCTTGATGTGCTTGCTTGTTAGCGGAACCGTGAAGTCATTATAAGGAATGTATACTGCCATACTTTCGAAGAAGCCTAGTCCTACAGACAGATAGATTGGTTATCTGTCGGACTAGTCTACTCTTAAAGAAGGGTTGTTTACCTAACCTAATAATGACTTAACGGTTCAGCAAGCAAGCAAGCTAACCAAACATATTACCTTTGTCTACACACTCAATGCAATCGGCTGTAAAGTCTCTTAGTTGATGAGACTAATACTACATTGTGTAAGATGGACTATAACAATTATTTCAGATTTCATTCCCTGAAATTTAAAACATGAATTGCAATATTCTTTTCTATAGTATGCCACATTCTGTTATTTCAGCAAAAAAGAGGTAAACAACTTTTTCCCTGATAAGTTGCCTCTGATGAGATCATTTTATTCAAGCTAAATTCAGATCTTTTCCCCTTTGCTTTTGTTTCGGAAAAAAATTAACCAGCGTTCAACTGTGCATTCGGAACGATTTAATCAGATATTATGAAGCAAATAAGACCATTTTCCTTTTCTATGCCTGACATGGCATTAATGTCGCGGATTACAAGGACAGCTCGACTGGTCATACTTTTTCTCATTCACTCAGGATCCTTATTTATCTCTCCAGACTGGTAAAATTTGAAGGACAGCTCGACTAGTCATATTTTTTCTGATTCAGTATATGATCTTTATTAACTTTTCAAATTTGTATCAATTTCAAATTCAATATGGTTCATGCTAGCCACACTCTGACTATTTGCAAGTCTTTGGTAAGCGTCGACATCCTCCTCGTCGTCGGTGTGACACATGATATCACCATTGACGGACATGTTGGCGTTTTCATCCTGCTTCTCTGTGTCCTTTTTGTGTGCTTTTGGTAGATTTTTCATGGATATGTTCATGTATTTAAATGCATTGAGTAGGAAGATTCCTCCCACAACAGTTATAAAACCTAAGAAGAAAGATAATATATCCTTCCAGTCCATGTAGAAAAAGTCTTTGAACAATACAGCTGATAATGAGACTACACATGACGTAAACAATACGTAATAAATTGGAGTCACTACCGCGGTATTGAATATATCTAACGCACGATTAAGGAAATTCAACTGTACTAATATACATGTGATAACTATAGCAAGCATCAAATAAGTAAACCAGTTCGTGAATTGCTGGTCCCCTTTTATTGTCTGTGTAACGGCTACACCAATTCCTTTACAACCCATTACAGTAAAAGCGCCGAGAGTTGCGCAGATTGTAACATAAACCATCACAGATTTACTTCCGTATCGAGGTGCTAGATATATCATGAAAACCATTGATATAACCAAAAGTAACAAACAAAATACGATGAAACCTACAAAATAATAATAAAAAATTGTAAAGAAAATGAATATGCAAAGAATTCTTTTTCAAATTAAACATATTTAATAAGCTACCTTTCCAGAGCACCTTATATCAGCCATGGTTCTTTTGTTTTTTTATAAAGTGTTTCTAAAACTGTTGTTGGTCTCTATATTATTTTTCGTTTTTTTTACCATTGTTTTGTCTTCGATTTCTGAGTTTTTCTTTCACTTCGATATCTTCTAGCTCTTCAACTTATATTTTATTCCTTAATAAAATTTACAGTTTTCTCATTTTCATTTCATTATTTGTAGACATTTAGGAATAATTAAAGATTTGAATAAAATTAAAATAACACTTTCTACATTTTGTGGGCGGAAACGCTTTTTATGTATTCATTTTCGCCAGGACCAACCAAAAGGTAAAACATTAAAATGTTCTTAGATATAACGCAACAGGTATTCTGAATTGACTAATAACAATAGTTATATATAAACCTCATATCCACACTATTCTGTGTCCACACTTGTAACATTACAAATATATTACCTGGCTCTTGAACTTTCTCTAACATTTGATCCATTGTATGAACTTTGGTTTCTTTTGGAGAATGCATTACCATGACAGTGGATCCGATCACACACAATCCACAGCTCACTTTACCGATTATATTGAGTCTTTCTTTCAGAAAAATTGAGGACATAACAGCTCTGAAAAGAGAGGGAGTTGTTGATTAAGAAACTGATGAAAATAACAACAGGTTTGATAGTTCATTATACAATCATTCATTCTTTATTTTATGTGTTATTAAAAATACCAGTAATTGAAGAAAAAAAATATTAATAAATTTTATATACATGTATAAACAATAATCGATTTAATTACGTCCTTTTCCATGATGATTAAAACAAAATAGGTGTGTTGCTTAGTAACACAAGACCAAGGCATCTAGAAAACGAGCTGTCTGAATTTTTTTAAGTCAGTGTACAAAGGGGTCACATGCATGCTACATGCATTGTTACTACCTGTGTTGTTATAAACTAGTCATTGCAAAGTCTATCCTAATTATTTTTGCCAAAAAATCGGCTCGATTCAGTGCTATGTGCTGTCTTAAATTGCCTCATGTTGAAGACCTCACTGTTGAGATGATGACAAGCAGTAATAAAAAAGCTGTTCCTTTGCATTTTTTTAAATTTTTTGTTGTTGTGCATGTACTGATTTTGCGTCATGTATGGATAATATATCCTTTGTTTTTCTATCATACTATGCATGATGTAAAATTATACTTACGCCACAATAACACTCAGGGCTCCAAGTGGTGTAACCAAGGTCGCTGGGGCAAATGCGTAGGCAACAAAATTGAGTATTTCTCCGAAAATCACTGAAATAATACATATCAAATTTAGATGTACACTCAAAACCGTTCGGAAAAAAACAAAACTAAGTACGTTAAAGTAAATATTAAAAATCTTACACTTTTTTATTTGGTTTTAAATGTCCATTTGTGGTTTTCTTGTACTATTTTATTTGTTATCTCTTGACCCTAATAGATGTGATTTTTGCAATACAAATACATTTATAATAAGTGCTGTTAAATTTACAAATTGTAATCAATAAATGAATCTTAAGTTGGATTTTTTCTAACATATAACCGGTACATATATGCTTTAAAACATTGACAAGTAGCACCAATAGTACCCATACCAATCCCTATCGTAATGTAAAGACACATATGTATATGTTGCTATGGTTACTTACTCAGGAACATCCCAAGCCACCACAGCCACTCTTTCAGATAACCATATCCACCTTGATCTGTAATTATATTTATTTATTTATTTGTCATAAATGCAAATGTTCTACCCCAAGAGCTTGTTAGCATATAAATAAAACGAAAAACACAAAGCATAAAAATAAATATTAAAAAAAAAAAAAAAAAAAAAGAAACTCAACCTTTCCCATTTTCATTCTCAATTTTTATTATAATATATGAAGTACTAAATAAATCTGGAGCTTTTGCAATTTTGGAGTCCACGTTTAGAGCAATTGAGACAAGGACCCCTTATGTTCTTTTACTTTTTGTGTTTAAGTTATTTTTAAAGTGGCGTTAGCTTCTTTTTTTAATTTGTATAAAGTGTTCCTGCTCGTATTCATCCGAAATTAAAACAGTAGTTTATATCTCTATCCTTATTTCCACCAAATGGGTGGCAACTTTGTAATTACATGGAGAAGAGCAAAACACATTAAGTTGAACAAAGAATGGTATATTTAAATCTAAATATACAATTCCTTGAGTTGAATAAAATATTAAATAATATTTAGATAACACATCAGAAAATATATTAATATTAGAAATACAGAAGTTCCAAGTCCAAACCCATGTGTTGCAAACGTCTTTTTTTATAAATGAAACAATAAGCTGATTAATATTAAACGATCGAGGACAAATGTGTTTGCAATTTCTGGAATAGATCTCCAATAAACAGATGACTCTTCTTACGGTTAAAAATGCATTTGACGATAGGATTTGGTCTCTCTGCATTTGTTTTAAAGATTGATGTTCGTTGTAGTCCATGTAATAGCTTTAACTTACCGGCTCTTGTTCCTCTCCTTTTAGCTATTCTAATTAATCCACGTTTCTTGAAGATGAAACTGCTGCCAATGAATGCGTTCGAGATGACGGCTAAACTAAAGCCAATCCAGAAGCCATAGATATCTTCATTAGATACGATATGTTCTGTGGGGTCTGTTACGTTCGGAAGTGGGGATTGAGTAGTGTTAGGGTCAGACATCTGAAAAGTCAAAAGAATTCCAGCATTAGTGTCATTATATAAATGAGACATAACTACATGTAAGCCTTAATGACACAAAAACCTCTAAGTGTCAAAAGAAAACAAAAATAAGGATATTAACAACTTCAGATCACCATAGTCCTTCAATGTAAAGTAAAACCCATACCGTTCCCTAGCTAAAGTAACTGAATTTCAGAATCATTCAATGATTTTCAGTATTAGTAGCTAATTTCAGTTTTATTACCTTATTTTCATTATTAGTAACTGAATTTCAGAATCATTTACTGATTTTCAGTCTCACTCACTGATTTTTATTGTTAGTATTAGTTACTAATTTTCAGTATTAGTAGCTGACTAATTTAAAATCAAATTCTTTTCAATACTGCTGATTTTGTTCTTGACCACACAATATTCAGATAGTATTCATCATTCAGTATTATACTTGATCTTTTATCTAAACAAGTTTAATATTCCAAAACTGATATATTAAGTAAACATTTCAACGTTAAATCAGAAAGGTCCTGGATTTTGTACAACCAAGGGGCTTATTTAATTTTCCAAGGCCAATTCGATTAAAACTGGTACTTTCGTCAGATGAGATATAATTATTATAAATTTTCAATACTTGATATGTCATTAAAATGTTTTACATAGCTACGTGCCTAAAGACCACAAACTATTGTATCGATCATGAATGAAAATAAAAGTATCCATAAATTCAATACCCTAAAAATATGTGATTATTTTTTAAATAAATATCTAAAGTGCTTTTTACCTTATTTCTAAGCTAGGTTTTGAAATACCATAACAGGCAAATAGTTCAGTATTGAAAGTAAAAGTACATTCCAGGAATATTTGCAACTGGACGTAAGAGAAACAACAACTTCTGTGGATTCATTATTATTCGTGGGATACCAATTTTCGTTGATTTCGTGGGCACACATGAACCACGAAAATAAATGTTCAACGAATTACAAATTTCATATAGGCGTATATGCAGACTTAAGGAAAACCACGAATTTAAATATCCGGGAACATGTTAGTTTTCCTTAATCCACGAAAATAAATGAATCCACAGTATTCACTATACAAAATGAGCACCACGACGGGTGCCACATGTGGATCAGGTTCTGCTTACCCTTCCGGAGCACCTGAGACCACCCAATTTTTTGATGAGGTTCGTGTTGCTTAGTTTTTCGTTAATGTTGTGTCTTGTGAACTATTATTTCGCTGTTGGTCTTTTTCTATTTTTAGCCATGGCGTTAATTGTCATTTTATTTTGAGTGTGTTTGAATGTCCTTCTTGTATCTGCCTCTCTTAAAGAACTACGACATCTGAACCTTTTGTCTGATGACGAAACAAACATAGACAATTACAAAGATTCGAAACAAGAAGAGACAACATCAAAAGTTCAATGAAGGATAAAAAAACTTAATTCATATAGTTTTTTCACCGACCCCTACCCCCTTTTTATCTTAACTTTGTAAAAATTGATTGAACCAATAATCATATCTATAAAATCGATGTCAATTAAACAAAACTTGCAGCAATTTTGACCCCCCCCCCCTTCCAAAGTATTTGAATTAAGTTGTTTTATCCTTTATTGATTTTTTGATGTTGTCCCGAAGTTCACTTTGGAAACAGTGCTAACATTCTTGAGGGGAAACAATTATGCCTTAATTCTGATTTAAATTTAAATACACGACGGAGTTATAATATCATTATATGATACATTCTCCAAATTCCATTAGATTTCTAAACAGTCCTAATCCTTGTAGAAAGAAACAACAAGATAGAGAAAAAAAAAGAATTTAATTTACATAAGAAAATGCCTGTACCAAGTCAGGAATATGACAGTTGTTATCCATTCGTTTGATGTGTTTGAACTTTTGAATTTGCCATTTGATTTGGGACTTTCCTTTTTGCATTTTCCTCGGAGTTCAGTATTTTTGTGTTTTACTTTTTACCAGTGAACGACATTGTTACCTGACGCCATGGAAGAAATGTATATATGCGTGTCATGTTGATAAGATTTATAAAATGCGAGAATAATATTAAGCCTTTCACAGTTGAATTACTTACAAGTCATTTTTAGCTTCCCGTTATTGCGGTTTGCTTGGTTTCACACAACAGAATAGTGAATGATAGACTAAAGCTACAGTAAAATGGTTGTGGGGAAGGGGTGGGTCGAGTTGAGAACTATAGAGAAATCCCCCCCCCCCCCCCCCCTAAAAAAAAATTAACACAAACACAAAACAAACAAAAACTCCTTTTTTTTTTGTATTTCCTCTCTTTTTTTTTCTTTTTTTTCTTTTTTTGTAAATGATGATATTACCTCTGGTAAAGATGTGAGTTCGCCATTTGAATATCCTTTTTATTCTCTTGTTTAGATCTAGATCTATCTGCAAGTATTCAAAATATAACAATAAAAACTTAGTTAAAATCATCAATTCTTTGTAATAATTAAAAAAAATGAACTTTTATATAAATAGATATAAGAAGATGTGAAATGAGTGCCGATGAGTCAACTCTATATCCAAGTCACAATTTATAAAAGTAAACCATTATAGGTCAATGTACGGCCTCCATATGTATGTTTTTATGAAGGTCCTAACTCGGTGGAGACTATTTTCGAAGAAAATGGCGAGTTAAAACTATTTTTAAAGCTAGATTAATTAACCTCAGTGGCGGGTCCAGGGGGAAGGTTCCGTGGGTTGGAATCCCCTTTTTTTTGGACGATCAATACATTTGAAAGGGAGCATATAATTGGAACCCCCTCTTTACTCTGGGTTGGGAACCCTAGTTTTAAAATGGCTGGATCCGCCCGCCCCTGAACCTCCAACTTGTACGATAGTTGTCAATAGTTCCGAGACCATTATATTGAGTATAGTAATGGGGTTTATAGTAAATATTAGTACGGTGGTATATGCAATAAACGTATGTTTCGAATTTCCTTTTAAATTCCAGCATAGTAATTATTAGCCTAGTTTTACCTCGTTTATATATATGTCAAGTTGTTTCTACTAAGGGATCAAATACTAAAACAAAAGGAGGGTTGACCTACTTTCAGTTAGAATTTGGTATTCTAGTCGAAATTCAATATTTAATTGTTATAAGTATCCTGATATGTGTATAGGCATAACATATTAATGATTCATTTTGTTTCTATAATTTTCTCCTTATCCGGTATTTAGTTTTAAACTACAAACTATTAGTAAGGCCTTCTTTGTAAAACCATTGAAGTATTGTATTGTCAATATAATACTTCCATGTTAAACTGACTGTAATTGCATATTAATGACCAAGAAACTAATAGGACCGGTGCTTGCACATCCTATCAGAGACATATAATACTTTTGTGTATTATATGTCTCTTATCCTATAAACCCACAAAATTATAAATGTGATTACTGTTTTGGTGTTAGATTTTCATTAAAGCTTCCGAAACTGAAAGTTGATATCACATACATCGTAAACGTACAATGCAGGACTTTCTCGTCAAAGATCTCTGATTTAAAATAGTGTAGAGAAAAATAAGGTTATTTATCAGAGTTCACGTTTCTAAATACCGATGATGGTTGATAGACCCAAATGTATAAGATAAAAGCAAGAGTAATCATTAGCTTTATGTCTATGTCTATATGGCAGTGGCAAATATTTCATGCATTTTCAGACCAAAAAACATATGATAAACTTAGGCGTAAACAGTTTAATTTTAGTTTACTAAAGAAATGTTCTGACAGCTGAGCAAACTGATGTTTTACAATTTATTCAAACATACTTTTCAACTTTTCATATGATCATTTATTCAGATTTTCTTTTGAATTTCAACAAGTATCGTAAAGGCCATGATGAGACAGCATTTAAACAAACAAAATAAACATGAAGAGGCTAACAGTTTTCATTATATCAGGCGCTAAACAGTCCTGGTTTAAAAAGTTGTCCATGTTATATTATTCATCGGACGCAGACAAAAATCTAAGATATAACTGATCATAACTTGTGCGGTTTTTGACATGTAACAAGCGCATGGAAAATGGATGTTAGTGAGATATAGGGAAAACGGTAGTATAACATTTTCCCAGCATTAGGTTGGCCTTTTGTGTACCCAAGACAGGTGAAGGGAGTCAACTTAGGCATTAGGAGCGCTGTGATTGGATTTAAGGGTACCATATATTTTTTTATTTATCTATGAATAACTACAGTGTGTAAATTTACAATATAAATTTCAAAACCTATTGAAATATTTTCTAGAGAATTATTCGAAAAGGCTTCCAAAATTTCATAAATTTGGTGCAAAATGACGGTGGGCATGGATAACATAAACAAGCTCCGTTGAAATTGGTCATGATACTATTTGGCTTCAATTTTTGGAATACAGTTATAAAGTACTAAAACCACACATAACTGTTTTATCCAGGTTTTTATTATAAAAACTGGTAAAATTAGAAAATGTTAGTATTGTCGCCTATGGCAGAATAAATAGTACCGTTTTCCCTATACCATGTATACAGGAAAGTATTAATTATGGAGTTTACGGATTGAGAATAATAAAGGGAGGTGTAAAAAAAGAGAATAATGGGTTGCTAAAAATAAAGAATAGGGAATAATCACCAACATATGAAGAACAGAAAGTAATGGGTGTTAACATGGTTAAAATTTGAAAAAATATAGAATAATGGGTGTTAAAAAAGTAATGAATAGAGAATAATAGGGTGCTAAAATATATATAGAACAGAGAAAACTAGACGGGTTGCTTAAGTATAAAAAAAAGTAGATAATAATAGACTAAGGAAAGAGAACAATGGGGAGAACATCAGAATAAAGAAGAGTGTTCTAAAACAATTAAAGAATACAGAAATAAAAATTACCCCCCTCAAGACCCTTGTTTAGTAACCATCAGTCGGAGACATCAACCTAAGAATTCAAGGTCAGTGAACCTTCGTTCTTTGTCCACTTGTCTAGTCATTTCAAAGATATTTTATGTTTGAGTTTATCAATTTTGTATCATTATATCGTGAACGAATATCTTTGTTGATACTCAATGTATTGTTAAAAATAGAATATTTATCTCAAAATACACTTTTATCTTCTTATATGAAATAGTGTATCTATATATGGCTCCCTATATCAGTCTACACAGTGATGGTGTCGAATTCACTTACATCATTAAACACATCTAAATATGGAAATATGGATATTTTATGCCCCATTGATGGGCATTATATTTTCTGATCAATGCGTCCGTTTGTTCGTTCGTCCGTTCGTTCGTCTGTCCCGCTTCAGGTTTTTGGTCGAGGTAATTTTGATGAAGTTGAAGTCCAATCAACTTGAAACTTGGTATACATGTTCCTTATGATATAATCTTTTTAATTTTAATGCCAAATTAGAGTTTTTGCCCTATCTATTTCGCCGTCAACCCTCCGAAGGTCGCAGTTCGGATTTGACAAACTCTATAGATGATTGTTATTGTAGACTAGATCATCCTCTAATATAGTTTTCTCTCTGGACGTACGGTCTTGAACCAAGGGCATCATCGGAGTTCAAATGTGAACGGATTGATTCCTGACAATTATTTTCCCACTTCACAGAGAATGGGCCTCTTTGTTGACGATGTTAAAATTCCCAAAATGCGTATTCGTTACTTTGTTTGAGTTTCAAAGACAGTTCTTATTCCGATTTAAAAATAAATTTAGGGATATGAAATTTAAACTCCGGTAATTTGTTTACAGGCTTTAACTCCCACGAATTCTCAACGTGTTACTCATACATTCTGATTCCATTTAAGTTTTGATCAAATATATATCTAATAATATTTAAGCTTCATAAGTACGTATCTATTAATTCACCTCTACACAGCGTTATACGAAGATTTGTCCAAGCCTTATTCTAATATTAAATCAGAGCTCCGTCATGGTCATATGACACTGAATAAATTTATTGGTGCCAAATATAGATTGTTTGTAATAAACGTAGGAGTTACTGCTTTGGGTTTTCAACATGACATAGATGTTATCAAGATAATTTTTTCTGTCATGTCATTGTATGTGGTGATCTCAACAATGCTGCAAATTCGTTCGTTTACTTTTCGAACAACCTTTATACAAAACTTCAATCGATTGGTTTATTGTAGATGCTATATCATAATGGCCAGTTTGTGTTGGTAGAGCAGAAAAACTAACAATAAGATAACTAAGCGCACTTTGGCACGATTGGGGTTAAAATCCTCAAGTACAGTACTGACAGACCAGTAGTCACTGTAGAGATATACAGTGCCTTTAAGGATCCAAGAGCCCTTGTATATTGAGCAAAGATCCCTACCAACAGAGCTAGGAGCTCTTATCATTGGAGCCTTGAGCTCGATGCGCTAACAGTGGAAAACAGAGCCTAAAACGGATTCCGGAGCGCATATGAGTATCTTGGAATACATAACAAAAGTTGGGATGGAGCTCGGACCTTTGTTATTTCCCAACCCCCACTATGGTGCGACGAAAACAAGACTGTGGACATATTTCCTGCTAACATGTGTTTGGTGATTGATTATAAATGTCATTTTTATCCTTAAAGTTACTAAGCAACAAGCTACTTTCAAGTAACAGCTAAGTAGGAAAGACAATATACGGGTGTAAGTAAAGGACATATAACTTATATGAATAAAAGTGGAAGTACATCCCTATATTTATCACATTTGTGCCTGATTCAAAGTAACAAACACAGATTAACTTGGTTTAGGAAATTAAAGCCAGAGTATTGTATAATTTGGGAAATTACCCACATGTAATAATCATTCACAAAAAAATGTAATTAATAGGAATAAATATAGTATTACTATATCAAGCAATCTGATTAAAATATAGGTCTTTGGTTTTGTTATGCTCATTCGAGTCTATATATATACCAGATGGATCAGATTGTCATACCAAATTACATATGTAAGTCAGGAATCTGATTTTCAGTGCATGGTTCTCGTCTGTTTATGTGGTTCATAAGTGTTTCTCGTTTCTCGTTTTTATATAGATTAGACCGTTAGTTTTCCCGTTTGAATGTTTTACACTTTAGTAATTTATGGGGCCTTTATATAGCTTGCTGTTCTATGTAAGCCAAAGCTCCATGTTGAAGGCCGTACGTTGATCTATAATGGTTCACTCTAATAATTTTTTACTTGGATGGAGAGTTGTCTCATTGACACTTATACAACATCTTTCTTTATCTATTGTATAATTAAGGTCTTTCCTTTCTTAAATGGAAAGACCTTACTGTATTTCGTTTGTTTATTATTCTTTTTCTTCCGCCGTTTTTCAAAGTTAATCGGTGATAAAAGTACGCAAGATATCAAAATGATCTTTTGTATCAAGTATCGGGTTAATAAAAGCTATCTTGTATTAAGGGCACCGTAGTGTACTATTTACCTTATAGGAGTTATTTCCCCAATTACAAAAAACACTGTTATCGCTATAACTCATGAACTATAAAACTTAGCGGCAAATGGTTTTTTTTTTTAAATGTTCCTTGCCAAATGATACAAGTTCAAATAATTTTAACCGAAGCGATCCAGTGACTTATTATAAGAGTTATTTCCCCTTGAATATTTTAATTTTCGATATGCATATAAATCTCATAAACCGTAAGTCGTAAAGACTGCGGGTCTTCAGATTTGAGTTCATTGGACCAAAACTTAAAAATATAGGTCAAGGTCAAAGGTCAAGGTCATATTTTAGATTTTCAAAAGTTTTTCATTTCCCTATAACTATTGAACGGTTATAGATACAGAAAATTTAAGCAGTGAAAAATGATTGGCATTTCCAGGGGTAACTTTTTTACATTATGACTATATTGATTTTACCATCATGTAAGGGACATAACTCCCACTGATGGTTTTTAAAAAGCCATTTTTAGGCAAAACTCTTAAACAAAAGGTCCTTGACCCATAGGGTCTTTTGTAATGACCTTGTGGAGCAATGACCTTCACGAAGGTCACAAGGCCAAAGGTCAAGTTCATCAAATTATGTGGTTTTGGCACTATTTAAACAGTTTTATGTGTGTTTGAATCCAAACCAACCAACCAACCAACCAAGCAACCAACCAATCAATCATTCAATCAATCAATCAATCAATCAATCAATCAATCAATCAATCAATCAATCAATGTTTCCGTTTAATGTGTGTCATAAGGGATCCAAGGTGGTTTTTTTTGCTTGTTTTAATTGAGCCTATTAAACGTGTTTAACCAACCAACGTGTTTAACCAGCATATTTAACCAACGTGTTTAACCAACCAACCAACCAACCAACCAATCAATCAATCAATCAATCAATCATTCAATACATGTTTCCGTTTCATGTGTTTAATACGGAATCCAAGGTCTCTTTTTTCGCTTGTTTCAAGAAACCCTATATCAAGTGTTTTACTAATAAACCAACCAACCAACCAACCAACCAACTAATCAATAAATTTATCAATCAACATATATATGATATATTTATTTATGACAGTATAATTAAAAGAAAATGGAAGGAAAGACCTATCAATTATTCAAGAAGAATTGAACTTTAATTACATTTCTTTTTCTTAAATTCTATCTTTTTGTTTTACGATGGCAACACATTTGACTGTGAATACCATTTTTAAACTTTATACGCTTTGTATAGTGAGCTCATATATATATATATCAATATCTCGTATTCCACAATACGCATACCGGTATAAAGCAACTTATGTAACGGTTAGACCATGGAACAGTATGAGGGGCTAAATATACTTTATTACCCTAAATTTAAACTTTATGAACTCAGACTTTTAATTAGGTGGTCGTATAAGGTGAGTATGACATAAAAAGGTTATTTAACAGAACGATTAAAAACAAACAATAACGTAATAGAAAATGTAATGTCACAAAGTAGAATTATAGTGTTAATGAAGAGTTTAGAAAATTAATTGATATATGCATTTTGTTCCATCAATAAAAAAAATAAAACATTCCACAGTCCTTCATAAAAAAAAAGCTAACATTATTGAACACTATTTTGTATTGTTGATAATTTTTCATAGATTGATCACCATTCATTTATTTTTTTATGTATCCATTTATTTATCAGTCAGTTAATTTTCTCTCGTTTGTTTATTTATTTCTCGCGAGATGCCACTGTCTCTTCACCTAGCTTAGTTTGAACATTTACTTGGTTGTCATCCAGTGGCAAATATTTCATGCGTTTTCAGGACGAACAGTCTACTTGAAAATTGGAGAATCTGTTATAAATACTTAGATTATTGTCTTCAGTGGCGAAGAACAAGACGTTAAAAAAGCGCGGGGTAGAGGAGGTCGAGTTTTTTTTTGGGGGGGGGGGGGGTATGGGGGGTCGGCCGTTGAAAAAGTGATAAAATAGATAAAGAAAGAAAATAAACCAGGTAGATATCTATAATTTATATACTAGTCGGTAGTTAGTGTTTCGTTTTAATTCTATTTTCCCAAATAATGTTATGATTATTACTATGGGAATTATTTTTATCAGTCAGTGATATTGTTGGCTTCTTCCAAAACTACCTCTACCATGTCTACCCTTTTTTCTTGGGAAAATATGCGTCATTTTTATCAAATTGGGAAATTTATAATAAACCATGAATTTGACTGGAACTTTAATTTGCAGACCCCCTTTCAAGAGGTAAACCCTCATTTGAAATAAGACCCCTTATTGTCAGTGATGATACATAAATAGACCCTCAAATATGCACATATAGTCATTTAAGGCATGAAAACTGTTTAAATGGGTGTTTTTCAGTTTGAATTCATGTACAATTACTACTGAGACTGCACTGTTTGGGAAAAAAGTTGTCTTTTTGGGAATAATTTTAAGCCATTTTTTTTTCAAATTGGGATTCTTCTCCCGGGGAAAAAGCCTTTATTCTCCGGTAATTTAAAGCAAACAATATTACTGTCAGTATATTTATTTATTATTAATTGGCGACAAAGCTGGTGACAATTCTTCGTATCTGCTTTTTTACATTACATAAGACGAGCTGTTCTTGTTTGTCAATTAGATCTATATCCAGCTTTGTCATGTGACACAGTAGTCTTCTCATTGTCAACAATAGCTTATCAATAAAGCCAGGTAAAGTAATTGATTAATTATATAAAAAAATGATAGAAAAATGTGAGATTATCGATTCAAAGGAAGGCTTAACTCAATTATCACTATAGATTATTATTTTGAAATGTGCCACTTCATAAATTGACAAGTGACT
Organism: Mytilus edulis; assembly: GCA_019925275.1. Taxonomy (NCBI): domain Eukaryota; kingdom Metazoa; phylum Mollusca; class Bivalvia; order Mytilida; family Mytilidae; genus Mytilus; species Mytilus edulis. Next base: position 118,433,335 of record CM034361.1, read on the forward strand.
AGTCGACGCAAATATGACCGAACTCAATCTCTCCCTCCTCTCCCTCCTCTCTCTCTCTCTCTTTCGAACTCTATAAATTGATTTTTAAGTAAGTTATATTATATGATACTGGTTTAAAATGTTTCGTTTTTGTAATGACCAATTTGAATTCAGGTTACTGACAACCTAAAAATATAAAGGGTTCTTCTCTAGCTCTATCCTATATCCATTTTTTTTCTATAATTCGATTTACTTATGTTAGAGTAAGATGAATCAGGTGACTGACCTTTAATTCAAAATTCTCATTTGATACAAAAAGAAAAGATTTAAAACCATCAGTATCAAATGAGAATTTTGAATTAAAGGTCAGCCACCTAAAATCATGAAAGTTCTTAACTCGCTTTTCTTTGTCATTGTATAGAAATATAACAAACCAAAAATCTTATCAATTTAAAAAAAAAATGTAAATTCATAAGGGCTCCATCTGTTGCTCGACATTTATGACTGAATTTATTTTATAATTCAAATTTGTATTGACCAGTCATATTTCCATATAAGAGGGTCCGTAGGGGGGAGGGGTACTAAATAGAGAATAATGGGCCAACAAATAAAGAATGTAGAAAAATAGAAAAATATAACGAGCAGAAAATATAACACAGAGAAAAAATTGTAGAAAAGTATAAAGAAAAGAGAAATACAATGTGGAAAACTAATGAATAAAGAACTTGAATGAAGGATCCCTGTTCATACCCTCAATAGGTGTGTCGAGTATAAAGACAATGCATGAAATTAATAAACAATACAGGGTAAATTTTTAGAAAAATATTTCAACAAATGAGGATATTTTATTTACGGATAGCCATACACATATATAATTTGTAACTTTAATAAAAAAATACGTGAAATCGAAGAACATACGTTGAAGATTTAAATAAAGTAAATTTTTGAATTTTAAAATAAAAAAAAGATGATATTCTTATCCGTGGAATGTTACATAAGAGAAACATAACACAATAACATATATTAGTAAGTAATTACTTACCTTGCTAGTACTGACGCTGGAGACGGTAAATAAATGTAGTTTTCAACTCAATTTCAAATATATTACTTTTTAAAATGAATATAGTAAACACGGTATCTCCACCGGTGACCTCATGTCCAAACAACGCTTAGTTGATCAGTAGATATGGGGATTGTCCATTCATGTAAACAATGTACCTGGAATCTACCTGAGTGTTTACTCAACCCAAACGTAGGTATATTCTGATACGTTTAAAAATAGCCTTCAGATCAGGTGATCACATTTTTGCGTCATATTATCAACGGGGGTTTCTCAAGTTGACAGGTAAACGAGTGAAATGTGAAACTTTGAAAATTAATCAAACACGAGGTCATAATTAATGAGTAAATAATGCCACGTGTGGACACTAGTATTCATTGAAAGTAGTGAATTTAAACAAACATCTGTTATGAGGAATTCAATGCGACCCCCTTTTCTGTGATACATTAAATTTGATACCAATGTATCAAATTCTACTTTACTATCCACATCAGTCACTGATAATATATGTATCTCCGTGCCGGATTCAGAAATTTTCACAAGTGTCACAGGGCCAACTGACTCAGACTATGAGGTGGCCTGCTCCAGTCCTGCCTCTGTGATTCTCTATATAATCTGAGACTATTATATAGTAGTCTCAGATATAATCAACAACAAAATTCCCACAAAGGGGGGGGGGGGGGGGGGGGGGGGGCGGTCATATCCTCTTAATCCGCCTCTGTTTCTATACTTGTTTGTATTGATATGCTATTGCTATTTTTCAATTCTTTATTAACCAAATGTTTTACAACATATAGGAACATGCATAATCAATATATACTAACTAAATATAGATTACTAAAATATACGATCATAACAAAACAGACAGAAGTATTAAAATACACAAAAAATAAATACATATAAATATAATTCCAAATAGCAAATATTTGTAACAAATGAATTACAAACGCAATTTTTCCGAATTTGATAATTTTTAGCGTCTTATTCAGTTGTATATATCACATGTATCATGTATATGCCAACACATGGTATGTCAGTTTTGTTGTTGTTTATTATGTTCAATCTACTTTTAAGTGTTTTTCTTGTATTGATGGACTAGTGAAAAATTCAAATGTGTTTTTAATATTAGCATAATTATTCAACAAGTTGTGACACGTTCAGTAGTATCTCAGCTACCCCTTTATTAATCTCAAGGTTATGCTTTTTTGTTTGGATTTTGTCCAATAATTTCATTTTCTTTTTGTTGTAATATTGTATGAAACAATATGTACATATAAAAAGTAAAAGAATGGAACTTTTCTATAAATTACAACAAAGCGCATCAGACGTTCCGTAAATTTGATGGGATTCGGAAATTGGTTTGTATTTTGTTGGTACAGTTTGACTTCCGCCCTGATTGAGAAGTGAAAAAAAACAATCAACACTGCTAAAATGAGCTCCAAAGCAAAGAAAAAAGAAGGCGCTGGTGAACCACTGCACGACTTAGAACAACAGTTTATTTTACGCCTTCCACCGGTAATTATCAATATTGTGAAGTTGCAAATACGGCCGTGTTTTGTGTATGTTTTGTTTGTTAGACAGTCTGACAGTTTGATTTGTTTTCATCTTCATTCTTCCACAGCAGTTTGAAATCCTATCAATAAGAGGGTAAAAATATACCAAAGTTGACTATCACAGTGTAATAGTCGACTTTGGTATATTTTTACCCCCTTATTGATAGGATTTCAAACTCCTGTGATTCTTCCTATAAAAATCATGGCAGTGTCTGCGCGTACCCGCATGTGGGTACGAATAGTCAAATTGCCGTTCTAGGCTGCGCGTACCCACATCTGGTTTTATAATAAAATGCCGTCGGATCGGGAATGAAACGTGAAATATATACGGAATTTGTTGCAATTAGTGAATAAATTGATTAAAACTACTCAGAATTTTCATAAATATACACATATATATTTCATACAATTGTATATAAGAATTTATAGAAGCAGCAGAGAAAAGAAAGAAGAACCGGGAGCACAAAAATTAAAGAAGATTTAAAGTACAACAGAATAAATTTTTCCTGCATTCATGGTGGGAAGCAATTCCAAACAAATTCGACAAGAAAAAGGCCTAATACATTGTAATACAAGGTATTTGTTTTAAGTTGTAGTTTTTAATCGAATTTGCCACGCGTTTCATTTAAGTTTTTTTATAATGTCGATTACTTATAGTTTTTGTATTGTAAATCGTTCGTGATATTAAGGATATGTCTAATTTCAGTACTTTCCAAATGGAATGTCCTTTCCACATTAAACTTGGCGTAACTAAAGATTGGCAAAACCTTAATTAGTTACATGAATCTTTTATAATTGGTTTAAATTGATATCATTACTTGCTTCTTTAATTTTTATAAACTCAAGCTTAAATTTTAGAATTTTTATATATTTTAAAATTTCAGTTTCTGTTTTACATTTTACTAAAAGATTATTTTAAAATATCATATGGGTATTTTTTTAAATTATTAAAATTTTATTCTTAAAATTTTCATTTAAATTTGATAATAGTATTAATTTCTATCATGTTTTCTTTTACAGGGAATGTACAGTTTCATTTTCCATCATTGTGCATTTAATTTTTGCAATGTTTATTGTGTATCATTATTTAATAAATACAATTTGAAAATATTATTTTTCATACTCTTCACTCGTTCTACACGAAATCCCTATATTATCGATAATTTCCGTATATATTTCACGTTTCATTCCCGATCCGAAGTCATTTTAATAGAAAATCGGATGTGGGTACGCGCAGCCAAGACTGGCAATATGACTATTCGTACCCGCATGCGGGTACGCGCAGACACTGCCAAAAATCATTTACCACATTGAAATTCAGAGGTTGACTCAATAAAATCCTTTCATCAGAGTGGTACATGTACTTCTTAGAGGGACTTAGAGCTTTGATATCATATGAGACCATGTTTTTCTTGTATTGTAAACATGGTAAAGGGTTTAGCTTTAAATCCTTGAAAAATAATTCTTATCACATTTAATATATTTTTTTCCGAAATTACAAATTGTGATATTAAATGATATATAAAAGATCATTAAAGTTTAAAATCCATCTGTAAGATAAGTTACTTTTGAGATAACAATAAACATCCATGTCAGTGCATGTATAAATCACTGTTAGAAGTCAGAAGCTGCTGATAATGTACAAACCTATATTAGTAAAGACTATTTTAATTTCAGGGATCTGCTATGGCCTTACGGAGAGAGGTCCAATCAGGGTCTATGACACTTAAAGACAGAATAAGTATAGAACTGAACCAGGATCATAGACATGGAGCTGTTAGATATGGAACAGATATATTTCATGCAAAGGTAAAACTTACACATGTTACAAGGGAGATAAATATTACAAAATATTACTTAGTCACACCCTAGATTTCTTGGGTATGTTGGGAGTTTTGTCCTTTAAAAAATGTAATGTATAACTGCTTTTGGTAAATCATTCTGAGCTACAATAATATATAGTGTACTGATAAATATTATAATATTTCAGGAAATGCTGACTGGCTCTTGATACAATGTATTATAATTTCAAAACTTTAAGTGGGAAAGTTTTAGATACAAATGTACTGGAATTCTTACCATGTTAGTCCTACATACAATAGTGAAAACATGTACATCATTAAAAAAAATCAGCATTTACATCATCTAATTGTAATAATTTTGTTATTTTAGCTGATGGATTTACCTTGTGTAATAGAATCTTATAAAACCATTGATAACAAAACAGCTTATAAAACAGCAGATTTATGCCAGGTATGGATATTAATTATAAGAGTTAGATATTAGATAAATAAAATAGATAAATTTTATTTCCAATAGAGGACACATAGGCATAATCAGTACATTAATTTTTTTATATCAAACTTTTGCAATAGATAATATACACAAGAAAATAAAAAAAATATACAACTAAAAAAACATGAAATATAAATGAGTTTATAATACATGTAGTCACATAGACTACTTAACTAGTATACTTACTTACTTAATCATCTCCGTGCGTACTTGCACATGAGGCCACTACGAATGCCCTCCACTGTTATGCCTAAACCGGTAATGAGTATGTTTAGTGATTATTGACCATGCACTAGAAGCAGCATTATAGCCTGTTATCATTTGATTCACCTCTATATATAAAATCAGTGAAAGGCCCCTTAAAGTAGATGTGGGCTTGCACCTAAATCCTGAAGACTTGTTTCAGATGCTGCTATGTACAAATGATGAAGAACCAATGTCAGATGAAAATGACAGTCTTAAGAAAAAAGATAAAGATAAAAAGTATCAGTATATTCATGGCAGTAAGTACATTTCAGGGCTCACACTACTTCAGAATTATAGGGAGAAGTGACTTCTCTTTTTGAAACTGATAGGGAGAAGTGGTGAGATTTGAAAGAGAAGTGCTCATTCGCGCGGTGCGCTACAATGTTTGGATTTTACAATAGTATAAAGGGCCATATGTAAATAATGTTCTTTTTATATTGTTCAATTCATATCTGAGTAAAAATAAGTACAATTAAAGTAACATTTGAAATAAAAAGTTGTTTAAGTTTTACTAAGGTTCTTGTGAGAAACTACCAACTAAATATCTAGCACTAAAAAAAAACCCAATTATTTTAAAAAATGTAAAGAAATTATAATATATCAATTACAATTTAATTAAAAATCATCTTGTGTATGAAATTTAGTGTTTCTCATAAAAAAATATAAAAGTTATTAAGCTGGGCCATAATATATTGATATTAGTATGATAGTCTCAGAGTTAAGCAACTTTAATCAATAGTTTGAAACAATCCATAAAAAATATAGGGAATTATATACACCAATTAATAAGATGTAACCAAAAGTCTCTTAATGTGTGTGGAATGCGTAATTTTTCCCTTTGGGATCAATATTCTTGTGTCAGCTGTTCCATCCGTGCGTCCGTAGTAATTATTGTAAAAGTACGGATTTCGGTCATAGCTGGTCCGGTTCAGATCCGTAGTTTAGAAATCGGTCAATGGCGGACGAATGCAAGAAAATTTACAAAAATAAACGATGTTTGACAACTTATTTGGAAAGGAACATGACGTTTTTAATGCAATAAATGGATTAAACATTTACTGGAGGCAACTTTTATCACGTTTAAATGAAGTAACAAACTTATTTTGCCGCCGAAATTTAGTTTGATGTACGTTTTTCGAGTAACAAGCACCGGAACTTGCGAAAATGCATGAAGTGATAAAAAGTTGTATTTTTATCAAATAACCTGCTACACACTGCGAAGACAATGCTTCAACCTCTTTTCTAAATATATTGAATCGTTTATGTCTGAATTTCTTTAATTATCAATAAAAAAAATGATGTTTCATCAACTTGGTAAAAATTGAAAATGTCCGATGACGGAAGCGACTGAAAGCGAGTATCGTCAAGAACAGGGCGACTTGATTTCGCTTTTGGGGGTCGGGGAAAGCGAAGTGACGGTCGGGAAGGCGACTTCTTCGCCCAAGTCGCCTGGTAGCGTGAGCCCTGTCATGATTTACCAGATTGTTCATTAAAGTAAGTGTTAAATCAGTTGCACAAACGGTAACATTTAATAGGAAGAAAATACAGAATTCAAAAAAAAATAAATTAATAAGTGTTCCACGGAACCCAGTGTCTCTACTTGTTTAGGAATCTAATAAAAGTTTAAGAACTTTTACTGCAGACTGTTTTTAATGTTAACTGACAGAAAAACGACCAATAAAGTCCATTTATACCATGTATACAATGTAAGTAAAATATGAAAATAAAAAAGATTTTTTTTTTTTTACAAATTTTAATTCTGGATACTATCTGATGATCACAAGCAAACTTCTATCCACGTTGGGACGAAATCCAGTGTAGTTTAAGAAAGTTCTTTAAATTTAAAAAAAACTTTTAACCACAGAGTGAATATTTGTGGATGATGCTGACGATGGAATGTAGGATCGCTATGTCTCGCTTTTTCAAAAAAGTTGAAGGCTCGACAAAAATGAACATGCAGTACAAAAAGTACTTCAGTAAAAAATTAAGTTTTTAAATGGAAGCCCTACCGGTCCAGTTTGAATTGTCTCACATTTTTGTAATTTGATTGCAGCCTTCTTCAAATATAAGATCAGATATATGTATCCAGTGGAAAATTCATATTGATTTCATGGTCACTAATGACTATGTCCAAAACAAGGTCAAAGTTAGTAAAATAAGACAGATTTTTGGGGAGGAAAGTGATTTCTAGAATCTCATTCAAATACTAGATGGAATTGCAACCTTTCTGAGATAAATGATCATGGGTGAGGAGAAAACAAATTTTATCTAAATACATTCTTAAAATACATAAAAAGAGGAATCTATGTTTTTATTGTGTTTTTCCTTTCTTTTTAGTAACCCCACCTTTAAAAAATGTGAAGAAAAGAAGATTCAGAAAAACATTAAAGAAAAAGGTAATGCAGAATTTTAACATACACTATTAAATATGAATGAAATATTTGCAACTGGACATTGATCACCAATCCATACTTATTATTTTTATGCCCCCACATTGGTGGAGGTGTGAGAAGATGTGGTATGAGTGCCAATAAGACAACTCTCCATCCAAGTCACAATTTGTAAAAGTAAAAGTAAACCATTATGGGTCATAGTGCAGTCTTCAACACAGAGCCTTGGCTCACACCGAATACCAACTTTAATATGGCTTGTTTAATTTTCATTAAATTTTAATAAAGTATATTTACTTTGACCTTTTGCCAAAAAATATAAAAATTTCAAAAAACTTGAACCACACACCATATCTGAAAAATTACAATGGCTAAATAGCAGTTTGACAAAACACTTGTTTTGATCAATGAGAAGCTTAGTTATTCTGTAACAATAGAATGTGATTAAAACATTCAGCTGATATTAACGAGATATCTTCCTGTAGTGTCATGTACCACCTTAACATGTTGTTCATGTTCTGTTAAATTTTAAGTACATGGAACAACCCGACATTGAAAAAGAAGTAAAGCGACTGTTCAGACAGGATGCTGAGGCTATAGATGTTAAGTGGGAGTTAATTACTGAGGAAGAGAAAGTTTCGTCAAGTCAGACTAAAGGAGGAAGTGATAAACCACTGATACATAGATCTGATACAACCACTAGTCTAGATTATGGTGAGTATTAACTAACCACTGATACATAGATCTGATACAACCACTAGTCTAGATTATGGTGAGTATTAATAAAACACCTGATACAGAGTTTTAGGTGTAAAATTGATAATGGTGAGCACTGAGTAGTATATAATATTCAATAGTTATCAAAGGTACCAGGCTTATAATTTGATACGCCAGATGTGTGTTTTGTCTACAGAAGACTCATCAGTGACATCCAGATCAAAATAGTTAGAAAGCCAAACAAGTACAAAATTGGAGAGCATTGAGGATTCAAAATTCCAAAAAGTTGTGCAAAATACGGCGAAGGTAATCTATGCCTGGGATAAGAAAATCCATAGTATTTTGAAAAAAGCTATACTTTTGCAAACAGTAAATTTATAAAAATTACACATTATTGATATTCATGTCAACACCGAAGTACTGACTATTGGGTGCATGATTTTTCAAGAGCAGAAAAATGATAATATTGATATTAATACATTGTATTATAAAGTTATAAGACAAACATACTTGCAGATTTTCAAGAAGAGGAATTTTACGTATAATTTATTTTTAATGAAACTTTTCAAAAATTTATATATTAAATTTTATTTTCACTTCTGTTTCTAAATTTATCAAGAAATTATGTACAATGTAATTTTTTCAGCCATATTTGGAGAATTAAGCAGTTCAGATGAAGACGATGAAAAAGATGTAAACATCATGGATAGTGGAGAAGATGAAATGTCCCGGAGCAGTTCCTTCATCCCTCGACAGACATCGTATGCCAGTCTGGACATGGCGAATTCTGAGAGTCAGGACACCATGAATGACACAGAATCAGCAGAATTGGCAGGTAAATTAACAGAGTTAAAGAGACAAGTGGAGGAGATCAGGAGAAGGAGACAATCTCAGGAAGATAGAGTGGCAACGTTAGAAAATCCAATGTTAAAGGTAGGAGTTATCTTTCTTGTATTAGCCAAGATAAATTTTCATTTATTATCCTATTGCCTCTAAGATCTCCTATAAATTAAGAAAGATAGATAATTTATTCTCTATAAAACTAATTACAAGTTTACAGAGAACCATACAATATAAATACAGTTACAATAGTTACGGTAAACAAATTCAGAACAATATTCTAAAATGAAGTACAAAATTATGATGTCTGACATACATGTTAAGTAACATGTATCACAATAGATTTGACTCAATAGAAGGAAACCAGTGCAATGATTATGCGTTTTTTACATTTACATGGAGGGACTAACTTTTTTATGAATACACTTAATAAATAAACATGGTTTTCTTAAAACTGATTGCTTTTTAGTATTAAACAGTATGACAGTGAGCATCCTGACTTGCATAAACATGAAAATGGGTTTTTAGTGCTTTTTCCCTTGGCATACAAAGTTTATGAGTTAGAGCTAAGACTGCTCATCTTGGACTCAGAATGTTTTGTTTGGTAAGTTGCATGTTAGAATTAACATGTGATATACATTGTACAATGTGTAATGAAATAGTTTTGTGTTAATTTCAGCAAACAATGCAGGAAATGCTGAATAAAACCATTAAAGAAGAGGATGAGAAAGGCAAAGAGGTTTGTTTTTAGAGGCAGAACTTAATTTATATATTATTGTGGATTCATTAATATTCTTTGGCTAACAATTTTTTTGTGGGTTTTGAGTGTACTTATCGAACCACATATTTATAGGTTAAAAGAATTACAAATTTTCAAATGAAATGTATGCAAACTTTGCTAAGGCCAAAAAAAATATATGTCTGTGTACTGTTTCCCGACCGACCCTGACTCAAACCCCCTGACTCTAGATCTTTTTATTCAAATCCGGAAAAAAATGGTTTCCAGTCCGGAATTTTTTTTTCTGATCCAGATCCGTATCTTACTATGCCCAAACAGTCAAAATGGCTGCTCCCAGCACAAATGTGCTACAAATAAGATTTAAAAAATGTCAGCACTTGGAGGATTATTCAATTAAAGCTTCTTTAAAGGAATTATTTTGGGGTACAGGAGTGCAAAAATAAAAACAAATAAAAATAAGAAAAAATAATAATCCCGAGCTACTGACCCTGATTTATTTGCCTTGGCAGCAGGAAACATACATATATATATATTTTTTTTGCCCTAAAGCCATGAAGTTTTCCTCAATGATAGAAAATTGGTACACATGTATATGTACCGATTATCAGGTTATCTGCATGTTGATATCGTGAAATATCAGCTGCGAGACATAATATGAAGCTTTTGTCGAGTGAGCGTAGCGAACGAGATCAAAAAGCCTTCATATAATGCCAAGCAGCTGATATTTTACAATATCAATATACAGATAATCTGATAATCCATTTATCGGGCTATACTTTTTGTTTCGGACGTGTTTTCTTTGTTTCGCCACCCCACAAAAGATGACTTGATAAGTTCGGGTCAAAGTTATTAACGTCAGTTCAAACAATATGACGTCGCTGATATGTCTGGGTCAAAGTTATTAAGGCCGGGTCAACGTATTTGACGTCACAAAGACATGATACGGAATAATTTTAAGAGCTGAATAGAGAGATATAGACAGAGGGACGACCGATAAAAATGAATCCACAGTATGCTTTTTGCCTATACATGTATATACAGTTAACTCTCGTTGTCTCGAACTCGGTTGACTCGAAATTTCGGATGAGTCGAAGTTTTCACGTGGTCCCGAACTTTATTCCATACAAAAGTATGTAATTCGACTCCTGATGAGTCGAAATTGGATGAGTCGAAATTTCGGTTGAGTCGAACTAAATCTACGGTCCCAAGGTTAACAAAAGCATTCAAAATTCATTTTTTATCTCGAACTAATACACATATGTTAAAACATGACCTCCGGGATTTAAATGGATTGAAGAGTTAATCTGACAATACACGTGTAATTAAATTTCCGGTCATTGACCACTGTATTGATTTATGACATGCTATTTCCATGAGTGTTTACCTAAGATTATCTTTTATAGAATTTTGATAAATAATTAGTGATACATTGTTAATGTTCATGAAAAAGTATTTAAAATGTTTACAAAACAATTGATTTGTGATTTACACTAATGAGCTTGGGTGTGTATAAAGTGAGGATTATGGCTTCCGTTGATGATCACCTAAAAACTACTCAAACGGCGTCTTTGATCTTGTTACATTTTCTTTTGAAAAGAAAGAATGAGATAAAACAAAATGAATAGAAATCAAAATTTTCTAAATCTTTTGTATCCGAGAATAAACAATTTTGTCAGCTTTAACCGACCTGAATAACGAAACTATCGATTGGAATTTACACTCTTGGAAAAGCCATAGGATTTTTTTTTAATTGAAACAATTGAATAAGTAAAAATAATGTCATTATAATAATAAAAGACTGTGACATGCAAATACATCGATCTGATACTAGAATATCGATCCCCTTGCCATATTCACCCGGATTTATTTTAGCTTTACCAAGCTAAGCAAGAGTTGTGTCCCTTAGATTGTCGAACTTCCGGTGTTCGTTTGAGTCGAACTACGTGTATCTCGAAATATTTCTCTGGTCCGGCTGACTTCGACATAACGAGAGTCGACTGTAGTTAAAAAAATGATATGAAAGGGCAAAAAAAAACTATGCCAAAGAAGGACACCCTATTGAAATCAATAGGAACACTAAATTGACTGAAAAAGATATAGAGACTGAAATGTCCATAAAACATTCAACAGACAGTGAAATATTGGGTAAAACAAAACCCACAGACAAAAATTGTTTGTTTAATTAGGGCCCCGACTAAAAGTCGGGTCGCCCTATAGTGATCAGTCTGTCCGTCCGTCCGTCTGTCCGTCTGTCCGTCCGTCCGTCTGTCCGTCCGTCCGTAACACTTTAACTTTGTGTCCGCTCCATATCTAGAAAACCGTTATGATTTCATACTTTATACTTTACATGTTTATTAACCACCACTAGAGGGCGTGTCATGATGTATGTACAACTTTCTAGGTCAAAGGTCAAGGTAAAAAAACTTTGGTTTCAGTTGACAACCCTATGTCCTGTGGTGATGATCGTGTCCGCTCTATATCTTGAGAACCCTTATGATTTCAAAGTTTATACTTGACATCCATTTTAACCAACACCAGATGGTGTGTCATGATGTATGTTCAACTTCCTAGGTCAAAGGTCAAGGTCAAAAACTTTGGTTTCAGTTGACAACCCCGTGTCCTGTGATGAAGATCATGTCTGCTACATATCTAGATAACCGTTCTGATTTTATACTTAATACTTAACATGTTTATTAACCAACACCAGAGGGTGTGTCATGATGTTTGTACAACTGCCTAGGTCAAAGGTTAAGGTAAGGTCAAAAACTTTGGTTTCAGTTGACAACCCTGTGTCCTGTGGTAAAGATCGTGTCCGCTCCATATCTGGATAACCTTTATGATTTCAAAGTTTATACTTGACATCCATTTTAACCACCATCAGATGGCGTGTCATGATGTATGTACAACTTCCTAGGTCAAAGGTCAAGGTACAAAAAACTTTGGTTTTAGTTGACAACCCTGTGTCCTGAGTTGAAGATTGTGTCCGCTCTATATCTTGGGAACCGTTTTGATTTCAAATATTATACTTGACATCCATTTTAACCAACACCAGAGGGTGTGTCATGATGTATGTACAACTTCCTAGGTCAAAGGTCTGTCTATCTGTTGGTCTGTCCATCGCTTACAATTTTTATTCACACTATATTTATTTACCCAACGTTATTGACAGAGGGGCCCACAGAGATGGCTTCCATCTCAATGATATCTAGTTAATTCATAAGTGTATTCCAAAAGATGCATTCTTTATTACAAACCAGAAAAAAAAGCATTGTTTAGATGTTAAAAGATTTTAGGGTTGAAGGAAATGTAAAATAAAATAAAACAACAGATAGAAGTGTTCTACACTCCCTGGTTTTGTTCTCAAGTATTGCAGGTTTTAGGTCTAAGTAATATTTATATTGAGGTAAATGTAAAGATATATGAAAAGTACAAGTGGAAATTAAAGACAATGAAATAAAAATGTACCTATTAGTGTAAATTCAGAAATAAATATGTGCATGTATTATTGCAATTTTTCAAGAATGGACAAAAATGGGAACTCCAAAGTATTCATGAAAATTTGCATACACATATTTGTATCAGATTTCAGGAGGCAAATTCTTATTATTGTGATGCTCAATCAGTCCCATTATTGCATTCATTTCTGAATTTCTGAATTTCCAGTGATTAAATATTATAAAAGATTTTATTCAATCCTAAAATGTGTATTCTTATTTCTTTGCAGTTTGAAATATTATCATCAATGTTGGGCTGAGAAAATTGACCATAAAGATGTTAGTTGAAAGAACAATGATAAAAATAAGAGCCAAAAATGTAACTGTTTCCAGGAAAAGTTTTTGACATTGTGAACATACATGTACTTACATGTATCTATTATTGGAAGCAGAGGTCCTCTTTGACCACGAGAAGAAAGTTAAATGGATTGGCACTCACACCACATCTTATATCTATGCCATGATAGAGTCTATCAGTTTGTTGCAAGGTTAGGATTGGTTTGGCTCCAAATATTTTGTGTTGCCTGTGAGCAAAGCTCTATTGACAAATCTGGATCCTATTTGCTGGATTTTTGTCATCACTCCAGATTTTAAGATGTTGCAGAATTCTAAATTTAGGAGATACCATGCAATTAATGATGTATTTAAAGTGTTATACACAACAGCCCTTTTAGATCTTGTTTTTTACAGCTCACGGTGACTACTCTAGCTTTCATATTTTTTTTTTGTAAAGATATTGATACATATGATTAACTACCTTTTCAATTGATTTTACCTACAAGTGTATATCAAAAGAAATTGCATAACCACTCCTATTAGAAGTCAGAGTGGACAATCTAGAAATTTTGCCCAACCGTTGCCTACTTCCAATGTGGGCAAATCAAAATCCATCTGAGAAAAAAAGTAAAAACACAAAAATACTGAAATCCGAGGAAAATTCAAAAAGGAAAGTCCAAAATCAAAAGGCAAAATCAAAAGTCCAAACACATGCGAATGGATAACAACTGTCATATTCCTGACTTGGTACAGGCATTTTCTAATGTAGAAAATGGTGGATTAAACCTGGTATATAGTGTATCTCTAAAATTTATTTGTCAAAGAAGAAAGGCAACCAATAAGATTTATATAAAAATTCAAACAGGGATTGTTTTACTTGTTAAATCAGTGTCATTATCATCTGATATTAGTAAATAATTAAGATTAATTTAATTTACTATTATCTTTGATTTGCTGAAAATCATGAATCAAAGTTGCATAAATTATTTATTGATGTTGTTTATTCCTCTTTATATTGCTATTTAAGATATAAGATATTTGTTTATGTGTATTTGAAATGAGGAAATGTATTTATTGCAATGGGTAATAAACAACATTAAATTTAGTAATTTGTTTCTTTTTTTATTTGAAAAGGGTACATATTAATTGCCTGTTACAGGAAATATTTTAAGCTTTTCTTCAATAATCATTACACTAAACCTTCTTTTGCAGATTCCCTTGTCTACTAATCAAATTCATTAAATTGAAAAAAAAACTTTTTAAGTGGAAAGATGTAGAAAAAAAGATTTATATAAAAGAACATAATAATGGCTAGATCACAGCACCCATTATGCTTTGAAGTAGTATAGGTATATGTATATGCCAATATAAAAATTATTCATCAGAGTTCAAACACTGTTTAGTTAACAGCTCATTGGAAGCAGCTTGTATCTTTAAATTTTTCATATTTACCATCAGGAATGAGTTCACCTATTATTTGTATTTTTGAGATTTCTAGGTTAATTTCATCTTGGCACCATAGAAGTCATATCCAATATTGGTTAATTTATTGATTTGGCGCCTGACAGGCTGATTAAGATACTTGTATTTTGAAAGGAAGAGAATTTGTTTAACTGTCCATTACGTCTGGACCTTAAAATATGTTATGTATCTTCATCAAATAAAAGATATATTCAAATATTAAGACTAAACAAAAGTGAGGACAAAACACTCTAATGATAACGACATGAATTAAGGATGCTAGTACCTGGTGCATGTGCATTTTAATGTGAAAAATAGTCCATAAGTATGTAAAAGAGGAACGAAAGATACCAGAGGGACAGTTAAAGTCGGAGATCGAAAATAAACTGACAACTCCATGGATAAAACAGTAAAAGACAAACACACAAATAATATTACACAAGACACAACATAGAAAACTAATAACTAAGTAACACAAACCCCACCAAAAACTACTGTGGGTGATTTCAGGTGCTCAGGAAGGGTAAGCATATCCTGCTCGACATGTGGCACCCGTCGTGTTGCTCATGATATTACAAACTGGGTAAAAATTCTTAATTCAGTAAGTCACATTCGTGTAAAGGGAATGGAATTGTAGTTACGACATAAGGAACATATTCGCTATCACCTGTGAAACCGTTATTCCATAACAGTCAACCAACTCTTGGTGGCGTCCATAAAATTTTCAAAGGGATGATCTCACCTTCACCATTTGGAACTCTTGGTTTAATACCTTCCTTGTAAGCAGCAAGCCTCTATCAAGGAAATTATGATATAAAATTCGAGCCCTGGAATATCGTATCAATTGCCAGATATATACTCTGTATGCAGGTGCTGCTGGAATGTTGCTACAAAGAAATGGAAAGTTCACAATTGGGAGGCTGAAATCATCTCTTTTGTTGTAAAGTTTTGTCTTCATTGTCAATTTCTAGAAGTAAGTCAAGATATGTAACAAAAGTATTCTTCTTTTCAATAAATAGCTAACAGTTTATATATTTAACAAAAGTCATAAGAAGTTCCTACTAGTATAAGAATAAGAATATTTATTATTCCAATCAAGGGCCCTTGATGGGCAGCATAACATGTACACATAAAACAATACATCATGATTTGTAACAGAAAAACATTGAATATAGTATATGAAGTCGGCCTCAAGGAACACAGTTGTTTCTCATGGTAATGCCGATTGTTTGTTGTAAAACACGTTAGGAGTCTGCTATTCAGCGGTTGCTGTTTGACAAATTAGTTTCTCGCTTACTATTTTTAGGTAGGATTGTCGGTTTTCACGTTTTTAATGTCGGGTCAGAGCTTTTTGGTTTAAGCTAAACATACGTATACGTTATGGTTTGTGCCCATTGTTAAAAGCCAAAAGTAATATCCAATGTAGTCTTCATCATTGTCTGATTTATAGCTGTCTCCTTAACAATCATACAATATATTTTTATATTCAGATAGATACGTGAAAATGTGAAGATGTTAAACTATTAGTAGGTCAATTTTTTATTCTAATTTTGAAATTCATAGTTCACAGAATCGTGAGACTTGAACACGTGGTTGAGATAATAACTTAAGTCTGTCTTATGAATACATGTACTTGTTGCAAGAGTCATCGGTTATTATAGTCCATGACCTGACTATTATTATATATACATGTACTATCAATAACTTATGTACTTGGCATAAAGAACTGAGCTAAAATGAAAGGGTTATGGATATTTATCGTTTTTAATATATTGGCAATTTCTAAAGGCAGGAAAAATGTTTTATTCATTGTGATGGATGATTTAAGACCACAGCTTGGAGCATATAATGGACCATATTTCCCAGGATCAGGTCAGTCACAGATGTATACCCCTAACATCGATGGCCTCGCCTCCAAAGGTCTGCTTCTAAAAAGGGCATACGTTCAGCAAGCACTTTGTTCACCAAGTAGAGCCTCATTTATGACTGGTAGACGGCCAGATACCACACACGTATATGATCTACACACATATTTTAGAAGCGTCGGGGGTAATTTTACAACGATTCCACAATATTTCAAATCGAAAGGTTATGAAACTGCTGGAATGGGGAAAATTTATCATCCAGGCGTTGCTTCTAACAATAACGATCCTTTATCATGGAGTATGCCATATTTGAGAGGAGATCATAATTGGGAGGATACAAATCATAGTTGGAAAGGTATTCCAGATTCATTGTTAAAAGACAAACCTTTAGTAGACAAACAGATAGCTGATTATGCGATCTCCACCTTGCAGCATCTCGCACCGGCCGCCAAATCCGGTCATAAACCATTTTTCTTAGCCGTAGGATTTTATAGACCACATTTACCATTTATTTTTCCTCAATCGTTTATTCATAATTACCCATGGAGTGACGTCCATGTGCCGGATAATCAATTTGCGCCAAGATCAATGCCAACAATTGCTTGGACTCATTCTAATGAATTGTGGAGTTATCAAGACATAAAGGATACGAATTTCACTGGTGACATTAATACAACTCTTCCACACGCTACGGTTATAAATCTTCGCCGTGCTTACTATACATCTGTTAGTTGGGTAGATTCTTTAATAGGTAATCTGTTAGCCGAGCTTTCTAGACTAGGACTCGACAGCAATACTGTAGTGTCATTTGTTGGGGATCATGGATGGAAACTAGGTGAGCACGGAGCTTGGGCAAAACACACGAACTTCAACGTAGATACGCATGCTCCAATGATTGTAAAGATACCTGGCATGACTGATAAAGGTATTGTGAGTGAAAAACTAACAGAATTTGTTGATTTATTTCCGACTTTAGTTGAAGCCGCTGGAGTGAGTCCAGTTCCATTGTGTCCAGAAAACTCTGCAACTGTTTCCGTGTGCCACGAGGGACAGAGTCTTATTCCACTTATCAAAAATCCAAACATTGCATGGAAAAATGCATCCTTTTCTCAATACCCGCGTAGGCATAGTCACCACGATATTATGGGATATACAATTACTACTGAACGTTATAGATATACAGAATGGGTTAGATTCAATAAACCTACTTATAAACCCGACTGGAATACTGTTGTTAACTCTGAACTATACGATCATCAGGTAGACCCCAATGAAAACATCAACAAAGTCCACTATCATAGTCAATCTAACATCAAAATGCAATTGAGTCAACAGCTTCGTGCTGGATGGAGAGATACACTACCAAGCAGTGCAATATCACATGGATTTGGACGTTGAAACTCGTGCTTAGTAAATATCGGGCAAAAATATTTAAAATAAAAAAAAAAGTTTCATTCATGTTGTTGTTTGTGATAAAAGTAATTGCTCATTCTAATGGACGTGGCGTTTAGTATTTCAGTAATAACATTAACGGTACCAATTTTTCTGCACCAGATGCGCATTTCGACAATACATGTCTCTTCCGTGATGCTCGTGGCTAAAATATATGAAATCCAAACCTTATATAAAAGATGAAGAGCTATAATCCAAAGGTCCAAAAAAGTATAACTAAATCCGTGAAAGGCATCAGAGCTTTGCATAAGGGAAACAATTCCTTAATTTATAATAATTTCTAACATTTTGTAATAGCAAATTTTAATAACACAAAAAATCCGTATTTTCATGCCAGTACCGGAGTACAGTTGAACCTTTAATTTGTTTAAGGATATTTTCTCAAATTTAATCATCATCTCCAGAAGAATATAGCTAAAAAATATATGTTAACTTCATCATTTATCTGAGAATGGTATTTGTTCTCAACAATGAAATGAAACAAGTAGATTCAAGTTTTAAAGAGAAGTATTGATTTCAGCAAAATGTAAAAACGCGTTTCATCGTGAGCAATGGCACTCGAATTTAAACAGATAGAGGGCCAAATGAAGTATGAAGATGATGTGTAATAACCAAGAATTAAAAAAAAATATGTTTTTGAGTGTTTTTGAAAATGGTCTGGAAGGGATTAATTAATGTTTTGCTTGTTACAAGACAGCTTATCGTTTTGTTGTGGTGATGTGTTGTTGTTTTTTGGGACACAACTTACATGTGTGCGGGCGTCCATACCATACAAACCGGTTTGTATTTTCAACAGCACAACAAAAATAACCGACTACAAAAATGTGTCAAAAATGCATCACAAAAAACTATAAACAGAACAAACGAAAATATTTATGACAAAAGAACCTATCTTGGAGTATTTGCAATTAACGAAAGCTAGTTTAAAGCCGTGAACAAGTAATCATTTTTCTGAGACTTCAACATTAGCTAGTACACATCCAAACTGAAGTAAACTTTGATAAATGATATGTAAGCACTCAATGAAAAGTGGATTCAATCCACAATTTTCGACATAAGAAAATGCCTGTACCAAGTCAGGAATATGACAGTTGTTACCCATTCGTTTGTGTGTCATGTGTTTGAGCTTTTGATTTTGCCATTTGAATAGGAAATTTCCTTTTTGATTTTTCCTCGGAGTTCATTATTTTTTTTATATTACTTTTTTTCGTGAGTGTTTGAACATCATCCATGAACCTAAAACTTTTAAAAATGATTTCTCTACGTCATTTATAAGAAGGCTAGGTAATCAGTTTTGTATGATCTCAAGAACAAGTCTGCCAATTAAATACCTATTGTCTGGTGCACTCAAATTCAACAAATATGTTGTCGATCAAAATGTACAGCACTTAGCTAACGTCAACTTTGATGTATTTGTTGTTTGAATCAGTAAGGATCTTCACAAAGTATGATTTGTCATGATCTAAAACAAGACATTCAAAGCTATTCAAGGAGACGATATAGTCGATAGCGTCGGTCTTTCAATTTAGCAATGCGATCTAATATAATGTGACCTAATACGATATATGTGCAGTCAGTTAATTGCAAAATCCATATGGAATTTACTGACTCCATATATATCGTTCTAGGTCACTAGCACACTATGTTATTAATAATACAAGGAAAGAATATTATTTACTATACCTATATCTCATTTGGTAAACTTCGTATACATTATGAATGCTTCAATTACAATGCATCTTGTTATTTGTTTGTAATTTTAAAAAATACAAACCCTGAGCAACTATATTTTACATATATTGTGTTATCTCTTGTGTGTTTCATAGAGAATCGAATATTAAAATTTTCATCTTACAAAACGCAAGTAATGTCATTTAAGTAAACATTGTAATTTCACGAAAAAAGATGCTAGTTGAATCAATGTTTTCAAAGTGTTATTAAAATCACCTATCAAAGCAAAATATAAGATATGTACGATCCTATTACACAATTTTGTTAAATAAAAAACAATGAAAATAATCTGTAGATAGTAAAAATTTAAAATTAACTTGCAATGACAACTAATTTCTTACATATACCTCATTTGGTCCACTGTGGGTAGTTGACTGGTTGTAAAACATACAACTACTTCAGATGATTATATCAGTCTTAAGATTGAAGTCATTCAACTATGTAATACTACACGTACATGAACCATACTAAACATTAGTAAACCAATTCTGAACTGAAACTGTAATTTTGAATTAAACAACTCTTAAAGACAGAAAAATAAATTAATAAGTCATGCTCAGTCTTTCTGTAACTGTTCATACTTACCTTCTGTTGTTAAATCAGTATTGTTCAGATAATTCGCTTGCAGGCAATTAAGATTAGTTACATGTATGTTCACAGTGTGCAGTAGCTGTTGTGTAAAAAGGTAATGAACAGTACTTGACTGACAGCAAGCAAAATGTCTGTACAGGTCTGGATTGACTGCAAGCAAACTGTGTGAACAGTTCTGAATTTAATGCAGGAAATGTCTTAAACATAACTGATAGTCAAATCATGAATAAACGTTTCAAGTTTCAGACAAAGGGCAGATGATGTTAAGATCAGCATGGCTGTCGAAGACTAAAATGCATATACTAGTGACAACAGATCACGCATGGTAGGGATTTCCTATTGTTTCCTACATTTTAACCCTTTTAAATGTCAAACTTACAACCATGTACATGTACTTAGACGAAGTCATATCAACTATCTACTATCGTTATAATATCTGACCACATGCAACAATCTTGAGTGACTGTCACAACAGATCACGCAGGGTATGAAATTCCTATCGTTTACTACATTTTAACTTTCACTTCAAGTCTTGTAAAAGCATGTGATTCAAACATGTAGAGTGGTCAGTATAAAGGTCAAACATATACCCATGTACTTAGAATAGTTATGTCAACTATGATCTTTGTTCCTTATCTGACCATACACAACAGGCTTGTGAGCTGGACATTAAGTCCGTAGTTAAAATGAAAGTTTTATGGATATTTACCCTTTTAAATATTCTAGCAATATTATTATTGATGTCGAATTGACATTTCGGTTGGACGGCATAATTATGATAAAACTACATATAAAATAGACCAGTACTATAGTAGTACTAGTATATGGAATAATTGCTATCTTTAAAAAAAGCTGAGAAAAGTAATTCTGCATTAATTTATTGCTTTCTCCTGAAATTAACATCAGATCGTTCTTCACTGTAACAATTGTTTACATCCCGTCAGTGTGTTGTACTATAATGGTAAAATTTTGTATTCTTGTCTTTAATTTTGGCTAATATGCTGGTATGGTCTATATGCCATTTTGTGCTTCTTTGTTGCATATTTGTAGGTTTATTTTAATGATTATAACACAATGTTGACTGCTGTATTTTTTTTACATTTTTACCTATTATGTCGATATGTTTTGTTCACGTATCGTTGTCAATATAATGGAATTTGATGCGACTGTCATACAAGTGAGAAGTTTAGCTAGCTGTAAAACCAGGTTCAATCCATCACTTTCTACATAAGAAAATGGCTGTACCAAGTCAGTAATTTTGTGATTTTACTTTTAAGTGGCACTGCTCACGTGTTCTGAATTTACTCCTCTTTATAATAAAATCAGGACAATATAAAAAAATTATATGTTTGAAAATTCATATTTTAAATAAACACTGCAAAAATTCATAAAAAGGCCATACTGTCCTTTAAAGAACTACATTTAGGCATTTTTAACTTGTTGATTTAAGTGTCTATAAATGAGTCGGACTCTCTTAACCCATGTAGCCTGCGTACAAAAAAATGGCAACCGATGTCTTTGATGTTCCTTTTGGTTATATAGCTTCTCGCATATTCAGGTATTTATCTTTGTCTTTCAAATGTTTTGGTTTGAGCGTTACCTGATAAAATTTAAAAAGCGCGTCGGACACACCAAATTTATAAAGTACTATTAGATTCATTCTTCTGCTTTGAAGTTGTGTTATGTTTCTACCTTATATACATGTGTAAGATTTTTCTAGTTTGTCTGTACGGTTATATCTTCAAGAGAGGCGAAAGATAACAAAGGGAAATTTAAATTCATAGGTAGAAAACAGAATGATAACACTACGGCTAACCACAAAGACAAAATGACAACAAAAGTATACTAAACACTAGTAGAAAGTTTATGATTGAGCAACAAGAACCCCACAAAAAACCCGGGGTGATATCAGGTGCTCCGGAAGGGTAAGCAGGTTTGGATCCACCCGGGGTGATATCAGGTGCTCTGGAAGGATAAGCAGGTTCGGATTCATCTGTTGCGCGCGTCGTGTGGCCTTATGTTAGTACAAATACGTCGTCAGCAGTGAAAAAGATATTCCATAACGGTCAACCAATTCAAAATGTCGTCAATAACAATTTCGAAAGGATGATTTTAATTTCATCACTATATATATATATATATATGATTTCCTTGATAGAGGATTGCTGCTCCAAAGGAAAATATTGAACTAGGAGTTCCAAGTGATGAAATTGAAATCATCCTTTCGAAATTGTTATTGACGACATTTTGAATTGGTTGACCGTTATGGAATATCTTTTTCACTGCTGACGACGTATTTGTACTGACAGGAAATCCAATCCCTCAAAACGTATTTTCTGTCTGATTTCCGGTTTTTGATGATACTCACGTGCAACATTAGTTTACTGATATGCATATCTCTATAATTTATTAAAAACGTACAATTCAAAGTAAACAAGAATGTGCCCAGAGTATTAATATCATTTGTTTATGTTCAGGGGACCGTGAAGTTGGGGTCAAAATTCTAATTTTGCATTAAAATTAGAAAAAAATCATATCATAGGGAACATGTGTACTAAGATTCAAGTTGATTGGAATTAAACTTAAAATAAACTACCTTACTAAAAATAAAACCTGCAGCAGGACAGACGGACAAACGAACGGGCGCAAAGACCGAAAAACATAATACCCCTAGTTGGGGCACAAAAGAACAAAATAAAGCAAATCGAAGGAAATCTTTAAATGTACGTTTTAATATGTTACTTACATAATGCAAATAGTTTAAACTCTAATATAAAAAAAAGAAGATATGGTATGTTTGCCAATGAGACAACTATCCACAAAAGACCAAAATGACACAGACATTAACAACTATAGGTCACAGTACGGCCTTCAACAATGAGCAAAGCCCATACCGTATAGTCAGCTATAAAATGCCCCGATAAGACAATGTAAAACAATTCAAACGAGAAAACTAACGGCCTTATTTATGTAAAACAATCTAAGCACTTAACATGAAGACTATATTGTTTTTTTTTAAAATTTTATTTAGAGTAACGATTTTTCATTGTAGTTACCATTTATTTTTTTATAGTTACTAGTTTTCAGTGAAGTCACCATTTTTTAGTGAGTGGCAAAATTTCATTGTATAAAATTTCCATTTTTCACTATATAGTTACGATTTTTCACTTGATGGCAATGCTATCCTCCATCCTGCGTGAAGTAAATAACTTAATTGTTTAACAGTTTTTACATAGGACGGATCAAAAGCTCTATTAAAGTTCTCATCTGGATCTTTTTGGTGGTCATAAAGTTCAACACCAAACGATACATTCCACATAGGCTTATATGTTGGGGCTCCGATAAACTTTACCCACTCAGTGTATCTATAACGGTCTGTTCGAATCGTGTATCCCATGATGCTCGTTCCATTTATGACTCTTGGATATTGAGAAAATGAGGCGTTCTTCAATGTTGCGTTTGGATTTTGAACTAAAGGTATTAAACTCATTCCTTCACGACAAAGTCCAATGCTTGCAGAGTCGTCCGGACACAAAGGTAAAAGGTCAAGTCCAGCTGCCTCAGCCAAGGTTGGAAAAAGGTCAACAAATTCCGTGAGCTGCTCTGTCACTATTCCCTTGTCGGTCAGACCAGGGATATGTACCATCATTGGCGCATGCGTTGCAAGTTCAAAATTTGTTTGTTTGCACCATTCGGAATGTTCTCCTAGCTGCCAACCATGATCGCCAAAGAATGATACAATTGTATCGTTTTCAAGACCTAA
Source organism: Mytilus edulis (assembly GCA_019925275.1). Taxonomy (NCBI): domain Eukaryota; kingdom Metazoa; phylum Mollusca; class Bivalvia; order Mytilida; family Mytilidae; genus Mytilus; species Mytilus edulis. The sequence goes on from CM034361.1 coordinate 118,457,787, forward strand.
CTTAGAGAGTTCATTAACAACAAGACCGACCAATGAATCTGTCCAACTTAAAGCGCTATAATATGCACGACGTAGGTCAAGAACAACATCCTGAGGCAACGTTGAATTAATTGCACCTGTAGCATTCAATGCACTAATGTCATGATAGGATCGTAAACCAGTATAATCAAACCAAGCAGCTTTCGGCATATTGATTGGTGCATATTCATTATTCGGAAGTCCAATCTCGCTTAGTGGATAATGTTGCAGGAAAGATTCCGGGAAAACGAACGGAAGATGCGGTTTATGGAAGCCAACAGCGACAAAGAAAGGCTTTTGTCCTGATTTTGCTGCAGGTGCAAGCTTTTGTAATGTAGAAAGAGCATGATCGGCTATTTGCTTATCAATAAGCGGTTTGTTTTTCAAGAGATCATCTGATATTGCTTTCCAGCTGTTTGCCTTTGATTCAAAATTACGTGTTCCATGAAAATACGGCATTGTCCATGATATTGGATCGTCATTATCAGACGCAAGGTACCCAGGATGAAATATCTTCCCCATTCCAACTGATTCATATCCGTTCATTTTGAAATACTCTGGGATGGTTGTGAAATTCCCGCCAACTCTACGGAAGTAATGAACTAAATCGGTTACATGTGTTGTGTCCGGACGACGTCCCGTCAGAAGTGACGTTCTACTCGGAGAACACAGAGCTTGCTGTACATAAGCACGTTTTAATAGCAAACTTTTTGACGCCAGTGCATCTAAATTCGGAGTGAACATCGGAGGATGAATGGATGACGGGAAATCCTGTCCTTCGTAAGCTCCTATTTGCGGACGCATGTCATCAGAAACGAGAAATAAAACATTCTTCCGGCTGCACTCGGTCACTAAAAGTCTACTACAAAGGATGCACAGTATTAACAGTAAGCGCATAATTAAATTTTGATATTACAATTGCGACTGTGACAACTCCTCGGTGTGTTTTTCTTCAATATCAGTCTATCAATAAGATATCAAAATCTAGATAAATCCACTATGTGCCAGTCAGATTGTAAGTTGAGGTACAAATAAGGTCATAAACCGTCCCGTTAATTCAACGTCACATTCATTGACCATATCAATATATACAATGTATCTATATAGGGTTGCTTAAAGTTTCTACAATGTAATTAAAAACACGTTTAATACTAAATAATAGCTTATGATACGTTTGGGAATACATATAGATGTATACGACTTTTCAAGAAATAATCTACATACCCCCACTGTCCAACTTCAGATTCGCACATTGTCAGTGAATTGAGAGTTTGTTAACATAGACAAAACAACATGACTGGAACAATTTCAGGTTCTCCTTATACAGGAGGGATCTATAGAAAGTTACAGGAAAAAGTTCGAAAATAACTGTTGTAAGGGATGTAACTCCGTCGGTTTTATTTGAGAACTGATAAAAATAAATGCAGCAGAGGGGTATACATTCAGAATACACAAAAAAGGATGTTAGCACTTAAAACGATGCATTCAGGGGCGGATCCAGCCATTTGAAAGGGGGGGGGGGTCCAACTATATGCTCCAATTCAAATGCATTGATCGTCAAAAAAGGGGGGGGGGTTCCAACCACCGGACCCCCCCCCCCCCCCTGGATCCGCCAATGCATATAAAAGGCCTATCTGACTTTTTACATACATACATACCATAATGCTGGACTTTTATTTGGCTTTGGGAAACGCCCCCTTTCTTCCAATATATTATATATTTTCGGAAAGAAAAAAAAACAAACAATAAAAAATGGACACAGTTCAGGAAATGAAACTTACTTTTAAAACACAGGTCATTTATAGCTGGACTTCTTCAACCCGGAAGTAGATCTAATATTTATTAGCTTTCAAAAAAGCTTGTCTTACCATAAACTTGATTTTACTTTAAAACCCATTTTTGTAAATCTACTGTGTTAATTTAAAAAAAAAAAGAACGAGGAACTATTTTCTAATGTGCAGCGGGATGCATATACTTGAATTGACGTAACGGAAGTAATAATTTATCGAAAGTACTTATATAGGCCTGCATGTATACTTGAGGCGTCAATGATCGTCAATAGGGTTACACGAGCCGTTATATCGCAATGTTGATCGCCTAACCCCAGAAAGGTCGCATGTCAGATTTGACCACTTACTTATAAAAAAAAATATGAATGATTATCACTTCTATTCTTCTGAACAAATATTTGTAGATGAGCACATTTTTAACGATTGTGGCTATTTTGTATTCTTTAACTGAAAAAAACTTTTTTATATTCCGTAAGCATTGAGAAAACACTACTATGCACAAGTACATGTTGTATGCTTTCGTTTTACGTTTAATTTTATGACATATCATGACATAGAAAATGAGGTATGAGAGCCAATGAGACAACTCTCCATCCAAGTCACAAGTTTTAAAAGTAAACCATGTCTGCCTTGTTTATTTTCATTGTTTTATATATGTAAACTGTATATTATGTATAATGTTTTAAGCCATTGGCCCATATGGGCGTAAAGTGCTTTTCAATAAAGTATTATAGGTCAACGTAAGGAATTTAACATAGAATCTTGGCTCACACCGAACAGCAAGCTATAATAATAAAGGGCCCCTATGTATGGAACGCCAACACTGTCTTGTTATGACCATTTTCATTATATGATGTGCATTTACCTTTATATGATGTGCATTAACCTTTATATGCTGTGCTTTTACCTTTATATGATGTGCACTTGTCATTATATGATGTGCAAACACCTTTATATGATGTGCAAATATCTTTATATGATGTGCAAATATCCTTATATGATGTGCAAACATCATTATATTATGTGCAAACATACTTATATGATGTGCATATATACTTATATGATGTGCAAGTATACTTATATGATGTGCAAATATACTTATATGATGTGCAAACATTCTTATATGATGTGCAAACATTATTATATGATGTGCAAATGTACTTATATTATGTGCAAAGATCCTTATATGATGTGCAAGGATCCTTATATGGTGTGTACATATCCTTATATGATGTGCAGTTTTCTTTATATTACGTGCAAACATCTTTATATGATGTGGTTGTGTCATTATATTATGTGCTTGTAATCTTATATTATGTGGTTAGGTTTACTTCATTATATGATGTCGAAACGTCATTATATGATGTGCTTTCATCGTCGTTATGGTCAATGCACATGATTACGATTAGAATGATTACTGTCTACGTCATAACTGATTCCGATCTGCTTCTGTAAACTATTAACCCGGCTCAAATATGTATCTATCGCTAGCGAAAGTGCAATTTATAGGGAAAATGAGACAAAGCAATTTAACAAAATTGAAGATTAAGATCAGTTAATACACAGCTAGTTGAAGAAATTCCGGGCTGTGGAGAAAATGATAACAAATGTAAGAGCCTTTTATAGCTTGCTATTCGGTTTAAGCATAGGCTCCGTGTTGAAGGTCGTACTATGACATATAAAAAGTAAAAACACAAAAATACTGAACTCCGAGGAAAATTCAAAAAGGAAAGTCCAAAATCAAAAGTCCAAACACATCAAACGAATGGATAACAACTGTCATATTCCTGACTTGGTACAGGTATATAATTGTTTCCTCTTACAAATTATGACTTGGATGGAGAGTTGTCTCAGTGGCTCTAATACCACATTTGCTTATTTCTATTCATTGCAAAAGACACCATTGAAATCACAGTCTGTTTCAAAAATATTTCATAACAATAGCTATAAAATTATCTACTGATGCATAATATGGCGAGATGGTTTGTTTAATAAAATGTTATTGAATAATATTAATCTGTAAATGGTAAGATGTATAATGGAGTATTGAATATGTACAATGATATTAAATCTAGAATATCATATAATCTATGCCACTAAAGCCTTTAAGGAAGAGACTGATTTCATTGAGCCGCAACTCCTCTAAAACCATACCAAGTCGGAAATATTTGTGATATGACGTTTACCTGTAGTGTTTTTTACTTTTAATTTGTCTTTGAACCAATCTTTTTTCCACGGAAAACGCCAATTATGTGAGAAAATACCCAATTTCGAAGATTGCAAGCTTAGTCGACATAGTTCCCGCGAAATGCGAAATGGCTATGTGGGTAATTATAAAAAAAGAAAAAAGTGGTATCTTTGCTAATGAGACAATTCTCCACAACAGACCAAATGACACAGAAATTAATAACTATAGGTCACCATACAGTCTTCAACAATGAGCACATATTGGCATATACAGATTGTTTATTTTCAACTTATTTTAATGGAGATTTTTTTAATTGCTAATAAAATTCTGAAACATGAGTACTAGTATGTCAACAGATTTGGAGTAGCGTCAACGATTTCTGAGATACAAGGGGTTGATTCCTGATGAAGTGTTTTAGATTTAATTTTTCGTCCGATTACATCGGATTTTCCCCATTGTGGTAATGGCAACGGATTTTACGTAGACGATACAGTTATTGAGTTAAAAGGGAAAAAAACCCACTGAAAATCACACTTTGCCACACATTTTCCAATTTAGGGTATTTAATATTTTTATTTTCCAACCGAGATGAATGGGGTGACGCCCGTCTTTTGCATTTGTTCCTCTTTTTCGTCTCCTTAAAAAAATTGAATAAAAAGGATTAACTTTGTCATTACTGTGTCGACCTTATTATTTTGTCATCACTCTTTGTTTCAACACTTGCCCACTCGCTGGCATCTCCGCGTATCATCGGTACAGCGGATATAGGTACTAACCAAGGGGTCGTGATCGATTTTTCGTCTGACACGGTACGAAAATCTTTGTTTTGTTTACATTATATCAATGTGTACTTCAATCTAAACATATTTGTTGTTTAAAGAAATGATTTGGTCGTAGGGTGGTGATTAGAGAAGTCTCACTATTTGCCCAAAACAAGAACCCTTACTAAAAACATGTGCAAATACTTGTCAAAGAAGTTGGCGCTCGTCTCATCCGATATGATTCGATATTCATTGCAACTCTTTTTCTGATATAAGGCCACTGTTTGTGCGTAATAAGTATAGCTGTTTCAATAATTGGCTTTGAAATATTTTGTACATAAGTTATTTTTCGATATTTTATTCCGACAAGAAGCGTTGTGTATAGCTGACCAAATGAATCCTTCTGTACGGTGCATAGTTAAATGAATGTACGGTATATAGTTTTTCACGCTTTGAAGTACCTATAAAGCTATATCCACTGTACCGATGATACACGATAGTAATTATAATTCGGAATACTTTGCTTGCTTGTGACAATGGTGTTCGACAAGGAGAAAACTTATCACCTTTCCTATTTTATTTACTTTTGATTGACTAAATTAATTTCTTAGTGACTAAAAATATTACAGGACTAACAGAACTATACCAGAAGATCTGGAAAGAGAATTAGAAATATATCTTAAGTGTTTTGTTATATTGTTTGCAGATGACACGGTGTTGTTGGCTGAAACAGCACAGGACCCGCAGACTCAACTCAATGCTTTCCATGATTATTGTAAGGCTTGGAACTTGAAAGGAAAGTTGACAAAATTAAAGTCTTTGTGGTTTTTTTTTTGGACGGAAGCCAAATAATCTCCGATTTTCTTACAATGATACTAACATTAAGATGATAAAACAATATAACTATTTGGGAATTATTGCTACTAAAACGGGAAATTTTAATATGACAAAAAACATTTATCCGATAAGGCTTTGAGCCATGTACGAAAACTTGAAAACAGGAAGGATGTATAAGATTTCTGTAAAATGTCAACTTCAGCTTGTTCGTTTATAAAAAAAAAAATATAAACACGTGCGTTTGTCCTCCAGCTGGCTTAGTAATTTTGAAATCTCTCTCTCTTGTTTTGTATATACTATAAATAGTTATTATTTTTATCTCTGTATACTGATGTCATACATTGACTTTGTGAGACCAAATATATAGATTTTGAGGCCATAAGTATACCGGTATGGATTATTGATTGACTTATTAAGCGCAACTTTCAACACTTTCATGCTATTTCGTGGCGGTGAGTTTATATTGGTGGAGAAAGCCGAAGTGCCCGGAGAGACTCCCTGACCTTCGTTTGGAAAACAGACAATTCTGGTCAATTAAGATTGGAATCGAGCTTACCTGCCACGTGCGGAATTTGAAATCGCACACCTAAGTGTTGACATGCTAGTGATACAGCAGTTCGACTACTTATAAAAAAGAAGATGTGGTATCACTGCTAAAGAGACAACTCTCCACAAGAGGTCAAAATGACACAGAAATTAACAATTATAGGTCACCGTACGGCCTTCAACAATGATCAAAGCCCATACCGCATATTCAGCTATAAAAGGCCCCGAAATGACAATGTACCCACTCTACCACCGAGCGCCCATCACTTTCACCCGAAATGGATTAAAGGAGATATGGAATGAAGCTGAACTCGGTGCATTACATTTACGTGCAGCTTTTTATCATGTTTTTTGTGCATATATTTCACAGTTTCAACTGTAGATGATTATGGGTGGATTCCTGAGGTCCAGCGGCAAATTGATATATGCATATTCGTACAAGAACATGTTAATGTGATATGAATAATAACCCTGTTTTGTACTAGACGGATTTTTTAACATGCTAGTTCAAAAGGTAGCATTCCGAAGCAAGACATTATATCTCTTTACCCGGGCACATTTTTCTGATTCCGAGCCGACCAGCTTTTGCTCTTAATCCTTAATCCCGCGTGCTTATATAATTAGCTGGGAAGCAGCATGTAAATATGAATTTTAAAGTCTTTGGTTTTAACCCGGCCGGGGTTCGAACCCACGACCTCTCTCACTCAAGGCGAACATGCTACGACGAAAAGAGGGGGGCAAGTTGTTTTGTAAATGTTTGATTCTAAATTTCTTGAAAGAGATTTTATCTATTTCAGAAGGGAAGCGAAATAGTTTGTTTCCATTTAAAATGAGGAAAAAATAAAACAATGATGAAACTTAAAAAAAAAAAACAACCATGTTTTTTTGTGTTCTTTTTTTTTTATTATTAATTTCGAACAAGGAATACACGTGCTCCTTCCCTTAAACTAGGGTCGGTGTCTACCACATTTTTTTATTAATATATAATGTACAGATCATCTGTTTAAGCTTTGGATACAGAGATCTGACAACACGTCATTTTATTTTCTGTCCTTGTATATATTACATCAGCCAATGAAATTTCAGCCTTCAAATTTTTGAAGGTGTGTATCAATCCAACAAAACTGGAGAATTGAGCGTTTTTAATCTGGTGACTAAATGAACTTAAAACACTGCATTTATTTATTTTTTACTGAGACCTGTTGTTCTCTATCAGATAGATAGTGGTGTTTTGAATTTTCAAAGTGAAGATTTACGGCAGCGGCTTTTAATATTTTGCGTTTATCCTGGAAACATAATAGATTTTAAAAAAACAAATAGTGCAATGTGTCTGAATTATACTCTATAGTAAAGGTTCTTTTTGGGCAATTTTGGCTTTTCAGAGTTTTGTTGTCTTATTTGATATTATCTTGATAACTAATAATAGAGAAACCTTTTCTTGCAAGGTATAGACAAGAACATATATAATCAAAGTACTGAAGTATGAAAGTTGTTTTCGACTTCAGGGAACTTAGTTTGGATTTGCCGTTTGAGGTTTCATTAATTTTTACCACGCCTTCATTCAATAATAGCTACAGATGAAAAATTATCTGCTAGAAGAAATTGTTGAAACTAAATTTTCAGGTTTTAACAATTCAAGTGAGCGAAACGAGGCGTAAAGATTGATGCCTACGTTTGACGAAGAATTCGCCATAACATTATACCGCGGCAAATTTATGACTATATAAAATTGAATGTCACTTTTCCATTCCAAAAATGATAAAATGAAAGGCCCCCTTTATTTTTTCCTATCCCCTCTTTTTTTTTGGTTTCAAATGACCGGTTCCTTATATGAACCATTACTCTACCAGAGTCCGTTTTTTTCCCAATTGTTTGTGTCTATCTTGAGAATATACAAAGAGAAACTCAAACAGCTAAAATGATCAGAAAGGCAATATTTACATAAATGACAATACTAATATTATCGTGTATTATCTTCTAAAAATATAGAAAAAGTACTTACTTTTGGTATACTAAAATTGACAAATATAATGCCTTCCCTCGTTAAAACGTTCATAGAGCATGACATAAAAGAATTATTTATTAAATTTAATAACCTTAACCGTATTGTAGACTTCGTATGAATATGTCGATTTAAACAAAACTTTGCAATTCATATATATTTTTACAATTTTCCAACAATATCAGATGAGATTCTTTGCATCTTAAAACGAGGTACTAACATGGCAAGGCTTATCTCAAGTCTCAACCATTTTCTAAACGGTAGCTACAGATTTGATCCTAATTAGTAGTAACGGTTACTCCGCAGAAGCAGATCGGAATCAGTTATGACGTAGACAGTAATCATTCTAATCGTAATCATGTTCATTGACCATAACGACGATGAAAGCACATCATATAATGAAGTTTCGACATCATATAATGAAGTAAATAAAACCAATAATATAAGATTACAAGCACATAATATAATGACACAAGCACATCATATAAAGATGTTTGCACATAATATAAGGGAAACTGCACATCATATAATGATATGTACATATCATATAAGTATATTTGCACAGCATATAAGTATATTTGCACAGCATATAAGTATATTTGCACATCATATAAGGATCTTTCAACATAATATAAGTATATTTTTACATCATATAAGAATGTTTGCACATCATATAAGTACATTTGCACATCATATAAGTATATTTGCACATCATATAAGTATATATGCGCATCATATAAGTATGTTTGCACATCATATAATGATGTTTGCACATCATATAATGATGTTTGCACATCATATAATGATGTTTGCACATTATATAAGGATGTTTGCACATCATATAAGGATATTTGCACATCATATAAAGGTGTTTGTACATCATATGATGACAAGTGCACATCATATAAAGGTAAATGCACATCATATAAAGGTAAATGCACAACATATAATGAAAAATGGGCATAATAAGACAGTGTTGGCGTTCCATACCTATGTGTTCGTATATTCTTGTGTGTATCAATTTGTTCCTGTTGTATAGATTGAAGTGGTTCTATGCGTATTCAGGTGTTTTGTGGATTTTAGAGTGTTCTTGTGGATTTTAGAGTGTTCTTGTGCGAATTGAGGTATTTTCTTGCAGACTGGATGAATGGATGGATGATTATACTATTTAACGTCCAGGGTCATATTGAATGCATGACGATAATTTGATAATGTGATATGAATTATAGGCAGTTCGCTTTAAATGACAACGATATGAAAAATATGAAACAATTCAATGATTTACCCCGATACATTTTTGCGACTCTCCCAAGTCAGGAGCCTCTGTCCTTCGTTAGTCTTGGTTTTTTTTTAAATTTTAGTTCATTTATAGGTTTTTGAGTTAAGTGTGACGATCAATTTTACTGAACTAGTACATAATTATATACATATATTTAGTGGCCAGCTGAGGCCCAGTGCCCCACCTCCGGATTAGGGATTTTCTCGCTGCGTTGAAGACCCATTGATGGTCTTCGGCTTTTGTCTGTTCTGTGGTCGGGTTGTTCTCTCTTTGACATATTCCCCGCTTCAATTCTCAATTTTGATTGAAAAACAAAGGGACTAGTTTATAGTAAAAATAATACGAAAAAACAAATATGACAGACATGAAACAACGACAACAACTGAACTACAGGTACCTGACTTGGGACATGAACGCATTGAATGTCGCGGGGTTAAACATTGTTTGAAGATGCAAACCCTGACCTGACCTGGGACAGAGGGGATAAGAGTACGACATAAGAACCAACTGTAACCATCAATTGAAAAGGACTTCAATTGTCAGATCCATTCAAAGTAAAAAAAAACACATCTGATAAAAACATAGACCGGACACGGAAGGATAATTATACATCTCTAAAAAAAATAAAAAAATACAGTTCTGAGAGTATAATCGAAGTAAGTGGCTACTATTTCAAAGCCAAGAACAACTATTATGAAAATCATGTATCTAAGACTTAAATATTGAAGATATTTAGTAATTTGTGGTCACGTAATACCTGACTCAATAATAAACTAGTGATACACTGATGACGCTCATTAAAATTCAAAACGTCACTACAGACACGGGCATAGAGAACGGGTTGGGATATATAAACACCGTAAGACGGTGCCAAAGGAACACCACCGTTCAAAAAATGGAAAATAAACAATATGGAAAGAAAAATTGTCCTTTTTGTTGTAAATATTTGTGTATAGTTTCTCAGTCTGTTCATTGTTATTAAAATTATTATGTTTGTCATAAATAAAATATCAAATAAAGATACATGCACCTGGCACAGTAGCATTGTATATATTGAATAGAACAGAATATTTGTATTCACCAAATTAGGGCCCCATAACTGTATATGTATTAGTAGGGCCCCATAACTGTATATGTATCAGTAAGGTAATGTTATTTCCATATCACAATATTTAACATGAAACTGGTCTGATTTCTGTTTCTGCAATGTAAGTACTAACGAGCGGTACGAAGTTCATTCTTTAGACAATATAAATCTTAGTGGTACAAGTGTGTATATAAACGACGTATATAGTTTTATCAATATGTTCTAACGATAATCTTAAAATGTGTAAGTTTATCAATTTTAGTATATATGAGTCAGATATTCAAGTTGACTTATTTTGTCGCATCATATGATCATGTGACAAATAGTATAAATGATATGTATGCCGGACATCTAGATACTATAGTACAACTTTTTGCGTGAACCCCTGAGGGTTCACGCATATTTATTAGTTAGAAATATGGTCTATGGAGGAATATTCGGAAACTTTCTTTCTGTTCATTCGGAACATTTGTTCTTTTTATCTGTATTAGCTTCCTACAATTAAGAGCACCTCCATACGGGGTATTCGATATATTAAAAACATGACAATAAAGAACTTTACACTGATCGCTAACTCACTTATTTGCTATATGATAATAAAATAAATAGTTGAAAATCTATATAGAAAAAAAAACAAAATAGCTTTTTTAAAGAATGATAATGATTCAAAACATGGACACATGTACCTCAGTCTTCCAAAAATTCATAAAATTAATTTAGAAATAATTAATGAGGCATTGCGAACTAGTCAACAAGTCGACTAGTCGACCGATCATCAATAGGTGTAACTCTCCTACAAGATGGATTGAGATTGAGAAATTAATTGACCTAATATAAAACCATTATTGAAGAGGCATAACTTTTGAATTCTAGATACAACAGATTTCGTTAATAAAATAGAGTCACACAAGATAAAAAGGGAATGCATTCTTATTGCCTATGATAATAATGATGATGTAATGTAAATGTACAAAAATATAATCATTGTTAATTTAAAAGAAACGGTTATCAATGCAGTAGAATTGATTGATACACAAGAATATCTTTTAAAGATTCCAAACAAAAAAGATTTAACTGCATTTGGTTAAATTATTTCTAAGAAACAATGAAATTGGGTTTAATGGACAATTATACAAACAAGTTATACATGTAAGAGCGCCCATGGGTGGTATATTTTCACCATTTTGCACATATTTTCATCAAATTAATGGCAATTTATTGTACTAAACAACGAAAAACAGACACGATAATAAGCAAAAGAAAAAAAAACAAAAAAACAGTCCTGATTTTGGACAGGTATATTAAGTATGCATGTATAAGCAGCAAACTGAATGTATTAGCTGGATTCAAACCCATTTCTAATGTGGAACAGGGTTTTACTGCATGCACAAAACAAATGATTAGTAAGTAGATTTTGTCTTATTGGTAGGAATAAACATTCCACATTCTATGAAACAAAATCCCGCTGTAAATGTTAGCACCTGCCCTTAGTCAGGAATCTGATGTACAGTAATTGTCGTCTGTTTATGTAGTTCATACGTGTTTCTCGTTTCTCGTTTTTATATAGATTATATCGTTAGTTTTCCCATTAGAAGGGTTTTATACTGTATATACTAGTAATTTTTGGGGCCCTTTATAGCTTGCTGTTCGGTGTGAGCCAAGGCTCTGTGTTAAATGTCGTACCTTGATCTAAAATGGTGTACTTTTATAAATTGTTACTTGGATGGAGAGTTGTCTCATTGGCACTCATACCACATCTTCCTATATCTATTTAATATGGGGTTTTTTTAACAGAAAAGTAAATAAAATGACTGAGGGACTTAGGTGAAATATTACCTCTACCAATAAGAACCCTAGAAGTGTCATCCATTGGTAGTAGTTTGACCTTTCACGTTGGTAAAAATTAATATCGAAATAAAAACAACATTTATCTCCTTACTTTATATTTAACACCACTCAACATACCCGAATTGTCATGATTTACAACAAAAAGAAAATATTATCCTCCACACACATGGTAATGAAAACACTGAGATATAATTTACAATTCAGTTGAAATAAGAATTAGCATAAAAAAAATGTTCTAAGGTTCACGTATTTACTTTTTTTTTTTTTTTTAAAGCAACTTGCTTTAAAGCTTCTTCTTAATGTGCATTGCCAAGATTATAGTTGTTTTTAGTTTCGGTTGTCTGGGATATATACCATCACCTGGATTTGTCCCATCTTGTAACAAAAACCTTACTAAAGTCGGGAGTCTGTTTGAAATTGTGGGATATATAAATACCCAGGTTTGGCTGTGTCCGATGTATAAGTACGCATATAAATCCGGTTGAAATGAGGAATTCTCATTTAAAAAAAACTAATTGGAATCTCTTCGAAACAATCAAACATACACTTTCAATATTTGTGATAGTGGTGTTTTGTAAGACAAAAATAAGAGGTTCTATCAAATACTTTTACATGCCCTTAAAAAGGAGCCAATGTAGGGCAGGTACACGAATATCGTACATAATCCTTTAATAATCTAGTTAAAAAATATTTCAAGATCTTCTATGAATAAACACCACAAAAAAATCAAATGTACTACTTATATATATGTAAGGAACTTTGAATATTGTTCATTTGCGATTTTATTATAAAAGGTAATAAAAAGTACTGAGTATCACTCTATTTGTCAATTAACAATTTGGTTCTACGTGAGCACAAGTTCATGCACAAACAAACGATTTTACCGTATTCACTCCTATCATGCCTGTAAATTGTTCCAACTATCCGGAATATCTTTAAAAGGAGGGTTACATATTCCACCAAAAAATCGATATTTCCTTATTGTTTTGTAAATTTCTACATTTGAAATTAATCAGTCGCCCATTTGCATTATTGAAAGTACATAAAATTAAAGCTCGGGATCATATACTGTTTTTTGGTATATCTGCAGATGCGGATACGTCAACGTATATGATATGGTTGATACGTCTCTAAATGACCGACCTCTAGAGCATTTGCATTAATCAAGTATTTGCTGGCGTATCCGTATCGACTTTTCGTATGACACGTATATGAGGAAAGGATAACTTAAGTCAAGTTGGTCCCGATGAAAATATATAATGCATTTAATTTTAATTGAGATCGGGGTAAAATCATTATTGTAAACAAATCTGTTCGATACGTATACGTCGATCCGTGCACGTATCCTAATACGTGAATAATGCAAATACTCTATTTAGAGGTCGGTCATTTAGAGACGTATCAACCGTATCATATACGTTGACGTATCCGCATCTGCAGATATATTGTTTAATAGCTCTTAATGGGCTCTTTAATTTGGAAAAAATAAAATATTGTAAATAACGGTCAACCAATTCGTGATGGCGTCCACAACATTGATTTCAATTTCACCACTAGGAACTCCTGGTTTAATATTTTCCTTGTGAGCAGCAATCATGTATCAAGGAAATCATGATAGGAAATGAAATCCCTAAGTACAAGTATTTTTGTCTGATTTCCGGTTTCTGATGTTAGGTACTCACATGCAAATAAACTCATCATAGAGACCAGGATTGAAATTTAGCATGTGCGCTAGACGTGCGTCTCGTCTACAAAAGACTCATCAGTGAAGCTCGAATAAAACAAAATTTAATAAAAAGGCTAAATCAAAATAGTTTCCCGATGTTCATATCACATTAATTCATTTAAAACGTACAATTCAAAGTAAACAAGAATGTTTCCAGAGAATACGGATGCCCACTCGCACTGTCATTGTCTATGTTCAGTGGACCGTGAAATTTGGTTAAAAACTCTATTTTGCATTAAAATGAGAATGATCATATCATAGGGAACATGTGTAATAATTTTCAACTTCATCAGACGGACGGACGGACGGACGAACGAACGAACAAACGGGCGCACATACCGACAAACATAATGCCTCTAGGTGGGACATAAAACAACAATCAAAAATATAAAGGAAATCGAAGGAACTCTAAAAATACATGTTTTAATATAATACTTACATAATGCAAATAGTTTAAACTCTAAGCACTTTACATGAAGACAATGTTTTTTTTTGAATTTGATTTAGAGTAACGATTTTGCATTGTAGTTACCATTTAATTTTGTAAAGTTACCATTTTTCAGTGAAGTCACCATTTTTAGATTGTTACAAATTTTCATTATATAAAGTTACGATTGTTCACTGTAGTTACGATTTTTTACTGTTATTATCTTTTTCACTTGATGGTAATGCTAACCTCCATCCCGCATGAAGTAAATAACTTAATTGTTTAACCGTTTGTACATAGGACGGATCAAAAGCTCTGTTAAAATTCTCATCTGGATCTTTTTGGTGGTCATAAAGTTCAACACCAAACGATACATTCCACTCAGGCTTATATGTTGGGGCTCCTATAAACTTTGCCCACTCAGTATATCTATAACGATCTGTTCTTATCGTGTATCCCATAATGTTAGTTCCATTTATGTTTCTAGGATGTTGTGAAAATGAGGCGTTCTTCCATGTTGCGTTCGGATTTTGGATTAAAGGTACTAAACTCATTCCTTCCCGACAAAGTCCAATGTTTGTAGAGTCGTCCGGACACAAAGGTAAAAGATCAAGTCCAGCTGCCTCAACCAAGGTTGGAAAAAGGTCCACAAATTCCGTGAGCTGTTCTGTCATCATTCCCTTGTCGGTCAGTCCAGGGATATATACCATCATTGGAGCATGCGTTGCAAGTTCAAAATTCGTTTGTT
This sequence comes from Mytilus edulis, assembly GCA_019925275.1. Taxonomy (NCBI): domain Eukaryota; kingdom Metazoa; phylum Mollusca; class Bivalvia; order Mytilida; family Mytilidae; genus Mytilus; species Mytilus edulis. Next base: position 118,473,044 of record CM034361.1, read on the forward strand.
TGCACCATTCAGAATGTTCTCCTAGCTGCCAACCATGATCGCCAAAGAAGGATATAATTGTATCGTTTTCAAGACCTAACTTAGAGAGTTCATTAATAACAAGGCCGACCAATGAATCTGTCCAACTTAAAGCGCTATAATATGCCCGACGAAGGTCAAGGACAACATCCCGAGGCAAAGTTGAATTAATTGCACCGGTAGCATTCAATGAGCTAATGTCATGAAATAATCGTAAACCAGTATAATCAAACCAGGCAGCCTTCGGCATATTAACTGGTGCATATTCATTATTCGGAAGTCTAATCTCACTTAGCGGATAGTGTTGCAGGAAAGACTCCGGGAAAACGAACGGAAGATGCGGTTTGTGGAATCCAACAGCGACAAAGAATGGCTTCTGTCCTGATTTTGCTGCAGGTGCAAGCTTTTGCAATGTAGAAAGAGCATGATTAGCTATTTGCTTATCAATAAGCGGTTCGTTTTTTAAGAGATCATCTGAAATTGCTTTCCAGCTGTTTTCTGTAGATTCAAAATTAGGCGTTCCATGAAAATACGGCATTGTCCATGATATTGGATCGTCATTATCAGACGCAAGATATCCAGGATGAAATATCTTTCCCATTCCAACTGATTCATATCCGTTCATTTTGAAATATTCTGGAATGGTTGTGAAATTCCCACCAACTCTACGGAAGTAATGGAATAAATCGGTTACATGTGTTGTGTCCGGACGACGTCCAGTCAGAAGGGACGTTCTACTCGGAGAACACAAAGCTTGCTGTACATAAGCTCTTTTTAATAGCAAACTTTTGGACGCCAGTGCATCTAAGTTCGGAGTGAACATCGGAGGGTGAATCGATGACGGAAAATCCTGTCCTTCATAGGCTCCTATTTCCGGACGCATGTCATCAGAAACGAGAAATAAAACATTCTTTCGGCGGCTCTCGGTCACTAAAAAACTATTACAAAAGACGAACAGTATAAAGAGTAAATGCATATTTAGATAATACTATAATTGTGACAAATTCTCAATGTTTTCATCAATATCAACCTATCAATAAGATATCAAAATCCAGATAAATCCACCTTGTATCAGTCGGGTTGTAAGTTGAGGTACGAGTAAGGTCAAAGACCGTCCCGTTATTTCAACGTCACATTCATTGACCATATTTAGATCTATGGGGTTGCTTGAAGTTTCTACAATATAATTAAAAACACGTTATTTACTAAATAGTAGTTTAAAATACATTTGTGAATACATATATACGACTTTTTAAAAAATAATCTACATATTACACTCAATGCCTCTTACCATAATTAAATCCTACATTGCTCATATTATCAGTATGACGTATTGTATATTTCACTAATGTTTATAATATAATCATTGTATTATGATGTTTTTTGTATCTTGCCTGACAAGGGCCCATGATTAGTATAATACAATAATGTATAAATGTCTAATGTCTAATGTCTAATGTCTATCCCGATTCGTACGTTGTCAGCCTTACCTAAATTTGAGAGTTTGTTAACATAATCAAAACAAAATGACTGGAATAATTTCAGGTTCTCCTGATAGAGGAGGGATCTACAGAAGGTTACAGGAAACAGTTCGAAAATAACGTACTGTTGTAAGGCATATGAACTCCGCCGATATTTTAAGAGAACTGATAAAAATAAATGCAGCAGATACATAAAAAGGATATTATAACTTGCATATGAGGACATTAATACAGACCACTCCAGCCACCAAACACTAGCCTACACTACAGACATCAGAATAGACATACTATCACATAAAACGATGCATATAGTAAAGATTAGGCCTATCTGACTTTTTACATACATAATGTTGGACTTTTACTTGACCTTTGGGAAACGCCCCCTTTCTTCCAATATATTATATATTTTCGGAAAGAAAAAAATAAACAATAAAAAATTGACACAGTTCAGGAAATGAAACTTACTTTTAAAACACAGGTCATTTATAGCTGGACTTCTTCAACCCGGAAGTAGATCTTATATTTATTAGCTTTCAAAAAAGCTTGTCTTACCATAAACTTGCTTTTACTTTAAAACCCATTTTTGTAAATCTACTGTGTTAATTTGAAAAAAAAGAAAGAACGAGGAACTATTTTCTAATATACAGCTGGATGCATATCCTTGAATTGACGTTACGGAAGTAATAATTTATCGAAAGTACTATAGGTCTACATGTACTTGACTGATGCGTCAATAGGGTTACACGAGCCGTTATATCGCAAGGTTGATCGCCTAACCACAGAAAGGTCGCATGTCAGATTTGACCACTTACTTAAAAAATATATGTTTTATGGATCACTTCTTTTCTTCTGAACAAATATTTGTAGATGAGCACATTTTAACGATTGTGGCTATTTTGTATTGTTTAACTGAAAACAATTATTTTATATTCCGTAAGCATTGAGAAAACACTACTATGCACAAGTACATGTTGTATGCTTTCGTTTTACGTTTAATTTTATGACATTTCATGACATAGAAAATGAGGTATGAGTGCCAATGAGACAACTCTCCATCAAAGTCACAAGTTTTAAAAGTAAACCATTATAGGTCAACGTAAGGAATTTAACACAGAGTCTTGGCTCACACCGAACAGCAAGCTATAATAATAAATTTAGGGCCCCTATGTGTTCGTATATTCTTGTGTGTTTCAATCTGTTCGTGTTGTATAGATTGAAGTGGTTCTTCTATGCGTATTCAGGTGTTTTGTGGATTTTAGAGTGTTCTTGTGCGTATTGAGGTATTTTCTTGCAGATTTGATGAATGAATGGATGATTATACTATTTAATGTCCAAGGTCATATTGAATGCATGACGAGAATTTGATAATGTGATATGAATTATAAGCAGTCCGCTTTAAATGACAACGATATGAAATATATGAAACAATTCTAATCAATGATTTACCCCGATACGTTTTTGCACCTCTCCCAAGTCAGGAGCCTCTGTCCTTTGTAAGTCTTGTTTTTTTTTTAAATTTTAGTTCATTTATAAGTTTTTGAGTTAAGTGTGACGTTCATTTTCACTGAACTAGTACATAATTATATACATGTATTTAGTGGCCAGCTGAGGCCCAGTGCCCCACCTCCGGATTAGGGATTTTCTCGCTGCGTTGAAGACCCATTGGTGGTCTTCGCAGTGGCGGATGCAGGAATTTTCGAAAGGGGGGGGGGTGCTAGCCCAGGGCAAAAGGGGGGGGGGGTGCAAAACATATGTCCCGATTCAAATGCATTGATCGGCCAAAATAAAGGGGGGGGTGCGCACCCCCGGACCCCCCCCCCCCCCCCCTCTGGATCCACCACTGCTTCGGCTTTTGTCTGTTCTTTGGTCGGGTTGTTCTCTCTTTGACATATTCCCCACTTCAATTCTCAATTTTGATTGAAAAACTAAGGAACTAGTTTATAATAAAAAAATACGAAAAAACAAATATGACAGACATGAACCAACGAACTGAACTACAGGTACCTGACTTGGGACATGAGCGCATTGAATGGCGCGGGGTTAAACATGTTTGAAGGTGCAAACCCTGACCTGACCTGGGACAGAGGGGATAAGAGTACGACATAAGAACCAACTGTAAACATCAATTGAAAAGGGCTTCACTTGTCAGATCGATTCAAAGTAAATAAAAACACTTCTGATAAAAAAAAGACCGGACACGGAAGGGGAGTTATAAATCTCTAAAAAAAAATCTGAGAGTATAAAAGAAGTAAGTGGCTACTATTTGAAAGCCAAGAACAACTATTATGAAAATCATGTATCTTAGACTAAAATATTGAAGATATTTAGTAATTTGTGGTCACGTAATACCTGACTCAATAATAAACTAGTGATAAATTGATGACGCTCATTAAAATTCAAAACGTCACGACAACCACGGGCATAGAGAACGGGTTGGGATGTATAAACACCGTAAGACGGTGCCAAAGGAACATCACCGTCCAAAAAATGGAAAATAAACAATAGGGAAAGAAAAATTTTCTTTTTTGTTGTAAATATATGTGTATAGTTTCTCAGTCTGTTCATTGTTGTTCTAATTATTATGTTTGCCATAAATAAAATATCAAATAAAGATACATGCACCTGGCACAGTAGCATTGTATATATATTAAATAGAACAGATTTTTTCTTCTTCACCAAATTAGGGCCGCCCCATAACTGTATATGTATCAGTAGGGTAATGTTATTTCTGTTACGAATTTACTGTTTAAGAATATAATAATAGTTCTACAGTTATATATTTTCCGATATCTCTATTAGTTTCCCATACCATCTTTTTATCGTCGAAAACTGTATTTAAAATCATCCCTTTATCCTTGGTTGCTATCATACGCGTTACCTGTACAGTTGTTGCTAGAGTGCTCTCTTCGAGGTCCGCGTTAGAAGTATAAATAGTGGGTAGCTATTCAGTGTAAATTGAAAATCACCGACCGTTCAAGGGCTGTATAACCAGTCAATGTCGTTAAAAACTTCCATTTGTTGTGTAAATTGTCATTCTAGTTGGAGACGTTGATAGAAGAAGACTAAAAAGGTAGGACCGTTAATATTTAAAGACGAGTAGCAGGATTATTCAAACAAAGTGGAGTGTTTGAAACCTGTTGAGAAGATATAAATAGTTTCGGTTCCGTAGAAGTTGTATAAACAGGGTTAGTGCTAACTTAAGGTTTTGCGTTCCACATCTCTCACTATTGCAGTGAGTGTTTGCTGTTAAACCATACCTTAGTGCTACCTTGTTCCAACAGTTTTATAAATAAATTTTAATAAAGTTTCATACGTCGAAAGTTTACAACAGTTTGAATAGTTTCCTTACATTCGTTTTATTCAGGTTTCAGCCCGTTTGATACATTTCGGTTCAGCCCCGTTTTATACATTCAGGTTTCAGCCGGTTTGATACATTTCGGTTCAGTCCCATTTTTATACATTCAGGTTTCAGCCGGTTTGATACATTAAGGTTTAGTTCCGTTTTAAACATTTACGGTTCCAGACAGGTTCCAAACATTTAGGTTCCAGACAGGTTCCAAACATTTAGGTTCCAGACAGGTTCCAAACATTTAGGTTTCAGACAATAGTTCCAAACCGTCTGACCAGTTTCATACATTTAGGTTTCAGACCAGTTCCAAACTTTTAGGTTTCAGACCAGTTCCAAACATTTAGGTTTCAGACTATAGTTCCAAACAGTAGGACTGAAAGGGTTTTAAACAGTTTTTTTTCTAAAGTGAACATTGATTGGTTAAATATTTCTCAGTGTGTTTGATTTTTTTTGTTAGCCTTTTGGTCATGAATGTTTGTCTCTAATATTTAATTAACTGTGCATTTGTATTCAGATATCGCAGATCAAATTTATTCGTTCATTGTGTAATCATACGTTTTTTGATTGAGTTAAGTCTGCCAATTGATATTTTATCGTATGTTTTTATATGTTGTGATGTTATGCTATTGTTTCAGAAAAAGGGAGAAGGTTTGGGCCCATTAAAACGTTTAATCCCGCTGCAAATGTTTGCACCTGTCCTAAGTCAGGAATCTGATGTACAGTAGTTGTCGTTTGTTTATGTAATATATTCGTGTTTCTCGTTTTGTTTATATAGATTAGACCGTTGGTTTTCCCGTTTGAATGGTTTTACACTAGTAATTTTGGGGCCCTTTATAGCTTGTTGTTCGGTGTGAGCCAAGGCTCCGTGTTGAAGGCCGTACTTTAACCTATAATGGTTTAATTTTTAAATTGTTATTTGGATGGAGAGTTGTCTCATTGGCACTCACACCACATCTTCCTATATCCAATTAATTCAACAGGTTCGGGTTAGGGTGATAGGTGTTGAAATTCGTTTTATGTAGTTATGTATTTGTTTCATATTTGATAGTGATTGTGTAAACTTTATATTGACTTTAAAACTTTTGAATTGCTTTTCAAATCCCAGGAAACTGGTACGAACCCGAGGATACAAATATCTAGTCGTCCCCGTCCGGTTACACGTTACATTTCCATATCACAATATTTAACATGAAACTGGCCTGCTTTCTGTTTCTGCAATGTAAGTACTAACGAGCGGTACGAAGTTCATTCTTTAGACAATATAAATCTTAGTGGTACAAGTGTGTATATAAACGACGTATATAGTTGTATCAATATGTTCTAACGATAATCTTAAAATGTAAGTCTATCAATTTTAGTATGTATGAGTCAGATATTCAAGTTGACCTATTTTGTCGCATCATATGATCATGTGACAAATAGTATAAACATGATAAATGATATGTATGTTAACTCTAAAACTAAATGTTAGAACTATCTGTATGCCGGACATCTAGATACTTAAGTACAATATCTAGATACTATAGTGGACATGTAGATACTATAATACAACATCTAGATACTTTTAGTACTATAGTACAACTTTTTTAAAGCTCCTTCTTAGTGTGCTTTGCCAAGATTATAATTTAAAAGATTATAATTGATTTTAGTTTCAGTTGTCTGGGATATATAACATCACATTGATTTGTCCCATCTTGTAACAAAAACCTTACTAATGTCGGGAGTCTGTTTGGAATTGTGGGATATATAAATACCCAGGTTTGGCTGTGTCCGATGTAAAAGAACGCATCTAAATCCAGTTGAAATGAGGACTTCTCAAGTATGATGAGTGCCACGCTCTTTATACGTTAAAAGAACGTTTGATTCAAATATCTTAGGGTTCATAGGTGGGCCACTCCTATGCAATATTTCAAATCATTAGAAAAGTAACTTCAGTTTTTCTAGCAATAGACCAAATGTCATGTCATTTACACGATACAACTACAATAAATCTTGCAGAATCTCCTGTCGGGTAACAACGTGTCTTGCAGAATCTCCTGTCGGGTAACAACGTGTCTTGCAGAATCTCCTGCCGGGTAACAACGTGTCTTGCAGAATCTCCTGTCGGGTAACAATGTGTCTTGCAGAATCTCCTGTCGGGTAACAATGTGTCTTGCAGAGCTCCCAATCGATCTTTTAATGTGTCTTGCAGATCACATAGTCAACCTATAGTGTGTCTTACAGAACACCCAGTCATGGTACAACGTATCTTATAGAACATCCTGTCTTCCTATGCTATATCTTACAGAAAACTAGGTCTGCCTACCTATCAAACAATAGAACACAGAACACCCGGTATGCCTACAATGTATCTTATAGAACACCCGGTCGACCTATAATCAATCTAGCAGAACACCCGGAGTCAGGATTCTATATCGTCAAAATTATCTCCCCATTACGCCAGTTCATTTTCACAATCTTGAAATAGAAGCCATTGTGGGGATGACGCGCTACAATGTATCTTACAAAACACCCAGTCTGCCCACAATGTATCTTACAGAACACCCGGTCTGCTTACAATGTATCTTACAGAACACTCGGTCTGATTACAATTTATCTTACAGAACTTCGGTCTGCTTACAATGTATCTTACAGCAGAACACCCGGTCTGCTTACAATGTATCTTACAGAACACTCGGTCTGCTTACAATTTATCTTACAGAACACCCGGTCTGCTTACAATGTATCTTACAAAACACCCAATCTGCCCACAATGTATCTTACAGGACACCAAGTCTGCCCACAGTGTATCTTACAGAACACCAAGTCTTATTACAATGCATCTTACAGAACACCAAGTCTGCCCACAATGTATCTTACAGAACACCAAGTCTGATTACAATGGATCTTACAGAACACCAAGTCTGATTACAATGGATCTTACAGAACACCAAGTCTGATTACAATGGATCTTACAGAACACCAAGTCTGATTACAATGGATCTTACAGAACACCAAGTCTGAATACAATAGATCTTACAGAACACAAGTCTGATTACAATGCATCTTACAGAACACCTGGCCTGCCTATAAGGTATCTCACAGAACACCCGGTATGCCTACAATGTATCTTATAGAACACCCGGTCGACCTATAATCAATCTGCCTTCAATGTATATTACAGAACCTTCCTATCCTATTTACTAACTTAACTGTTCTAGTCATGAAATATGTGTTGTTAATTTTAAAAGCAAACTACAATCAATGGATTACAAAATAACCCCCTTGACGTTCACAAGTCACGACCGGCTCAATCAAATAATTAGTCAAACAATTGGACGTATAACCACAGCATAATCAATCAATCCATACGGACGTATAAACAAACGTTTCAAACAAATCCACGAATATCAAAGATTTGTCCTATAACCATATTCACACCTTTGTTGTAACAACACTCCAACATGAACTATTAAACTCCAAGTGAGCAAATAAAGTGTTAAATCCTAAAAACACTATTATTCTAATGTTTGCTTGTCTAAGCTAGTTGTAAATAAAGCTTTTATTTAAACAATAGAGCTTTGATGTCATGCTTATAAAATCGATGACAGTTGGAGATTTTTGTTTGACTAATTCCGACTGTTTGACAGACTTTGAACTATCAAGTCAATTGTGCAAGGTATTATTGATTAATACTTGTAAACTATGTATGTTTTGAATTGAAATACAATTTGGAGTTTAGTATGGCGTTCATTATCACTGAACTAGTATATATATTTGTCTAGGGACCAGCTGAAGGACGCCTCCGGTTGCAGGAATTTCTCGCTGCATTGAAGACCTGTTGGTGACCTTCTGCTGTTGTCTGCTGTAAGGACGGTCGGGTTGTTGTCTCTTTGACACATTCCCAATTTCCATTCTCAATTTTATTTTGATTTGAGCAGGTATTAAAGCCTAAACAATAGACTATATTTTGTCAATTTTTAATCTTGTCCTCTGCAGTAATTGGAGATCTGGATGGGTGGATTGGGGCTTTCGTTTTTTCTTCCTTAATTTTTAAAGTCGTTTTTCTCTTTTCTTCATATGTTTTGCTCATTTTTTGAATTTTTACCATCCTATTATTCTTTTTGTCTATTCTTTTTTTCCGACCAATTTTCTGTAGATTTGGCCTTTGAATTTCTGTTTTGTAAACCCCTTACAGACTCTCGCTGATAAATCAGTGCTGTTTACACAAATCGCGTGCGGTCAATCAAGATCATTATGTTCAGTTCATTTTATGTATAACGGTTTTAGGTTCAGACTTTTCAGACTTGATGTTGTAATCAGAATCAATGATCGTTTAAAATAATGTTTTGTTGTAATAAACAAAACCAAGCGAGTAAGGAAAATAGATTTAATTTGAATTAAAACATAACAAAGGGAGGCGATATACAGTAAATTGAAAGCTCGACGCAAAGTTAACAACACTGGAACATTGTACAAGCTGTATAAAATACAAAAAAGTTATACACATAAATAATTTACAAAAAAAATTAGCAAATAACAATTCATTATTTTGCGTATTCTATCACAATTTATATCTTGCTTGTCTCTTTTTCATTGATCAATCACAATTTATATTTTGTGTGTCTCTTTATCATTGGCCAATCACAATTTAATACTATGCTTATCTCATTTTCATTGGCCAATCACCATTTCGTAAAGAGTAAACACACATACTGTCTGCAATTACGAATCATGATATCTCTCAACGTTACCTGCAAAAGAACTTGAAAAAGACTGAATAAATCATAGGTGTACTCGTTTTCTTCTGTCTATCACAATATAAAATTTATATAAAATAAGTTCGTCAGATTCGAACCAAACAGTCAACGGTCCTTCAATAAAAAAAAATGCGGATAAGAAAGGGTAAACTGTTCACAATGTTCTTGAATCATTTAGCGTCAAATCAATTTATATTAGTGTGGGATATATTTTATACGTGTGCGAGTTGGTGGTGAAACAAAAACTGTGTAACCCATTCACGACATAGGTTAAAAAATATACAAGATCCAAGTTCAATTGTCCGATAGAATTTGTTTAGACGAAAACCATTTCTGGAATTTGTCTTGTACCACATATTTACATTGTTGTACCAGTTAGCATCGGTCTTTCGCTTGTTGTTTCATTACTTTAAATGCAACACCTTGTTTCTGATTGCCTGAAGCAAATGAGAAAAACAACCGAACATCATTCATTTAGTTGGTTATTTTCCTAAAAATGATAACGATTGCAACGCTTTTGATCAATAGAAGACGATCTTCATCAATTCACCGACGTCCTCAATCAACAGGAGAGTCTAAAAATACATCCCTTACGGTTCTCCCACTTCCTTCATCCGTTACCTCGACTATTAATTCCGTGTATGTCAATGCCATCTTGATTGTAATTTGAGAATTTTCTTTTCGGTTTGACACTAGCGTAATCCGAATTCGTCCGAGATAATGACATGTATTGTCGGAAGTGTATAAAGGGGAAGCAACTGTGGATAAGTAAATCGGCACACTTAGATAACGCTGGTCTTTGCGATTGATAAATATTGCCCCACTTCTTACAAATTCTCCAATTCTAATTTCTTCTCCTACTTCGATATACCTATGAAAGAGGTCTGCACATAACGGAACGCCATCTGCCGAGAATTTCTTGTCGTCATTGTGTTCATGCACATTGTAAGGCATTGCAATAGCAATACCGTAAGAATACTTTGCCTTCATATAAAGAATAGGGCTCGATTCATAACCGTATAATACTCCACCTTGCATGACAGAAAGTTCCGGATCGGTCGGCATTAGGACTGTAATATCCGGAAACTTCTTCCGGATGGCGTTCTGGACAATTACGGAATTTGCAAAACCTCCAGCTAGAACAAGTGTTTTGATATCTTTTGTTGTACCGGCGTATAAGATTTTTACCAAATGTGAAGTTATCTGCTCGGCCACAATTGTGTAGAAACTTTCAACAATCTCAACATCAATGTGCAAGTTATCTCCTACAAGCTTAACCAACTCGCCGTACTCGGAATTTTCTACTTTTAATTGCAGTTGTTGTTTATAGTTTACTTCATAAATTTTCCGTACCATAGGCGGTAATTTGATAACAATGTTTTGTCCATTTGCAGGATTAAAAGTTCTTTTCTTAATCTCAAAATCTTTCTGGAGATTTAAAAGTTCCTGTTTGCAAGTTAGGAAGAACTTGTCCATGATATCAAAACCTATCAATTTCATTAAAAATTCGACAAAAGCGCCATCAACTCGAATTCCACCAAAAACCGCTCCACAACTTCTTTGTTTCTGTTTTAATTCGTTGTTTTCATCAAGTTCCATTACAGTAGAATCGACTGTTCCCCCTGAAAAAGTTAAAAAGTCCTCTATTAAAGGGTATGCAGTTATCTCAACAACATTACAAATCGCAACAACAAATTACTAGTAGGCCCTTCAGGGTTATTGGAACCAAGTTAAATATGGGGGCAGATTTTCAGAATGGAGTAAAAAAAAAAGGATAAAAAAATTGCATGAAAACATCATTCAAACAAAACATTTGCTTGGAAACATTCATAGGATTTTCCATATATGCATACTAACTAATCCCTTCTCTATCCAAAAGATCTGCCCCTAATTCAAGATGGCTGCAACATCCGTGTCGTGGCCTTTTATTAAACCTTCACAGACGATGGACGATAAGCGATGACAATAGCCAATTTGTGCTCCACCTTTACAATAGGTGATTATAAAGTAAAGGAAAAAGGAACCCTCGCCTTACGTTATAGGAAAACAGTATCATGAGTAGGTTTACAGGGCGGGTCCAGGTGAGGGCGTAATGGGGGTACGCCCCCTTTCTAAAAAAATAATAATATATCTAAAATACACATGCTCCAAATCAGGAACCGTTACATTTGTGAATTTAACAATTATTTCATGTTGTTTTTTTTAGATTTTTTTTTTATTCTACGCCCTCTCTTCCAAATATCCTAAAAAAGCCCCTGGTTTATGTCTTCTATGTACAATCCTTTTTTATATTCAGTGGGCCGTGAAATTGGGGGGGGGTCAAAATTTACATTTGGCATTACAATTAGAAAGATCATATTACAGGGAACATGCATGTATTTATTGCACATGTTGGACTTCAACTTCATCAAAAACTACTTTAACCGGAAGCGAGACAGACGAACGGTCGGACGGTCGGACACACACACCGAAAAACTTAATGAACGTACGTGGGGCATAAAAACAGCATTAAATTTAAGATACATTTAAAATCAATACTCATCAATAATTTTATAAAACAAACTAAAACTTGCTAGTAGGTAATAATTAATAAATAATCAACCGATGATGATTACCTAGTACACATTAGATTTTAGTTCCATAAAGCTGAGCATATTGAAGTATATGACTATAACGCGTCGCTCTAATCCTTTTTCAAATGACAATAATGTCATCAAAGCTTTACGGCTACGCCTGTTTAATGTTTACTTTGTTCAAAAGGTAAAAAGGTTCGGTTCAACGACCTTTTTTCAATCTGAAATGTTTTCAAGAAGCGAGATCTTAAACTTTTTAACAAATCTCCGATTTTCTTCTGAGAATAAATTAAAAAAGAAAAAAATTTCAATGAACAAACTGTGTAGAGTTTTACATACGAAAAATCTACTTATATTTGTCGATTCCATATATTCTAGATTTTGCTTATTATATCTAAAGAGCTGTCGATAGACAGTTTGTCCACGGGGTATCGCATTGGTTCTGTAATGACACGTCACACAGTGACATTGATATAATTGTACTTTCCAGTATGATTGCCAGAGACCAAACATCGTAGAAATGACCAATTATAGTTTAATTTATGATCATTATATAAGCAAAAACAAGTTGCAAAGATAGGTTGTTATTTATATTTGTTTAATTCTGCGTAGTTCTGGTCGTTTGGCGACATGTTTTTTTGTTTGTTTGTTATGTTTGTTTTGATTGGTTGTCACTGCACTGACGTTTTACACAAATGTTTTATTTACCAAGCTTGACACCGTGTGATTCAAAAGCCAAGTGTATCATGACATTTCTAATTACATATATCAATAATTAACAAAACATGTAAAATCATTCATAACACGGAATATTTTAAAGAATGGAATGGTACGTTATTGACTTTTCTCCTTAAACATCGATTCCGTTTCGCTATTTCTTTATTACATTAAATTTTCAAGGTCAACAAACATTTAGTCATTCGATGACTTTGACTCATCGTGAAAGTAAAACAAAACAACCAATCCAATAGTAAAGAATTAAACATACAAAAAAGGGATGATTTCATTAAAAACCCATACTTCCTCATGTTGAATATTCTTGTTTCAAATGGGAAATGAGCAAAGGAACAGCGCTTCAATTGCCTTTAAAAAAATGCATATTAGGATTTCAACATAGGGATTCACGCAAACCTCACTTCCTGTTTAAGAGATTCGAGTTTAATGCTTTGATGATTGTCAAACATGCTACATAGATGCATTGAAGAACACAGCTAGTTGTAATTTAATATAAAATGAATGCAGATATATTTGACTGGCAAAGACAACTGGTAGATACGACCGTAAGAACCCCTACTATAAACAATATTACAATTCACAACAGGCTTTAGAAAATGGGATATAAAGCAAGTAGACAGCCTAGACAAACCTATTTGTCACGTAAGAATCGAAAAAAGTAAATGTAAAAGAAATTCAATAAAAAATAATAATGAACAAATTCCAAAACAAGAATATAAGAGTAATAAATCCGTTCGTCAGTTAGAATCATATTCAAAACAGTGTGGTCCTGGCCATTGATTGACGACCTAAATTATCCCATTGACTGGGACAGATTAGGTGAACGTTTGTCTGTAACGACCATTGCTCACTTCTTGCTTATTATAGAATTTAAACTGGGGGGTCACCAAAGGTTCTTAACGCCTTTAATAATAAAATAATTCGAAAAATTATTCAGGAATAACCTTTATGTTTTGATTTATATTATTGATATAAATCAACACATCGTATTATTCCGGATTCATTTTTCGAATTTTTTTATTTAGGTGTTGAGAACCTTTGGTGACCCCACAGATTCAGTGTCTTTAAGGTAACACGATACCGAATGACGTTACGCCATGAGTTATCGTTCCTGACGTTATCGAATAACGTTCACACATATAAGCCAATGCAGCGGGTTTTGTGTGGCATTTTTAACGGTAACTTTCCCTAGATGCAGAGTGCCGAGATTTTTGATGCAATACGTAGCGGTTATTTGACATAGATTGTTCTATAGTTTTCCTGCAATCATTCTGCTCATTTTTAATCTTTAAAAAGTATTACTTTACGTTTAAATATTCTGTAAGCATCTGCACGCTTTATCTATATATGGTCTTATGCATAACAGACACAGTTTTATCACTTTATTTTTATTCTTGGTATAGATATACATGTAGGAAGATGTGGTGTGAGTGCCAATGAGACAACTCTCCATCCAAATAACAATTTATAAAAGTAAAATAAAATAACAAAATTCAGGTTCCGTTACAGTCTGAATAAAGCCAGCCCCGAGTATCCACTTGCGTCTACAAACGCAAGTTGATAGTTAGGGCTTTCTGCAGTCAGACCGGTTCCGTGTTCCCCGATTCCGTTATAATTTGTTTCTCGAAATTTACATGCAAACGGCTGACTTTCAATTAATCAAACGGCAAGAGACTGTATAAAAAAGCTAGATCTTAAAATCATTTATAGATTTTATATTCGTGTTAATTTACGCTTGCATGGGTATTCGGTGTTTTTTTAGTTTTGAGTTGGAAATAATGTACATGTACAAGTTGGGAGACAAAACGACTGAAAGAAAATTAACAAAGTTACCTTTTAGGGCTCTGAGGTCCATATTGCTCGCATACTAGGCGTCGAAAAAGGCCCGGAAAGTTTCTTTCTTAAAATTAGTTTTTAGAACAAGTATACAAGTATATATATACATGTATAGCGTCAGTTAAAATTTTCCCGACAATCATCGCGGATGCCCTGCCTCTATTGCAAAACCTACCTATTGTTTTTATTGTTAACTTGTTTTCGTCCTGAACATGCATGAAATATTTTCCACTGGACGTTAACCAACCAATAATCAAAGCAATCAATCCTACAATTTACACCCGTCACTTGAAACTTTAGTTGTTAGCATTTAAATCATTGCCTCTAATTTTTTCAAAAAATCGACAAAGTTTAAACGCAGACCGCGAGGAATACCAAAATTGAACAGTTACGCAAAACTAAATATCTACGTTACCGCTTGCTCATTTTGGAAGTGGGGTAACATGACTGTATGTGTAAAAGTACAAGTACAAATAAAAAAAAATGTGTACAAGTTATTTGTACAAAAGTTGGCTGATAGAATGATAAATGGAGATATGTGATATGCAATTTATAAGGTAGCAACAGCTGGGCATAATTAAATAACTGACATCAACACCTTGAAGACATCAAGAAAATCGTGACTAATGCTAATTGGAATAGTATCTTTACACTTCTTATTTGTAGTTTTAGTAAACGTTGGAAATTTTTTAGTATGTGTAGTATAATTGTCACAGTAACATTTCAGTCTCTTGGTAAATATTAGTTTAAGTCTTAAAACTTTTGCTCTTCTCTAGAAAATTCAAACCATTATGAAATATAAGGAGATGCGGTAAAATTTCCAATTAATCAACTTTCCACCAAAGACAAAATGACGGAAATGCTATCCTTCTTACATTGCTACTACATTTAAACTGCATATTCAAAAAATACTTATAGAGCACGTATCATCATATTGTTTTACATTTGTCCGTTCGACCGTTAATCCCGCACTTAGTATATATAGGGTTAATTCGGCTAATTATTTAGGACTACAGTAGTTTTGCTTCAGCTTTAAAACTATGTACCTGGTGTTACTACTCATATTATAGGTGCGCATATCGTCTGGAGTTTCTTTTTTGTTTCATGACAGGTTGCTGGATTAGGCATTTTGATAAAATACAAAGACACACGGAGTACAGACTCCGGCTTACATCTGATACAGGTTGAATTTCAAGCTGGAACTTTTAAATTTCGCAGTTATTTTACTTATATAAAGAATGCATATATGATCTCAAGATTTGTTATGTAAATATTTTTTCACAAATGACAGAATGTTGAAATTTGTGAAATTTTGCATACAGTTTGCTAACCCGAATAATTCAGTCCCTCCCCGTAATCGATCTCTCCTATTTACTTAATGTAGTAAGCGGAATATAACGACTGAATCATTCGGGTTAACAGTTTGCAAGGTTTGTCCGACTTGCTGAGCAAACAAGTAACACATTTAAACCACGCAGAGTACACTATACTACATGCATTGTATGTACCAAGTCAAGAATATGACAGCTGTTTATCATTCTTTTGATGTTTTTCAGCTTTTGATTTCGTCATTTGATAAGGGATTTTTTCGTTTTGATTTTTTCTTGGATTTTTGTTATTTTATTTTTTGGAATGTGTATTTTATCATGATCATTATTTTTCCTCATAATTTTCACAAATAACAGAATGTTTAATCTTTTTTGACTGGTGCATCAAATGTGTCTTTTATAAACAACTGTTTTCAAAATTGTATTGTATCGTCCCGTACATGCATGAACTATCTGCCACTGAACGTTAAACAACCATCAAACCGAGCAATTAAAAAACTGTTAAATGAATCAAATTTTTTAAAATACTATATTTCTGCATCACGGGATGCAGTGATGATACCACCATTGTCTACTATGATGGAGTTAAAAATCAGTAATTCGGATGTTTCATTTAATTTTCACGTAAACTTAACAAAAATCTGAAGGTATTTTTTATAATTTTAATCAAATTTTAGAACAAAGTTATTATTTAAATAATTTTATTTCAAATATTTACGTGAATTTAACATGTACAAAATTCCGGTGATTTATGCATAAACTATTATCATAAGCTTCACATGGAACCTGTTCACGCAAGTTTCAAGTATATGCTCGTTTGATGTGAAAATCGGACGATATTGCGATTAATTCATATGAGTGAAATTCCATGTGCAGGACGAAATAAAATTATATCTAATTCAGTAGAATTTTATATTGCATTACTAGGAACTTTACGACAGTCGACAGGGGAAATTAAAATAAAATATACTCATTCAGATCCCGACACATATTTTTTTCTCCATTTCTCTGAGAAGGAATAACGTTATTTTCCGTAAACCATAACGTCACACGTTTTTGGTCAAATTCTAGGCCTATCGATCAACTTTGAAGCCATTTATTTTAAAAACAAGGATGGTGACATATGAGTTTCTATACGTGTATGGATTCACTATGCAATCTTGGATATTATGTTAGTTTTTTGTTTTTCTCCGTACATAAGAAAATAGCCATCCATTCAAACGAAAAAAAGGCATTTCCCCTATATACCTAAGTAAATTTGTCGCCAAAATTGACGTTTTCCTATGAAAATTACAAAAAAACTAAAATGGTGACCCCCATTTTTTATTACATATTCCGATGTAACTCGATTCAAAGTACACGTATGCCAAAAATTTTGGAAATCGGGAGATATGCCATTCGGTATCGTGTTACCTTAACAAGTACATAGTGAGCAGTGATTGTTACCGACAAACGTTCACCTAATCTGTCCCAGTCAATGGGATAATTTAGGTCGTCAATCAATGGCCAGGACCACACTGTTTTGAATATGATTCTATTTAGTTCGAAATGATCCGAAATGATTGTTTGAAATCAAAGACAGTATGGGTAAAATGTATATCAAATAATAACAAATATACAGTGTTTTAATGATTACTTCATTGTTGTTTCTGTTGAATTGTTTTTTAAGCCAATTTTGTCATAGTCTGACTACATAATTCAGTGTTAAAGGACAAATCACACATACACACGACAACTTACTTCAGTGTTAAAAGACAAATCACACATAAACACAACAAAAATAATAAACTTGCCTCCCAAATCCAACAGTAAATACTGCATCCCTGTCCTTTGTAAACATATAATCTCGCCATTTCTCGTGTTAATTCTGTGAAGGGGCATGATCTGACAATAAAACGAGGCTGCAACTGGTTCCGGTACTAGTATAACGTCCGCAATTCCTGCCTGTAATTATAAACAGATGTTTTATTATAGAAGTATTTTTAAAGGGTTATTGATGTGCAAAAAAATATTAAATCACAAACTGAGTACTAGTAACACAGTGTAGATACTATTCTGTACGCTATCCGGAAGTCGCGATTTTCGAAGCGATGATTTCCAATCGGCTAACAGGACGGTTTTGCCTACGGTAACTTTTCTCATCATTTGTTTACTCCTATATCTACAAAGTGCTTAGAACATCTTCAAGGTATATATAGCATCATAAATATGAGTTACTGTAACAAAAACATGCAACTTGGTAGAAAAAAGTGAAATCGATGGACAATTTTGCTCTCGTAGTATACAAAGCAAATAATCTTTTATTGCAAATATTTGCATCAGTTTACAGTTAAATATATACTGTTTCAATATTCTTTTCGTATTTAAGTACAATATTCGTATTTCCCATAAAAAATATGTTTTCATTGAGGATCCCAAAATAAATTACTGTACGATCAGTCTAGAACTGACTGTATTCTAGCGATTTCAGATTTTTTGACTGTATGACCAGTCGTGATTTTGAAGAAAAAACAACAGCAATTTGAAGGTATATACGTGTATATGTGATATTATGAACTATCCAGGGAACTATAACGTGTAATTACTTTCATCAGACAATACAAATATATTTCTGATGAATTTTTTAGATGGCAAAATAATTGTATTTTTGTTACATCAGTCTTATTTAAAATCAAATGCCTAAAATGTAATACATGATTCGCTTGTGGACTTCGTAATAGTGTATCGTTACAGTTATCTGTTTATAGGTGTCAGACCACCAATTACTCCCTCCAATAGTGCTTTTGATGTCATTGTTTACTTAAACTAACCAACAAATTTGCAGAAATGAAACTTTTGGTGAAAGGGAAATATATTTAGACCATTTTGAGCCAAAATTCACTTGTCTATGAGTTTGCATTAAAAATTCAGGATTAATGCGCTACATAGTACACTAATTTAAGATTTCCAGAAAACCGGGAGTTATTTTGGTAGTACCTGTCTTTTCAAAATCAGAAATTTGTTACAAGACTTTAAACATTGGTTGAAAATTGGCATGTAGGAAGGTGATACATGTACAATTCAGGATATACCTGGTTTCCTTGAAGTTAAACTTAAGGTAAAATATTTAGAAAGCTGTGAAAATTGCAAAATTTGGTTGAACAGATAGGGATTTTTAATTGGTGGTCTGACACCTTATAGCTATTACATTTTTAAAGATTATTTACACCGTCCTCCGTTGACCAATTGATGATAACATATATATAAATCAAGCTTGTCGCTTTTAAAATAACAAAAAACGGATAAAGACAGCTTTGCGTAGGGGTTAATTCATGTGATATAATTTTGGTAAGTTTACAGAAATAGAAGGTCCATAATGCATTAATCGAGTACAAATGGAGCAATTTCAGAAAACTTTAATGATTGGTTTAGGAGGTGTTGGAAATACGTCCGTATCTTATATAAAGTAACCCCATAAAAGATTTTTACTAAAATTCGAAATAGACGGTGCACAATACAGTCATTATCATTTATGATAAGGAATCCGAATAAGATTAATTAATAGTTATATCAGTGACGGATTAAAAAAAAGGGGATCCGGCAGTTTGAAACCCTTTTTTAACTATCAATGCATTTGTATGGGAACATAAATAAATTATATTTGAAATCCCCCTTTCTCCTGGATTGGACCCCCTCTCCATTTAATGAATGGCTATTATCTATTTTGAATTTATTGAACCATAAAACTAACAAAATAAATTATTGGCATTCATTATAAAAAAAATTCTATCAAAAATAAGAACTTTTTATATTATTTATATTAACAATAACAACGTACACACATGTTGGCGTATGAATACACACCGTCAGAGTGGGCGTGTCGCCATCAAAATTGACAACATTGAAAATAAAACTAATAATTTTAACCAATCAGAAAACAGTAAATATTTATTTAAAAATGGCCGGAACCCCCAATGTATATAAAGGGGTTTATGAGGAGATGCGCTTACAAAACCGGCGAAACATATTGTACCGGTCGAACGGACGAACGGAAAGACGGACTTCTTCATCACTTTAACCCCCCGCTTGACAAAGTGGTGCATACAATTGAGTGTCAAAGAGACAGCTCTACATCTTAAACAAAGTGAAGGAACTGTGAACAATTATAGGCTACAGTACGGCCTCGAATGTGTGTAAATACATGCATTTTTATATAACAACTAAATCTGTGTGTTTGTACAATTTTAAGTATAACGAAGGACATTTCTGAAACTTATATACTAGTATACATCAAACCTTCCTCTTATTTTAGCAACATTTAAACATCCTTATACTTAATGTAGTAAGTCGAGTACACCCTATTAAGCTAAAATATGTTTCAGGATGTGAATGTATTGAAAGATATTTGTGTTATTTAGAAAAATGTCACCTTCTAATGTATCGTAAATAACTTTGAAATCACCACTAGAATACAGTGACATAAAGACTGATCATACAGTTTTAAAATATACAAGCGAGACTGATCGTACAGTGAGAAATTCAAACAAGTGTAATTTTCTTATTTCTGGCTTCAAAGATCTGGTTGAAACTTTTACCACCACTTGAAATATACTTCATTTAGTTAATTAAGTCTGGATTTTACGTTAATTTGAACACTAAGAGGGTAAAAAGATTGTTTTTAGGTTCGCCGACTGATTTTTCTTAGTGATGCACTTGGAAATCTCTTGATTAAGGCAAAGATACGAATAATGAATGTGCGGAATTTAATTCTAAACCATTTGAGAATATCGATGTCGGCTGAATTAATCATTAAGCAATGTACAGATGATCAACTTACCGTTTAATTCAGTATACCCATCAAATTTAAAATGTGATCCAAAAAGTTCTCGCTTCGAAAATCGCGACTTCCGGAAAGCGTACAGAATAGTATCTACACTGTGAGTAAAAGAATTGTTATGTACTTCGATTTTTATGAGTTTATTGGCCGAGTTTTAACAGTATCGATACCTCAGCAATCCATTTATGTGTATCGCGCATGGATTAACGGCCTTAACTTGATCACAATTAGCGAATGCTTGTGTCCAAGTATACCTTAGATGAACAAACCTGATTACTGTTGTCGATTTCGCGTTAAATCCCCTAGATACACCACAGTGAAATAAACATCTTTACTACGGCTAATCGAAGTGCGAACTAAAGTTAAAACGGGAAATCAAGTATTTATTTTGTAGAAGTGCATAATGGAATAAAACATTGTTGACATTGTTAGAAATCACAGAAGGCTTTAAAATTAAAATTATAGCAACAATTCATTTTTTCAAAGTGTTTGTCACTGGATTGTATTATAGTGATGGCTGCTGTACCTATATTTTGACTGTTTTATTTATTATGTCTGTTTTGTTCACGCATCGTTGTAAATATAACGGAATTTGATGAGACTATCGTACTAGTGAGAGGTTTAGCGCTATAAAAACAGGTTCACTCCACCATTTTCTGCATTTGAAAATGCCTGTACCAAGTCAGGAATATGACAGTTGTTCTCCAATCGTTTGATGTGTTTTGTCATTTGATTTTGCGATGTTATTAGGGACTTTTTTTCCCTCGGAGTTCAGTATTTTTGTGATTTTACTTTTTATTTAAAAGGGGAAACAACTTGATCTTACCATGCAAGAATATGTATTGGAAGAGAAGGAGATGGACAGGGCACAAGTATTGGTTGGACTTACCTGCTTAGCAGCTACTTTAAGAAAGTGTTGTCCATTATCTGTCCATGTAGCTGGATGTGTCAAGACCCATCGTATATGGAATTTTTCAACTATCCAATCAGAGTTAGATACTTTTAGGATTCCGGCTAAAGCGTCGATCAAGTGTGACCGTAAGTACTTTAGAATACCACAAAATACTGCAGCGGCTCGGAGTGGTTTACCTGAATCATCTTTTATATTGGTGGCAGTGCTTAGAGTCTGGAAAAGACAAAAATTAAACAAACTATTATAGATCTGTGAAGCTAAAAGATCCTTTAGGGAGCAACCATTTAACTTCAAGGTGAGGGGGTATGGTGTTTTGTTCGAGTTAGGAAAACAATTTTCGCCCGAAAGCGCTTTTTTGTTGTGTTTTTCGACGCAATTCATGCCAAGAAATCCTCGCTAAAAATTCCGGTCTACCTCCTACGGCACCCATTAGTAGTTAAAGATTTGATTTCATTCAACAAATAAATTTATGACCTTCATGTACGTGTCGTTTAGAATACGGCAATATACCAAATGGTCATTGTTAATCATCCATGTAATTTGCTCCATGGGTATTTGCAGAATTTCAACGGAGGCAATTTCTTGGCATGTAATCAAATTATTTTTTCAAAATTTAATCCTATAAGGTATGGGGAAAATCGGGATTCAGAATTTTTTTTTCATGCATCTGTCTGACAACAATATTTTTTTCATCAAATTGGGGATTAGAATATTTTTTGAAGGAAAAAAAAACACCAGACCCCCCCCCCCCCCCCCCCCCCCCTTTTTTTTAAGAGTTTAATAGTCGTTCCCCTAGACAGGCGCAAGCAAATAAAAATATCACGGCAACTCCTTTTTTATTTTATTTTGCTCATGCTATGAATCGATGTTTCAAATCGAAAGAATCCCTCATCTAAAAGATTACATTTTAGTTTTATTAAATAAATGAGATCTTCCAGTGCATAGAAAAAAAACTACTACCATTCTAACAAGATGATCATTTGAGGAAGTGTTATAAGATGTTGATTGTTTGACGTATAACGACAATTATAATTTATTGCATCCCTATTTTGGAAAAAATAGCAAATTGATGAAAATTTATTAAGATCTCTAAACATTGAGCTTGTAATTTTGAGAGTATATCAATTTGAATTTCTCAGTTTTATAAGTTAATATATAATATGAAATGAAATCATTCATACACTAAACCTACCAGTACTATAGTAAAATTTTATAATTACACGTTTTTCTTTTTTCTGGCCCATCGTGAAACTAGGTTGATATTCAGTATAATTATCTTAAATGCCTTATCTATTAATTTATTCTTATCTTAAAACAATAAAATTAGATTAAATCACGACTCAGAATAAAAACAGGAGAGGGATGATTCTGGATCTAATTGGGATATTTGTGCGTGATTATATTGCAAAAGATTTTTTTTTTTCCATTTCACAATCACAAATTGTTTACTCTCAAACAAATGTCTATAAGGTCTTGTCAGAACTGCCAGACGACCGATGTAAAGTCTGTAATGCCAAAGTTGGAATTTCAGTTCAAGAAACATGAGCAAACCATGTCTGACGCATTTCAGTAATATGGGACAAAAGTTTGGTAATTAGAATAAATCCATTTTTAAAATGCACTTAAAAGTGGAAATTTCCAGTTTTATTTCTGCATATATATTGTTGAGTTGCCGGTTACAAAGAATCACCACCAAAGTGGTGGTTGGTTGAGGTTGTAAAACAAATCCCGATCGATATCGCGAGAGAAATGGAGAAATGGAGAATGAAAACTAGTAAGTAGAAAAGAGGGAACCAAAAAGACCAACAGCAGACTACAAAACACTTGATATAGAAAAAGGCTGGTGCTCCATGACGGCATGATAAGCTATTTCCTTTTCCACATTTGACACATTTGGCATCCGTCGTGTTGCTGATGGTTATAGTAAAAAAATTAGATTACATAATAACAAAAAATGTTAAAAACGAATATTTACCTCATCCTCTAAAACTGGAATCTTGAATCTCCGAAAATAATACCATGACGTATGCACTTTATCCAAAGCTAGCTGTCCATATTTATACTCAGCTTCGTATCCAAAAGAATGCAGTCTTTTTTCGGGAGTAAATAAAACACAACTTGGTGCCTTGTATGTGATTAATTTTGCGTTTCCGGATATCCATTCCTTATTAACATGAATACTGTGACGATCCTCGTCCAGATCCTTTGTAATGGCAAACGCATAACCAGAATACGTGGAACCAATATCTACAGACGCGATGATGTCGGGAGTGCCAACATTATCAGGGTCCGATGGCGGGGATTGTTTTGATCTGGATCTACAAAAATATTAAAATGTATTCTTGAAATTGGAGTAAAATTAATACATCAAAAGACAAGTTAAACCGCATCATATTTGGATTTGGATGTGCTCTCACAAGTCAACAAGTTGTTATTTGGATGGAGAGTTGTATCATTGGCACTTACACCACATCTTTTTATATCTATTTGTTTTTTGTGTTTCAGTACATATTCCTTGACTATCTATTTTCAGTTATGTATAATGTGTTCTTGTTCTTATATATATATCTGACCATAGATGTTATAACAACTTTTCACTCATGATAACACGTGCTCCAACAATAAAGTGCACAGGTGAATTAAATAATAAAATATATAAAATTCGTGTTTTCATGATCATAGCTAAAAAATGTAATTATAAGTATTGAATGCTTCTTTTTGTAACTTTATAGGGTTGTAAAAGAGTTGACCGTGGGTACATTTTTAGAAAGCGCTTCCGCGCTTCATACAAAATGTACTTCGGTCAACGCTTTTACACCCCAATAAATTTACAAAAAGAAGCATTCAATTCTTAACCATAGATGTTATACCCACCTATGATCTGACTTTAAAATAATAACGGTTAAATATACTACCGTACCAAACCTAAAATATAGAAACCTTTTAAAAACTTACCTCATAGAATCCCGAAGAGATGTCCTTGAGAAGCGTTCTTGTCTCATTTCGAATATATTTTGTCATACATTATCTGAAACAACAATTAAAATGCACGTATTGATAATTTGATGCTGTATTGATTATGTAATTCCAGCTGATGCGTCTAAGTTAGCAGATAATGTGCATGGTTAGGTGAGAATGCACATCTCAATGTTAATTCCATAATCAATTTCAGGAACTGAGAACTGGGTCGTTCTATTGTCTGTCTTCTAGGTCAGCTATTAAAGCTAATACAGACGTTTATGGTGGTACATAACACTACAGGGAGATAACTCTGTAAAAATCAGCGGAACGTTTTAATCCAATCAATTATTAAGGTTATATTAAGCTTCTCAATGATCGAAATTAGTGTTCGTCAAACTGCTAAGTTTTTTGGTCAAAGGGTCAAAGTAAATATTTTTTCAAAATTATATGAAAATTAAACGAGTCAAATTAATTTTAGCCAAGAGTTTGTTGGGAATTCAACTATATAGCTGAGAGTGAGCTATCGACAAAATGATAAAAGAAGTATTGACCAAAATTTCAAACTAGGAAATTATAAACCTTGAGAAAATCAGAAGGAAATGCTCGACTATATCTAACAACGGATAGAATGAACAATAACTGTAAAGAGTCTTTATAAAGCTTAATCCAAGAAAATCGATTACGTAAGTAATGCATACCTTATTGTGTGTACAAAATCACAAGGAAAAATACTGAAATATTGTTCCCAAAGAATACACAACAGGCGCGGATCCAGCCATTTTAAAAAGGGGGGGGGGGGGGGTTCCCAACCCAGAGTAAAGGGAGGGGTGGGGGTTCCAACTATATTTTCCCATTCAAATTATTGATGGGCCAAAAAAAAAGCCAACCCCCGAACCCCCCCCCCCCCCCTGGATCCGCCACTGCACAAAATGATGTATCTGCATTGATCTGCATTGATTATATAGAAAGTCCCTGATTCATATTTACTTCAGCTGCTGTCGTTTGATGTCCCATTTGGTTTTCGTTCATTATTTTGTACATAAATCAGGCCGTTAGTTTTCTCGTTTGAATTGTTTACATTTGTCATTTCAACGCTTATAGTTGATTATGCGGTATGGGTTTTATTCATTGTTGAAGCTCGTACGATGACATATAGTTATTTATTTCTGTGTCATTTGATCCCTTGTGAAGAGTTGTCTCAAAGTATGTAAGAATATTGTAAACATATAATTATTATGTTATTGTCCTGAATATGTATGTAATATTAGCCACTGGACCTTAATAAGTCATATTACAAAAAAATCCTGTTAATAATTTAATAGCTTTCAATTAAAAACGTCAACTTAATCAGAATAATTTATTATAGTGTCACATTTCTTATTCGCCCTTACATGTCCCCATGGAATAAAAATAATTCGACTAAACAATAAAACAATAAATTTTCAATTAGATATACTACATTAGTTTTTGACAATAAGAAAACACAACACGTAGCTGGCAGTAATGAATTAACGATTCCATTGGAGTTTGAACAGAAATATTGTTAAATTCCCCAATTGATAATTGAAAATGGAATCCGGTAAAACAGTCACGAAGTGAATAAATAAGTGTTATTGACAGGTGTGGTTGATTATGTTTATATTGCATTAAAAGCGCCCTTGGAAACCGGAATAAATAGCTTTTCATATAATACAATGTCATTACTGAAACTTTTATACATTTATACAATGCATTATGTCACTGTATCCATGCAATCATATCTAACTTCCAGTCTGAGAGATTGGTATTTTTTTCATTTATAAAAGAAGGTGTATTGAAAGGTCAAAATTAAGTGATATGAATATAAGTAGATCATATGTTTTTTTTTTACCGAACTCGTAACCGAATGAAAATCAGTCAAAACTGATTAAACCAAACGCTGACTGGTCGACTATATCAACCAATAGAATTACTGGAAACAACTGTCATATTTCATACTTGGTACATGCACTTTCTGTAGTAAATGGCGAGTGAAACTTGGTTTTAGAGCTAGACAAACCCCAATTTGTATGTCAAATGTATATAGTTCTGCTAATTAGACTACCGAGCTCCGGATCCATGATGGTAAATTAAAAACGAGGGAAGTCCTAAAACTTGGTTTTAGAGCTAGACAAACCCCAATTTGTATGTCAAATGTATATAGTTCTGCTAATTAGACTACCGAGCTCCGGATCCATGGTAAATTAAAAACGAGGGAAGTCCTAAAACTTGGTTTTAGAGCTAGACAAACCCCAATTTGTATGTCAAATGTATATAGTTCTGCTAATTAGACTACCGAGCTCCGGATCCATGGTAAATTAAAAACGAGGGAAGTCCTAAAACTTGGTTTTAGAGCTAGACAAACCCCAATTTGTATGTCAAATGTATATAGTTCTGCTAATTAGACTACCGAGCTCCGGATCCATGGTAAATTAAAAACGAGGGAAGTCCTAAAACTTGGTTTTAGAGCTAGACAAACCCCAATTTGTATGTCAAATGTATATAGTTCTGCTAATTAGACTACCGAGCTCCGGATCCATGGTAAATTAAAAACGAGGGAAGTCCTAAAACTTGGTTTTAGAGCTAGACAAACCCCAATTTGTATGTCAAATGTATATAGTTCTGCTAATTAGACTACCGAGCTCCGGATCCATGGTAAATTAAAAACGAGGGAAGTCCTAAAACTTGGTTTTAGAGCTAGACAAACCCCAATTTGTATGTCAAATGTATATAGTTCTGCTAATTAGACTACCGAGCTCCGGATCCATGGTAAATTAAAAACGAGGGAAGTCCTAAAACTTGGTTTTAGAGCTAGACAAACCCCAATTTGTATGTCAAATGTATATAGTTCTGCTAATTAGACTACCGAGCTCCGGATCCATGGTAAATTAAAAACGAGGGAAGTCCTAAAACTTGGTTTTAGAGCTAGACAAACCCCAATTTGTATGTCAAATGTATATAGTTCTGCTAATTAGACTACCGAGCTCCGGATCCATGGTAAATTAAAAACGAGGGAAGTCCTAAAACTTGGTTTTAGAGCTAGACAAACCCCAATTTGTATGTCAAATGTATATAGTTCTGCTAATTAGACTACCGAGCTCCGGATCCATGGTAAATTAAAAACGAGGGAAGTCCTAAAACTTGACGAAATCGAGACCACCTATCCTATTGTATCCGCCGTACTGAAAGTTGGCATTCTTAGTGTGTGTGAACCCAACGACGCAAATAAAAAATATCTGAAGGGAACAATGTTTTCCACAATGTTCATTTATCTTTATAACTCATGTCATCCTCTTAATCGCCCTTTGTTAAAACAAAAAATGTTAATGGGTTAGGCAGAACTTGAAAAAATCCAAGAAGATCTTCCATTAACAGTTTTGTTTGGTGTTGGTGCGAGGACTTTGGAAGTCTGTAATAAAGTTTTTCAAAATTTGATTGATTCACAACTTTTATAGACTTTCAATAATTCAAAGCTTGATTATTATATAGATATCCCTCTATTGTAGAATAAGAGAGTTGAAGAATACTAAATGAATAGTTCTAACACGAGCTGATTGTCATTGCAAAAAATCCGACAAACGAAATAAAAAACCCAACATTTTACAAAACACAAAATAGAAAACGAAGGACTAATCAAAGGACCCGGAAGAGTGAGAAGATCCTGCCCACATTTGGAAACTACTGTTGATCTCAACATGTCTATAATTGATTTCAATGAGGTTTTGTCTCAAAAAACAGTCTCATACAGCTTTGATCGACAGAGGCCACTGCTCGCGACACCAAATCATAAGTCTGTTATATTTGTTTAAAATATTTCATCAGCTTATTTGAAAATATTTGAATTTAGAGTTCAAACAAATTGGAAGAAAAATACATTATTTCCGATCCTGTGTTTTTTCGAAAAATGAGACTAACTGATTGTTTATTATTTAACGTCCAGTGGCATGTATAGAAATAAGAAGATGTGGCACGATTGATAAATAGACCACTATCAACCGGAGACCACATGATGTAGAAGGTGCAAGTACAAGCCACAATACAGCCTTCAAAAATGAGCCAAACCTATACCGTATAGAGAACTATAAAGTCCTCCGGGTCAGGCACGATTTTCTTGCTGTGTTGAAGACCCATTAGTGTCATTGGACTGTTTTCAGCTCTTTGTCCATGTTGTTGTCTCTTTGACACACATCCCATTTCCATTCTTAATTTCAAAATGACATGAAGTGAAATCAATTCAAAGGAATTGCTACATTGAAGACCCATTGGTGGCCTTCGGCTGTTGTCTGCTCTTCGGTCGGGTTGTTGTCGCTTTGACACATTCCCCATTTCCATTCTCAATTTTAAATGAAAGTGCCTTTCATGTATTTAGGTCTGGAACGAATTAACAATTCAATTGAATTTTATATATAAAAAAAGTAAAAGCACCGCTTGAAAAGTAACAAGCGACTCTGTATACATGATATTCGAAAAAGACAACTCTGTATAACATAAAAGTTCAAACTTCAATACTGTAAAGACATTCGTCTCAACTCGGCCGATTCCGTACCCTCATCTAAGGCTATAAAAGGAGAGTAGCGGATTCTACCGAGGATTGCCGAATGACTGTAAAGGAAGAGTCAGCCGGATACACCATATACTCTATACAGACTTATTTTACCACAATCTGACTCACCAATGGCAATTACCAGTCATTTGTAAGTTGTAAGTTTAGTTGTAAGTAAGTAAGTTTATTCCGATAACCTATGTGAATACAATGGTATACAGAAAATAATCGAAACAAAGTTACCCTCTGTCACAACAATGGTGAAACATGAGGTTTACATAGAAATATTTAAATATGTAACGGATTGTCTTTAAAATAAAAAAGTTTGATAGCAAAGTGTTAATTGACGAAATAATGTTCCCTTTTCACAGTTGATAGTGGTATAATTGGTAATCGCGCCACATCTTTTTATTTCTATATTTGCCACTGGACGTTTAAATAATAAGCAATCAATTATTCTCCCTTTTCGAAAAGAGACAGAATTTTGTGGATTTTGAAAGTAATAAAAATCATGATAATAAGCACATGCTGATATATCAACATGAATGATAATATTCCCAAAACCACACGAATTGTAAATATTATAGATTTATAAGTCAGCCAGACAAACTATGAGCCAAATTTGAAACTGTAAGATGGATAAATGGACAAGGATAAAATAATGCCTACATTTAATGTCGCGAAGACATAAAAAATTACCCAAAACAAAACCTTCATTTTGTTTGCACATATATTTAGTTGAAACTCACTTGATATCCCTACTATAAATTATAAATTACAAATAAAGTCAATGGTTTATAATCTAAAACTTTTTAAATTATGCATACAGTTTGTTCATATATCAAGGCCCTGCTATTTTGCTATAATTGGCTTAGTGCCGATCAGATGAGTGAATCCATTTGCAAGTAATTTTTTGTCAAGCCTGCAACTTTTGTTGCAGAAAGCTCGACATAGGGATAGTGATCCGGCGGCGGCGGCGGCGGCGTTAGCTAACTTCTTAAAAGCTTTATATTTTAGAAGGTGGAAGACCTGGATGCTTCATACTTTGTATATAGATGCCTCATGTTACGAAGTTTCCGTCAGTCACATGTCCAATGTCCTTGACCTCATTTTCATGGTTCAGTGACCACTTGAAAAAAAAGTTCAAATTTTTTGTAATGTTGAATTCTCTCTTATTATAAGTAATAGGATAACTATATTTTATATGTGCGTACCTTGCAAGGTCCTCATGTCTGTCAGACAGTTTTCACTTGACCTCGACCTCATTTCATGGATCAGTGAACAAGGTTAAGTTTTGGTGGTCCATATCTCAGATACTATAAGCAATAGGGCTAGTATATTCGGTGTATGGAAGGACTGTAAGGTGTACATGTCCAACTGGCAGGTGTCATCTGACCTTGACCTCATTTTCATAGTTCAGTGGTTATAGTTAAATTTTTGTGTTTTGGTCTGTTGTTCTCATACTATATGCAATAGGTCTACTATATTTGTTGTATGGAATGATTGTAAGGTGAACATGTCTAGCGGGCAGATGTCATGTGACCTTGACCTCATTTTCATGGTTCAGTGGTCAAAGTTAAGTTTTTGAGTTTTGGTCTTTTTATCTAATACTATATGCCATAGGTCAACTATATTTGGTGTATGGAAATATTTTATGATCTTTATGTCAGTCGCGAAGGTTTTATTTGACCGTGACCTCATTTTCACGCTTCATTGCACAATGGTAAGTTTTTGTATTTTGGTCTATTTTTCTTAAACTATAAGTAATAGGTCAACTATATATATATGTTGTATAGAAGCATTGTTAGCTGTACATGTCTGCCTGGCATGGTTCATCTGACCTTGACCTCATTTTCAAGGTTCATTGGTCTTTGTTTAGTTATCTTGGTTAAGTTTATGTGACAGTTGTTATAAAGCTTAGCTTTATACTTAGGACTATCAACATAATATCAATGATTAGTATAGAAAGCGAGACATTTCAGCGTGTGCACTCTTGTTGTAATATTTGCGACAATTTTTATCACGTTAATTTTCTACTCGCGAAAGTTTCGATAAATAAATAGCGAAAACAAGTTGATGTACATGTTTAACTTTCCTCTACCAAACTGTAGGCCATTCAACAACATTCAGCGGCAAAATAAATGCATATGCTGCAAGGAGAAATATCCGGGTACGGGATATCTCTGTGTGTTGAAGACCTATTGGTGGGTGGCATTGGGCTGTTTTCTGCTCGTTGATCGGGTTCGAATTCTTGTCTCTTTGACACATTCCCCATTTCTATTCTCAATTTAATGTGATATTTAATACCACCCCCACCCCTTTTTGCATTGAAAGAGATTGAAATCGAGTCGGAACATCATTACCACATATATAAAAATAGTAAGATTTGATGTGGTATTATTGACAATGAGACAACCATCAATCACAGATTAATGAAGTGGATGTATTAAAACAATTATAAGGAATCATACGGCCTTCAGCAATGAAAAAAACTTATACCGTATAATCGGATATAAAAGGCCACGAAAAAAAAGATATTAATCAATTCAATTGAGAAAATTAATAGCCTAATTTATATTCAAACAATTAATGAAAAACAAATATCACAGACTGGAACCAACGACAACCACTAAACTACAGGCTCATGACTTTGGACAGGCACCTTATGATGTGGCGAGGTTAAACATGTATCGTGCACTTGGCTGGGGGACTATGGTAAGCGCAAGTAACGAGAGAAGAATAAACTGTACGTTGTTCAAATCAATTTTTATTACATCTCCATGCTACTAAGCTGCACTGGCAGACGACAACTCAACGTAATCATAATAGCTAAAACATGTTCCACGTTTTCTGACATATTAGTATAAATTGTGTGAGGCTGTCCCGATAACAAGAAGACCCAAAATAGGAATATAACACATGTTTGTCAGCGCAACCCCAACCCCCCTCCCTATAATCTGGCACAGCGGTGTAACAGCACAACGAAGGAATTAACTATAAGAATCATTGAAATAATACCAGCTCTGAAATCTTGGTTTTAAACCGGCTGGCGTAACAACCACGACCTACAGCGAAACTACCGCGATGCGATCAGGTTTTCGTTTAAGGTTTTCGCTTAATTCCGACTATAAACTTCCTCGTATTGCAATTGTTTCACATTTTGTAACAATTGTATCTTCTATATGTGTATCTTGTTGTATGGTATGGGATTTGCTTAGTGTCAAAAGCTGTGACGTGAACTGTTTAGTTCTTCACTAGTTTGTCCATTAGTTTGTGTTGCCAATTGATAGTTTAATCTCAAATACTATCCCACAAAATATCATTCACATATCATTTTTATATATCTTTATATTTTATCGCAATCTAAAACATTCTTAATTCCAGATAAGTAATCAATTCCAGATAAGTAATCAATTATAATTGTTTAAAATAGGTTTATAAATGTATAGAATGCACGTAAATTAAGCTGCAAAACAAGAAATTCGTGACAGCTAAAATATCAATATAAGTGGTTAGCAAGAAAATCGTATAACGTATATTTCAGTAAAGAAAACCTTCAACCTTAGTCTACAAAATCTCAATAATTGAGTCAAATTAAAATAAAAAGAAATTGACAAATTATTTCAATATGTAATATCTGACCTTAATTCCGTTGATAATTACTCCTTATATGTATAAACCCTTGTTCCGTACTGGAATAGGATTAGAACCTTGTGACTAAACTGTCTCCAATATCCGGATAAAAGCTACTAAGCCTATCAGCAATTAACTAGCACCATGTGTGGTGTACCATTTCACAAATTACCTTAATTATTTCCAGTAAATTCTAAAAATTAAATCATTAAATGTTCAATACTAATATTCCATCTGTAATTATTATGAAAAGTCCCAGCAACAGAAATCGATAATGTAATATACATGTGGCTGTCCACGTGGTATTGACACGGGGTTACCTGGAAACAAACAATAGGAGATGATGCTATAAACATTAACAAATCTATTTCATCTCTTAAATCAATGTCATCAACATATCGTCGCATAAATCTACAGTGTATGTCCGTGCAACGCTTTGAGAACCGCGCATCGGCCACCTAAAATCTTCACGTAGAAACATACCATAGGAGATCATGCTATGAACATTAACAAATCTATTTCATCTCTTAAATCAATGTCATCAACATATCGTCGCATAAATCTACAGTATAGGTGTCGTGCAACGCTACACAGTTCAACCGCGAATCTGACACCTAAAAACTTCGCGTTTCCGGATTCTATACCAGAAATTAATTTTTTCAACAAATCTATTTCATCTCATAAATCAATGTCATCAACATATCGTCGCATAAATCTACAGTGTAGGTACCGTGCAACGATACACAAACCGCGTATCCACCACCTATAAAAACTGCACTGGAAACAAAAAATAGAGGATGATGCTATAAACATTCAGAAATCTATTTCATCTGTTAAATCAATGTCCTCAACATATCGTCGCATAAATCTACAGTTTAGGTACCGCGCAACACTTAATAAAGCGCGTATCCGCCACCTAAAAACTTCGCATTTCCGGTATACCAGAAATATATTTTTTTCAACAAATCTGTTTCATCTCTTAAATCAATGTTATCAACTTATCGTCGCATAAATCTATAGTGTTGGTGCCATGCAACGCTTCACAAACCGCGTATCAGCGCCGATTTAAAACTATTCATAGTTTCATAGTTTATTAAAGAAAACTCAGCCGCAGAAGACTGCGTAAAAAAGCATATTATGCACAATACTATTTACAACATAGTTCATAATACAAACCGTATGCATTTTTAAATTATACATCTTCAGAAATAAGTCTGTGTTTATTACAGTTTTAAATTTATATAGGCAAAAAGTAAAATCACAAAAATACTGAACTTAAAGGAAAATCAATTGGGAAAGTCCATAATCACATGGCAAAATCAAATAACAAAACGCATCAAAAACGAATGGACAAGAACTGTCATATTCCTGACTTGGTACAGGCATTTTCAAATGGAGAAAATGGTGGATTAAACCTGGTTTTATAGCGCTAACCCTCTCACCTTGATGACAGTCTCATCAAATTCCGTTATATTTACATTGATGCGATAACTAAACAGACACATCTGACTTTGGACAGGCAAATACATACAGAAAGTGGCGGGTTTAACTTGTGACATGTTAGCGGTATTCCCCTTACCTGGGGCAGTGGTGTAACAGTACACTATACGAACCAACTATATAGAAATCAGTTGAAAAAGGCTTAACTAATCATATTAATACAATTGGAAATACATCTAACAGAAACACAGAGTGGACGTGGCCATGCAGGTACTTGCATATGTATCCCAACAACAAAAGGACACCAAGTTGAAGTCCGTTCGTTGGTCTTTAATGGTTTACTTTGTGAAATCTGTCTTTAATGACTGTATGTATTTGCCTGTCCAAAGTCAGATGTGTCTGTTTAGTTAACGCATCAATGTAAATATAACGGAATTTGATGAGACCAGGTTTAATCCACCATTTTCTACATCTTTTCTACCTTTTGAATAAAAATTGAAAGCTTAGACAGCACATTACTATTACAATATTTAAGAATACCAAGTATTTTTTTTTCTTCATTTGGATATTTTAATTAATATGCATAAGGTATGAACTTCCCCCTTAAATCTTTAACTTTAATATTGGTAAATTTACATATATAGTGGTATATCCCAAGACCAGCTTTACAAAGTAGACAAATTCTCTCATTTCGTGGTACATTTCTCCATCTGCCTGTTTCGATGGGAAAGTTTGTATTACATACCCTTAATTTAACATAAATATACTCTTTGATCCCGCCTTAATTTTAACAGATATTATTCTAAGCAAAACTCTTCTTTAATGTGTAAATACCCCCCCCCCCTCCCCCCCCCTTTGAAGAGTTGTTTTTATCCCAGAACCATTTTTGAATAAACTGGTCCTGGAGACGCTGCCTTACATTAATCTTAATATAATCAAAATCAACTTGCTCCGGAATATTATATAGTTCACAAAAGCCACAGTCATTAAAGTCAGATTTCACAAAGTTAAACAACTTGAAATTATAACCTTCATGCTCATGCATGTACCAATGTAACTTATACAGTTTACCCGATAGTTTTTTTTATCATTTGTTGCTAGATCCATCTCTTAAACTTAAATCTCAATGTCATCAATATATCGTCGCATAAATCTACAGTGTAGGTGCCGTGCATCGTTACACAAAACACGTATCGCTTATTGATCACATACAAAATTCGTGTTTCCAGATTCTATAGCAGATTGAGAAATATATATTTTTAGCATATCGGTGATGCGTGGTATTCATTCATATATTATTTGTAAAGTGAAAAATGATTTCTCATACCGATTGATAGATACATGAAAAATAGAGTCAATCTGTAGTTAGTGTTTAAAACAATTACTGTCGCTAACAGTTTTTCTATCTATTAGATATAAATATAAGAAGATGTGGTATGAGTACCAATGATACCACTCTCCATCCAAGTCACAATTTGTAAAAGTAAACCATTAAAGACCAACGAACGGACTTCAACTTGGTGTCTTTTTGTTGTTGGGATACATATGCAAGTACTACATGGCCACGTCCACTCTGTGTTTCTGTAAGATGTATTTCCATTTGTATTAATATGATTAGTTAAGCCTTTTTCAACTGATTTCTATATAGTTGGTGCGTATAGTGTACTGTTACACCACTGTCCCAGGTAAGAGGAATACCGCTAACATGTTTAAACCCGCCACTTTCTGTATGTATTTGCCTGTCCAAAGTCAGGAGCCTGTTATTCAGCAGTTGCCGTTTGTTAATGTGTTACATATTTGTGTTTCGTTCAATTTTTGTACATGAATTACGCTGTTAGTTTCCTCGTTTGTATTGTTTTATTTTTGTCATTTCGGGGCCTTTCATAGCTGACTATGCGGTATGGGCTTTGCCCATTGTTGAAGGTCGTACAGTGACCTATATTTGTTAATTTCTGTGTCATTTTGTCTCTTGTGGAGAGTTGTCTCATTGGCAATCATACCACATCTTTTTTTATATTCAACACGGAGCCTTCAAGTTGGATCACACCGAACAGCAAGCTATAAAGGGCCACAAAAAGTATGATACCTAATTTATTGCAAACAACCCTTGAATAAAGTCACCTCAAGTGGTAGATCCATGATTTTCGAAGGGAGAGACTCATCGAATATTTAAATGGGGATGGGTAAAAATTGGAAGAATTAACCTCAATCACAGTTACACCAATACGGGTGTGTGGGAGGTCGGACTTCATTCGATCCTCCCACTCCACACGAATCAACTTTTGATCATTGCAAAAACAAAAATAACGGAATAGACAATTATAATTCAATTTTCGGTGAAGGCCGTACGTTGACTTATAATGCTTTACCTTTTATATATTGTGACTATGATGGATCATCATCATAGTTGTCTCATTGGCACTCATACCACATCTTCCTATATCTATATACGAAACCAAATTAGAAAAAAACAATATCACAAAACAAACTGTTCAAGTGAAACCTTTTGACAGACATCTTGTCATGACTCTCATTTTCACAAAAGACGCTTATTAGTCAACCACTGATGGTAAATTTTGTGATCTAAAATTTTCTCAATAATTGCAATCGAAGTATTGTAAAAAAATAAGTATTTATAAAAAAAAATGTATGCCTTATATATATACTCTGATGTAGAGTTGTCACTGGTTCAGACGTACTTATAGATAAATAAATAAATCCTTTACAATAGATAATTCAGCTGATCTGAAACAATAACACATTCATGCCTTATATATCATGTACTGTATTACGACGCTAGATTAAAACTGACGAGGAAAGCTTAAGGTAACAGCTTTATTTTTTAGTAATCCAAGGGGGTCTAGTGGTCTAGCGCGTCGGATACAGTGCAGGCGATTTGGTGTCAAGATATCTCAGTAGCATGAGTTCGAATCCTGGCGAGGGAAGTACAAAAAATTTGAGAAAGCAAATTTACAGATCTAACATTTTTTGGTTGATGTTTAGACGAGTTGTATATAATATATATATAATTTCAAATCACATTTGTGTTATCAATTTGAGTATAACTACATTTACATTACATTCATTCACTTAAATATAATTACAACCAATACAAAACAACAGCGGATATATTAAAATTGATATAGTTCAAAAAGTATAACTATTTACCTACTCTAGTTCTGCTGTCAATCTGAAGTACTTTTGAACTTCAGAATTAAGTCTGACTTTTATATAAGATTTTTATTCTTAAAGTGCTTATAGACCTAATTGTAAAAGAATTTGATAATTGGAGTTCTTATAGACCTAATTGATTTTCATTAATCAATATTCATTAGCTTAAAGTACTTATTTATTATCATGTATTTTGAAATACGAGCAAATAATTTTCTATAGGGTCAGAATTTCAGAATAATTAACTGTTTCAATTATAATTAATGACTCAGTATAACTTTAAAGAATGAAATCGTTCCCCACACCTTTTGAAAATAAGTTAATTTGTGTATGACGAATTTTATTTAAATTCTAAAATTTAACCAAAATATTTGACTGCGGGGTTAGTGATATGGATCTACTACCAAAAACTGTTATGTTTCTGATGGTATCATCGTATAAATTTTATTGTATTCCAACTATTTAGTAATGTCTAACCCCCGGCCCATCTTGTTCATTTCGATTTCGGTGTTTTTATGTACACACGTATTTGTAATAATTGGATTAAACAAGACAAAGGTAAAATAAATGCGTTTCTTAAATATATTGTTTAACTTATTTTTTTTATTTTAAATTTTTTAATTCTTATTCGAATTATTCTGTATTCAAATTATGAATTAGCGAATGTACTTAACGTTGAGATGATAAAAGAAGGTGCATGCGGATGGAGTTTTCGGAATAGAGATTATTGAACCAAGAGTACAGAAATAGTATGAACCAGATATATAGAATATAAATAATAATGGGGTGCACAAATATAAAGAAAATAGAATAATGGGTCAATAGTAGAGAAACATGGGCTAACAGTTAAGACTAAATATTATAATAGGGGTGTACACATATAATAAAGAATAGAAAATTATGGGGTGCACAAAATAGAGAATAACTGACAAGAAATATAAATAGTATAGACAAATTTCCAAGAAAATAATACGAAGGACCTCTTATCTAGACCCACATATCAAATACATTATTTTGTTATTTTCGTCTGAGAGAAACCACAATTTCGTAATGTTTATCTGTCAGAACATCAAGTAGACTGCGTAGATCTGTGAATGTCTTTAAAAAGAAGATGTGGTATGTTTGTCAATGAGACAACTCTCCACAAGAGACAAACTGACACAGATATTAACAATAATAGGTCACCGTACGGTCTTCAACAATGAGCAAAGCCCATACCGCATAGTCAGTTATAAAAGGTCCTGAAATGACAAATGTAAAACAATTCAAACAAGAAAACTAACGGCCTAATTTATGTACAAAAATGAACGAAAAACAAATATGTAACACATAAACAAACGACAATCACTGAATTACAGGCTCCAAACTTGGGACAGGCACATATATCCATACAGTATGTGGCGTGGTATGTTTATTTGAAACGTTTTCTTATTAATACCAATCACTACATATTTCTATTTTTTTATTTTCACACATATTTCTGTCACAATTTACTTATTTATTTGTTTGAATGTTCATTCATTTTAAAGTTTTTCAATATTCATTTTAAAATCAGCATCACCATATTTTTTTCAGGAAAGGATAATAAATGTACATTTTACTGATACTGACTTACCTTCTCGAATGTATCTCGACAGCACCATTCCAAGTAGATACAAGAAATGGTAGGTCTATGTCCTTTCTACTGTTTTATACATTGTTAAATTGAATTTAATATTTTCATACGCATTTTCCCAATAGTATACATTTTCCTTAGTAACAATTGAAAAATATTGACACAGAGCCCGTGTCATTTTCACCTCCTTCTTTTTTACATCTGTCCATGGAAATTTTAGTAAATATCAAATTATAACTTATGTTTTGCTTAAAACTACAGTTTTTATCAAGTTTTGCTGATTTTGAATATTAATTTATCAGTAAAAACGACATAATTATCAAAATTGAAAATTTAGTAAAAAAAAGTATGCTTCGTCTGTCAGATATATATTAACTGACTCATTAAAATAATTCATACTGCATGTGAAAACAAATCGTCATGAACATGCATGAAATATTTGCCACTGGCCGTAAAACAAACAATGATCAATCACTGAACAAATCTAATTAAAATATAGATCTCTGATTTCGCTATACTACATTTGATTAGATTGCCATTACACAAATAATTCTTTCGCTGTACTTATACTTATATAATTTAATTTTGGATGTAACGCGTCTTCTGATTGGATGACGTTATTTTGTTATGAGCCCATAGACATAATTTAGTCATGTGACCGTGACGTCATCAACGTTTTTTCATGGTTTTCTAAGGTTTAAAATGGAATTTAGAATTAAATTATAAGAAATGACTGTAATATTTTTTCTGTCTATTCGAAATAACATAAAAAAATGTGGTGCACACTGTTAAATAACCCGCTACGCGCGTTATTCAGTGTGCACCAGATTTTTTATGTTATTTCTTCATAGACAGAAAAAATATTACAGTCATTCCTTAAATATACATATAATAGTAGATATGTTTGATGTTCCATACTGATATATACATAGAATAGTAGATATGTTTGATGTTCCATATCTATTTGACCTTCTTTTATATTATATGACTGATCGAGATTGTAAGGAGAGAATCTAAAAACAAAAGTATCATAGAAAATAACCCCCGTATAATTATGTTATATGTGTAAATGTACCGGTCTCAAGTCATGCACAAATTTATTTGTAAAAGAGGGACGAAAGATACCAAAGGGACAGTCAAACTCATAAATCTAAAACAAACTGACAACGCCATGGCTAAAAATGAAAAAGACAAACAGAAAAACAATAGTACACATGACACAACATAGAAAACTAAAGAATAAACAACACGAACCCCACCAAAAACTAGGGGTGATCTCAGGTGCTCCGGAAGGGTAAGCAGATCCTGCTCCACATGTGGCACCCGTCGTGTTGCTTATGTGATTACAAATCCGGTAAACAGTCTGATTCGGTAGGTCACATTCATGAAAGGGAAGGGGATTGTAGTTACGACGTAAGGAACATATCCGATATCATTTGTGAAACGGTTATTCCATAACGGTCAACCAACTCGTGATGGCGTCCGTAAAATTTACGAAGGATAACAATTTACAAGTATTTTTGTCAAATTGTACTGTTGAGCTGGTGTGTCTTTATTTGTGTGTCGTTGGTTTTTTTTTTTTAGCTCTTTGTCGTATTCCATATCGTCACTGGGCTTCTAAAATGTTGTAAATTACAAATTTTTCAAGAAAAAAATATCTCACAAACAGGCTTTGAAAATTTTGTCAAAATGCATGCTTCCAAAATGTCGTATGTGAACTTGAACATTTTTGTGAATAGCAGTGAAATAACAACTTTGACATTTCTGGATTATCCAAGAACTTAAATTATTTTCACTGAAATAAACTTGTCACTTAAGGGGGTAGACCTTGGTTCAGGGAGATAACTCTTTAAATCAGTTAAGCGTTTGTAAAAGTCAAGTTCATCAATGTATTTTAAGCATTTACCTGAAACAGATCGAAATTAATCTATGTAACCTAGAAGCTTAGAATATATTTTTGAAAATGGTTGACACAAAACGTACTGATGATTTTAAGAGTTATTTTCCTTAACCTAGGTCTACCTCCTTAAGGAATGTACAATTATTTTTCCCCAAAAGCCATTCTGCAACGATTTTCAACTTTTCATACAACATTTTGGAAGCAAACTTTACAAACAACTGACATTGGAAACTTTGTAATATGTCTTATTTCAAACGTTTTGATTACCAAAGATTCCCTCCCGCCCAGACCATTGGTGTCAAAAAGTATTTTTAGCCAAAAAAGTCATATACGACATTTTAGAAGCCGAACGACGATATGTATTGTACTCGTATTTCTTCTAAACAGGAAATTCCAAAACAATATGTTTTGCTCTTGCTGCTTAGCGGAGGAGTTATCTATGACCTCAAGGGCAAGATAAGATAAAATACCATGTAAACATCATGTTAAGATCGATCGAGGTGATTTTTTTCGATATTAAAAAAATAAATTAAAATAAAATATATTGTGTGGTATATTTATCAAACATTGACTGGATTCTCTCTGCTTTTGATTTCTAAGTTTTACATTTATTTTTTTTTTGGTTCCATTTTTATTTTCTTTTGTTACGATACATCTGTACTCCCTAAATATAATTATTCTTAGTTGATTCAATACAATTTACTTCACATTCGAGCGCATTGACAAATGAGCCCATTGAAAAATAAATTCACATTGATGCATTGAATATATTGTTTATAATGAAATAAACACATAGTTATAAATTTCATGCGTCAGAGCGGCTTTCTGAAATAACCTTCTTTACAAACGCACGAACTGGAACATGACATGGCTATTAATGAGTGAATATGTTAGAAGTTAAAGTAAAAAGGACATATTAAAATCTATTTTTCAGAGATATCCAAGAAGATAGATAAAAGAGACGGTAATTGGTATAAGTTAAGAATGAATTGTTTGATTGATTGATTTATTGGTGTTTAACGTCATTTTCAGCAACTTTTGTGCTATTTCGTGTCGGTCATTTTCATTGGAGTAGAAAATAATAAGTTGGACAGTTTCTATGATTTTTATATTATCAAAACATGCTACACTTATCACACAATAAAAAGTGCAAGGCGTGAACAAATTAACATTTATTCATGTTTTGTTGTTTTTATGACAATTACCACGGGGAAAACATCACGATATTGACTTATTTCGAAGAGTACATCGTAGATTTACATATATTGATACCTGCATTTTACACACATCAACGCGCACAATACGAATATAGAAAATTATTTGCATTTTAAGCTTAAGCCATCTCAAGTCTTACATATTAAGGTACTGTATTGATGGTTTTGCTCGTTCCCACCCTTCTCACCGTTTCAAAATTTAGTAACTCTAATGAACTATTATACATTGGTACAGGCTCAAGTTTTTACTATAATTTTCAAAAAGGGTTAGAGATAGCCGAATAAATTAACTGAAAACAATTATCATAATTTATATAGATATAAGAAGAGGTGGTATGAGTGCCAAATAGACAACTCTCAATCGAAGTCACAATTTGTAAAAGTAAACCATTGTATAGGTCAAAGAATGGTCCTAATCACGGAGCTGTGGCTTACACGATATATATATAGATATTACGTAATTACTGAAATTACTATCAGTATCTACAATTAAAAGTTGATTGCCGATTTCTTTTTGTAGCAACTTGTGATTTACAGAGATCCCCTTTGGGGGACACGTATTTCCGAAAAACTACACCTTGGGGAGTGGAGTTTGACTTGCCATGTCCAACAGGGACATTATTTAAACTGGGAGAATGTAGTTGTGAAAAGAAAAGTAAGTTTGTTCCTCCCCTCTCAATGAATGCTAGGCAAGTTTGAAAAACACAATAAATCAAATTGAAAGTGTAAATTTCAAACATT
Organism: Mytilus edulis; assembly: GCA_019925275.1. Classification (NCBI taxonomy): domain Eukaryota; kingdom Metazoa; phylum Mollusca; class Bivalvia; order Mytilida; family Mytilidae; genus Mytilus; species Mytilus edulis. The sequence continues at coordinate 118,516,068 of CM034361.1, forward strand.
TCCCCTGATTAACCTTTTTTTGTGTCTACATTTTTTTTATAATACTGTAATTGGCCGTATAGTATGCAGTTATGTATAAAATGTATACACTTTTCGATGCTCAGTTACCGTGTAATTCTCGTATCACGGTTTTGAGTCATTAGTAGAACTTACGAGTGGCGTCAGAATGGGTACGAAGAAGTTATCAGCGTTGTCACAACAACCAATATTAAAAATAGAAACCAACAACATCCTGTGAGTCATTGACTCAAGACAGGCACATTAAGAATGAGTGATAGGAGCAAACAATATAAAACAAGAAGATGTGGTATTGGCAATGAGACAACTATCCACCGGAGGAATAGCACCCAATCCTCGCTAACATTGTACAGTGGTGTAGAAGAAAAAAAACATTTGAACAAACTGTAAGAATCTGTTGGAAATCGTTCGACTCATCATTATTTTCACGAAGCATCATATAACCACATACCACTACTTTTTTTCTCTCTATCTAGCATGAAGTACATATATGAAATGATTTAATTTTAAGAAACGTAACAATCTTAAGAAGAAACAATACTCATGCAAAACTTAGCTGTAACCAACTATGATGATCCACTATAGAACGCACAACTCAATTACATAAAGAACATATTTCAGAGATTAATTTCCAAATACTAGTAATAAAAGACTTTGGTTGGCTTGCTTTCTTGTTTGAAGAAATGTTTGCTCAATCATTTTAATTAAGATTAACATCTAAAAACAATATAGATAAGCGGAGTTACACTTACAATGCTTAAGCAAACATTTATACAAAAAAGTAAGCAAGCTAACCAGAATCTCATTATACAAGCTAAGAAATTAGCTCTTATTCTATAATTTTTCTATTATTTATAGATTGTTACTGTGATGGCAAATGATCCCACATCTTACTCAGAATACATTTTAGGCATTGAAGA
>CM034361.1:118517105-118545532 GCA_019925275.1 Mytilus edulis
GCTACACAATATTCCTGACTTGAAAAAGAAAATTGTACCTTGTTTTACAGGTTGTAAAAGTCGGGATAACATGTTGAACTAGAAAATCTATTAAAAGAATAAACATTTAAACATAAAAATGTGCTGAACCAAAGGAAAAAGAAGGATCTTTCTACAAAACTACAACTTGCATATGAAAAACACAAACACTGGTCTGGTATTGTACAGAAATTGAAAAAAGATTAAATGGTATTCAAAGTTAAAGACAAATATAAACATGATCAGTAATCAAATCAATTGCAATATGAAAAGAAAATAAAAATACCAAGTAAGATCACAATTTGATAAATTAAGAAACAGCAGTACTGTCCTTTGTAAGACATGAAAACACATTAATTTAAGTGATATCAATTACGCGGTTCGACCGTTAACAAAATGTTTTAATTCAAGAAAAATCTTTAATTTTTTGTCACTCATTTAACAAAGTTTTTCTTTGTGTTTTGATATTAAATTAAAAAAAAAAGTTAACAAACTCTTTGTAAAATTTAAAAAAGCATTGCTAGCTGACTTTTGAAAAACGTATATAATGTACGTTTGCACAAAAACGTTCGGAGAGCTTAGTATATATTCTGATAAAAAAAAACATAAAACTATACCTGTATACGGGCATTTACAATATGAAAAAATATTAATACAAAGTTAAACCTCAATTTGTTAAAACAGCAGTACTGTAATGAAATAGATAAAGGCAGATGTGGTGTGAGTGCCAATGAGACAACTCTCCATCCAAATAACAATTTAAAAATGTAAACCATTATAGGTTAAAGTACGGCCTTCAACACGGAGCCTTGGCTCACACCGAACAACAAGCTATAAAGGGCCCCAAAATTACTAGTATAAAACCATTCAAACGGGAAAACCAACGGTCTAATCTATATAAACAAAACGAGAAACGAGAAACACGTATATATTACATAAACAAACGACAACTACTGTACATCAGATTCCTGACTTAGGACAGGTGCAAACATTTGCAGCGGGATTAAACGTTTTAATGGATCCAAACCTTCTCCCTTTTTCCGAAACAATAGCATAACATCACAACATAGAAAAAGCACATTATTTAATACGCATTTCGACCGTAAACAATTTAATTTGACTTCAAAACAAATCTCAAATTTTAATTATTCTTTCAACAAAGTTTTTCGTGGTGTTTTGCAATTGATATTAAAAAAGAACAAGTTTACAAATTCTTTGTAGAATAAAAGAACATTGCTATCGGATTTTTGGAAAACGTATAAAATGTACGATCGCACCGAAACGTTTGCAGAGCTTAGTATATGTTCTAATAGAAACATAAATGATATCCGGGTATTTAGATATACTCATGTTTAGCCGAAACCATCAATGGTAAACTTAACCTGAGAGAGTTTTTATCATGGTTTCATAAGTTTTGCATATATATCATGTATCTATATATATAGATAGATAGATGGATACTTTATTCTCTAAAACTAGATACAAGTTTACAGACCGAAAGATACCAAAAGGTATTCAAACCAATAAATAAGTAATTGACTAACGGACTACGCATTTGCCAAAAAAAAAGAGAAAAGAAAACGATGAAAAAATAACATTTTACAAAACTCAACATCGAAAACCAAAGACTGTTCAACATGAACACAAGCTTCTAGTAGTCTCTGGTGATTTGAACAGATCATCAGATTTTGTTCCACATGTGCCAATGAGTCGTCGAGAACAAAAAACAAACAAAACAAACAAACTCCCACTAAGAGTGATTTCAGAACCAACCATTAAATTCCGTTACATCAATTGGTATATATACGTATATCGTGTCGTACGTTCTTAAGACGACGTTCTCTATCGTGAACATTCTGGTACGTTTCCTGTGTCACAATGCTTAAGTTATTTTATCACAGTAAGTACCTATTTTTCAATGACATTTTCTATGCAGAATGATATCAGGTCCACCTTTGTAAAAAAGAAAATATCGAACTCCGTGAAAAATTCAAAACGGAAAGTCCGTAACGAAATAACAAAATAAAAAGCTCATACATATCAATCAAATAGGATAACAACTATCATAATCATAACTTGGCATTTTCGTGTGTTAAAAAAGTGGAAAAAAACCTGGTGTAACTTATTCACAAAAAACAAATCGAAATGGTCTATATTTTACTTTTTGATAATTTATCATAGCGAGCAAGTTTTAGTGTTATAAATATAACATGTCACCGAAAAAAAATATGGATTTGAGTATATAATTGTTAAATACAGTAATATATCGCATGCATATTGATTAGTCTACTTTACTCGGTATTTTCTATTACTTTTTAGAAAAAATTGCCATCATAAATTGGTGGAGGAAATGTAGTACAAAATGACTATGCAAAGCATTTGACCAGAAATTAATTTGAAGGATTTTCGAGTAGTACATATGTATCAATGGATTCATTATCATCAGATCATCTATGTTTGTACTGCGTTTAGGATTTTCAAAAATAGAGGACTCGGGAATCAGAAATTAGAAATTAATTGAAGAAATAAGCATCAGGTGCTGTACAAGTAGTTACGTAAATGTTATCACTTGATGAAATTATTGTTAATTGTTTTGCAAATCCATATCCGACAGATATTATACGACATTCTATACTCTCAAGTGTTTCTTCAATACATATTAAAGTATTTTACTGTAAGTCTTTAAAATATAAGAGCAAGTACGTTGACAATGCCCAACATTTGATAATTATATAAAAAAAGACAAAATATTCTATTTTTCAAACAGCTCAAATTTGCATTTTCTATAATAACAAATGAATAAATTGAATATTCTTGAGAGGCCATAAAAAATGAATCGAGATATAGTGTATAGCCATGTAACAGCAATCTGGTGTCTATTAAGCCAATTGAAGTCGATAAATATATTCTTCATCAATCAAAAAGTGTCTTTGTTATATTTCAAGATTTTGAATTTCTCCATGAGTGTTACCTTCAAGATGTAGTTTATTTATTTTTTTGTTGGGTTGTCTTCTAGATTTATCAGACCAAACATTTAATAATTGTACTTAATATCTTATAAATTTGTTATGATTCATACAAATCTGTTCCAGAAGCGGCATCATTAACTAAATGTATTTTTGTTTGTTATACTTTTTATACTTAAATTTCTTTTTTAATCTCGTTTGTCAATCCTTTAAACAAGAAAACGATTTCGGTAAAGTCCATATAAGTCAGATTAGAAGTCATTTTGTGTTTACTTGGCATAAAGATAAAATAAAATTTTCAAATACTGTATTTATCTCTGGGTACCCTTTTTGTTTCAGTAGAAAGAAACATGTTCTACATACATGTTTTTAGAAATTATAGTGCATAGAGTAACATTATTATTAACATATGTGCATTTGATTTAATAAATGTACATGTGTGTACAAGTTAATGTTAAATATTTGCATTGAAATGAAATTAATGCATAGTCCAATTAGTTAAGATAATAACATTTACCACCCAAAATTTCTGTGTGTTTGTTTTATTCTGGTATTGTTTATTTACTTTGTCCCTTCCTTACATTCTTTTGGCCATAATTTAAGGCTGCTCTTTTCTATGTATCAATTGGTAATTTAATAACTCTACTACATGTTTCCAAATTACAAAAATCAAAAATTATCATTTTAAAATGCATGCACTTGAAAAAAGGTATCAGTATTTCATGTGTATTGTCGTCTCGACACCATCCATCTTACGATCAAGGTGACTTCTGACAACTGTTGACACTCATATAACCCGATATAAACATACATACAAATAAAATTGGTTAGCAAACATTAACTAAAAAGCAAAATCACGAATACATTGAACTCTCAGTAAAATTGAAAAAAGGAAAGTTCAATTTAAACACCAAGGAAACCCAAAACTCAAACACACCAAACAAACAAATTACAACTGTCATTTTCCTGGCTTGGTACAGGCATTTTTTTTATGTATACAGTGGTGGATTAAACCTGGTTTAAGATTTAGCGTATCTCAATTGTATGACAGACGCATCAAATGTCATAATATTGATTTGTTCTAGGTTTGTTTGATCTCATATTAATGTTAATCATAGTTTTCACCTGACTGTATAAAAATGAATTTTTGTGGATTTGAATCAGTCAACCTATATCTAGCTAAGACGTTAAATGAACTGCCAAATGAATACGAATGCAATAAAGTCGAAGTATGGTTTTCAAATTGTTAATTACTCTACATGTTCAGTAGCTTATTTCTGCGATATTTGCAATCTGCTAGAAAAATGTCAGAACACAAAAATAACATAGCAATTTAAAACACCAAGAAACTCGAACCCCGCCAAAAACTGGGAGTGATCTCAGGTGATCCAAACGGGAGAGCAGATCCTGTTACACGTGTGGTACACGCTGCTTTGTTCATGTAACAACATGGTGATAAGTTTAATTTCGGGTTAAAGTGAATGGTATTATATTCATGACAATTTGAACATGTCCGTTGCCATCTGTGAAACAGACATTTCTTCTTTTACACCAAATGTAACTTATACGTTGTCAATCAAGATATTAATGTAGCATCTTGATAATGTCAGTTTGTAGGATTTTTTTTAGAAACAAAGTGATTTTTCACTAAGTACAATTTATGTGTTTAGGTTTACTCTGTGGTGACAATAAAGTATCTGTCACGGAGGTAAGACAAGTGCAACAATTTGGTCTAAGAAATTTATGTAACATGTGAACAAGTCTTTAAATTCATTTATCCATTCAGTTTTATCATTCTGTTTTATATCAGCGACAGCACAGTTAATCAACTCGGAATGAGTATTTCCGTCTGCTTGCGCTCATTGCCTTATAGACTTAATCAATCTGTATTTCGAAGTGTTGTTTCCAATTGTTGGATTGATTTTGGGCCTTTGGATATATATTTCATGGAAAAATGTTATTGGTAATATGTAGTCCCCAGTACTATTGTGATCTGTTTCTTGCAATATACGAGATAATCATGATAATGGTTGTAAGTTTTTGTTGGTTTGCATATTTTGTTTTTTATAAATCGCAGAAGGTCACTAATAAATCTGAGGAAATTAATCTCATGAAGAAAATGTGATTAATGACGATGACCAGGATTGTGTCTGCGTCGAGGAGTGAAGTGAACATGATCATCATAATCAACGAGTTAAGGAAGGACTATATACTATACTTTATATACTGTCAAAGTTGCAACCATATAGTTTTACAGTTCGCAATTCACGAATCTAGTAGTCTTAATTTTTGAATATAGCATATATATTTGTGATGGTCATGTGGTGTGTTGTTTCGATGAAGCAAACTTGCAAACAAAGGATTGATTATAGTCGCCTTCAGCTGAAATTCGTAGTGGTTATCGGTAAAAATAATCTAAACTATCAACCACGTTCACTCGTGATATAGTTTTTCACTATCCATTCATAAATCGCAAAAAGAAACACCACTACTGACCTACCTTTTACGTGAGTGCATTGTACTAATCCTGACCTTCACATTTTCCAAGACGAGTTTAAATGGTGGAATCCGCCATTGTTTTTACCGTAAGTGTTTCCGTGGAGTTCAATTTAATAAAATTTGCATACAGCTTTATTATATCCTGACTATAATCGAGGGGGAGGACAGGGGGGTACCCTTCTCCCTTCTCCCACCCGTCCTCTCCTTTCTCCTACCCCCGTTCTCCTTTCTCCCATTAGAATAAAACATCTCCTTTTGAGATATTTTTTCTTGAAATATTAGAAAAAAATTAAAAAGGAGAGATATTTTATTTTTTCTCCTTTCTCCAACTTTTTCTCCTTTTTCCCAGCCTTCCTCTCCTTTCTCCTACCCCCTTTCTCCTTTCTCCCACCCCCTTTCTCCTTTCTCCTACCCCCTTTCTCCCTGTCTCCCTTACCCCTGTCCTCCCCCTCATAATCATCCTGACTAAAATTAAAACATGTTTGTTAATGTCTGATTTATGGCCCCTCGTCCGTTTATACAATTTTTTTGTTTGTTTCAGCGACATTTACCACATAGCTGAGTACGGGTTTTACTGCTAGTTATAAGAACGATGACCTGATGGGTCGTAACCGAGATATTTGTAATGTTTGTTGATTAAGGAACAACTGCAATTTTTGACGACACGCTGGTGTCCATGGACCGTGTTAGGGTAATTGAAGAAAATAAATGCTATATCAGTGTTTAAAATAATACAATGGATATATTGTCGACGATAAAGAAGTTTAAGGTAAACGATTTCAACCGTGCCGAGTGACTTTTCCCAAATCTTTCAAAAAGTTACAATGTTGGATAACGCATTCACTCCTTTTCTTTTGTTAACTTTGTGTAGTATTTTATGCATAATCATGTCTACCTGAGTATTATGTATATTGTAACTTTACAAACCAACTCTAACCTCAAAGTTTTATAAAAGTAAACAAGTTTATGCTACAAAAATTACGCAAATTATGATTAAACTATGTGGTAATGACTGACAATTTATATTCCGTAGATACTCAAATTGTCATTAAATCATAGTTGATTATGATAAACACGCTGAATATGAAAAATCATTATCGGAAAGAAATGAACCAATATACATACAATCATTTATATGTTAATGTAAAATATAAAAAGTATATAACAAAAACCCTGAACTACGGGGACAAATCTAAACGGGAAGTGCCTATGAAAATTGCAAAATTAAAAGCTCGAACTTATCAATTTACTTTTAGATATTCCTCCTGACGACCTGTTTACCTTTATATATCAGGAATACTTAGTACAATGCTGTACACTAAATAAATTTTGAACAGCAATTGTGTGCCACAAAATTAAATAAGCAAAACAATGCATATAACTGTATCCTGACTGATAACATGATCATATCACTACAACTAAATGCTATGTAATATAAAAAAGAAGATGTGGTTAATTACCAATGTGATAACTCCACAAGCGACCAAATGACACATAAACTAACAACTATAGGTCACAGTACGGCCGTCAACAATGAGCAAAGCCCTTACTGCATAGTCAGCTATATAAGGCCCCGAAATGTCAAATGTAAAACAATACAAACGAGAAAACTAACGGCATAATTTAAGTACAAAAAACGAACGAAATATAAATATGTAACACATCAACACAAGACAACCACTGAATTACAGGCTCCTGACTTGGGACAGGCACATACATATATATATAAAGTGGCGGGGTTAATATAAAAAAGAAGATGTGGTATGATTGCCAATGAGACAACTGTCCAAGAGACCAAAATGACACATACATTAACAACTATATGTCACCGTACGGCCTTCAACAATGAACAAAGCACATACCATTCATACCGCATAGTCAGCTATAAAAGGCCCCGATATGACAATGTAAAACAATTCAAACGAGAAAACAAACGGCCTTATTTATATAAAAAAAAGGAAAGAAAAACAAATATGTAACACATAAAAAAAACGACAACCACTGAATTACAGGCTTCTGACTTGGGACAGGCACATACATAAATAATGAGGCGGGGTAAAACATGTTAGCGGGATCCCAACCCTTCCATAACCTGGGACAGTGGTATAACAGTACAACATAAGAACGAACTATCAAAATCAGTTGAAGGCTGTACTGTGATACAATAAATCCTGTATAAACCGGCCGGCTACGGGACTATGTTCCGAGCTATGTTAGTCAATTTCAAACTACTTATGTTGGTAATTTCGTTTGCGTTATATTGCATCAATTTACGATACAACTACACAATAAATTTTATGCGAGTCTCTTAGCCTTTTTTTTACCTTGATCTGTCTTTTCCAAAGAGATATGAAAATTGGTTAACTATATTGCAACTGTCGCCATATCGAACTACTTAACAGTTACATGTATTTGAATAGTTACATACATCGACTTGTCTAATGTTCTCGATATATGTCCAAACGTATAAATCTCCAATATAACCTGTTCCAGACACCTAATTATATCTTACAAATGTATATAATCTGATGTTTAAAATATGTTTTGTGCGTGAATCATTTTACTTTATTATCCTTTTTACAGCTACATTTTAAAATAATTGAATAGATCAGCATATTCAATGCTGTTGACCCTAATACATAAACTGTTTAGCAACTATTTAAAGCTATCTATTGTATTGTAAATTTTGTCACCTAATAAAAAAAAATATAAGCGGCTTATTTTGCATGTACCCTGATACCCAATATATCAATTAACATCTTACTATTAAAGGATATCACAAATTGAATAACTACAACGTGTTGCTTGTACATTAACAATATGGGATTGAAGTGATCTTTTCATTTACAACGGTGTGAATTTACTACAATTAGACTTTGAAATGTATAATACTGATAAGGATAGGATAAGTTTAAAATTCTACCTTTAGTTTAACAAAAATTCATTAATGATCCGGAAAGGTTATTCTATTTCCGTATACGACCTTTAAAACAAAACAAATCAAAATGGCCCAGGCTGCTACTAAAACGTGTGACATTTGTGTTTCTGGACCTGGGCATAACTATTGTGAACAGTGTGACCAGCTGTTTTGTGATGGATGTAAATTATCTCATTTACGGACGAAGATGAGCAAAAGTCATACATTTCTAAGTGGTCCAAATATCAACCCGGAAGTTAAACTATATTGTTAAGAACATGATGAAAGCTTCATATATTATTGCATGGAATGTAATACACCAATATGTAAAATATGTGTGATTAAAAACCACAAATCACATGATTTTGCTGTTCGCAGTTTCAAAGCTGATTTATTTTCATTCATTAATTTCATTGTCGTTTATTTTTCTATACGGTTTGATTGGTTGGAATTTCTAAATTGAATATTGTGTTTGTGGCTTCTTATGTTTTTGTCAGATGATTTAAACAATTTAAAACGTTCGCTTAACAAAACCCCGTTGGTCCTATATATCTTAACAAAACCCCGTTGGTCCTACATATCTTAGCAAAACCCGGTTGGTCCTACATATCTTAAACCCCGTTGGTCCTACATTTGATAACTATTTACACCACTGGGTCGATGCCACTGCTGGTGGACGTTTCGTCTCCGAGGGTATCACCAGCCCAGTAGTCAGCACTTTGGTGTTGACATGAATATCAATTATGTGGTCATTTTTATAAATTTCCTGTTTACAAAACTTTTAATTTTTTCGTAAACTTAGGATTTTCTCATCCCAGGAATAGATTACTTTAGCCGTATTTGGCAAAACTTTTTAGAATTTTGGATCCTCAATGCTCTTCAACTTCGTACTTGTTTGGCTTGATAAATATTTTGATATGAGCATCACTGATGAGTCTTATGTAGACAAAACGCGCGTCTGGCGTACTAAATTATAATCCTGGTAGTTTAGAATGGCGTCAATAATCACTGAACTAGTATACATATTTGTTTAGGGGCCAGTTAAAGGACTCCTCAGGGAGCGGCAGTTTTTCGCTGCATTTAAAACCCATTGATGGCCTTCAGGTGTTGTCTGATCTATGGTCGGGTTGTTGTCTCTTTGAAACATTCCTCGTTTCCATTCTCAATTTAATAAACTGTATGAAGCGATTTTTTTTTAAAGAATAATTGTTTACAATGCTTTTTAACTTCGTATCAATGCTTTTTAACTTCATGTTTTTATTAAACTTCAAACATAAATGATTCGAGCACTAGTGATAAGTCATATGATGACGAATAGAGCGTCTGAAGCACCAAATTATAAGCTATAAACAATTGAATGGTAGGAATACATTAATATTTAGCAATAAAAGTGGTGCAAAAAGATACCGGAGGGACATTAAAACCCATAGATCCAAAAAAGAACTGACAATGTCATGGCTAAAACAAAATACAGACAAAAAATGTTACACAAGACGTGCTTCAGAAGGGTTAATATATCCTGCTCCACATGTAGCACCTGTCATATTGCTCATGTTATTACAAACCCGGTAAATTGTCTAATTCGGTATGTATCATCTTTGAAACGGATATTCCGTAACGGTCAACCAACTCGTGATGGCGTCCGTGAAATTTACGGAGGAAGGATTTCTACTTCACCATTTTGAACTGTTGGTTTAATAGCTTTCTTGTAAACAGCAGCCCTCTATCAAGGGAATCATGTATGATGAAAACAATTACTCAAATTTGAATGTCCCTAGGTATTTAACGTCTGTCTTAATGCAAAAAGTAAAATCACAAAAATACTGAACTCAGAGGAAAATCAATTTGAAAAGTCCATAATCACATGGCAAAATCAAAAAACAAAACGCATCAAAAACGAATGGACAAGAACTGTCATATTCCTGACTTGGTACAGGCATTTTCAAATGTAGAAAATGGTGGATTAAACCTGGTTCTATAGCGCTAACCCTCTCACTTTAATAACAGTCTCATCAAATTCCGCTACATTTACATGATGCGTTAAATAAACAGTCACAATTAATAAAATAGTCAAAATATGGGTACATCAGTCATCATCGTATAACAACTTAACAGGACACAAAAACATCTACTATCTACGAACACATGGATTGATTTGAGTGTCTGACGTCAGAAAAATTATATACGTCACATAAATTTGTCGTTCAATGTGCATACAATAGTTATCAAAAGTACCAGGATTATAAACAATTTTAAAATTAACATAGGCAATGTACGCATACAGGGTTAAAAATCAAAAGTATGTAAGAATAAATTACAGAAATAGACCAGATTCAAACCAGTCCAAAAGTTATACATAGAATTTATGAAAATCCAAAACTTTTAAAAGGGAACAATTTAACAGGACACAAAAACCTATCTACGAACACATGGATTGATTTGAGTGTCTGACGTCAGAAAAATTATATACGTCACATTAATTTGTCGTTCAATGTGCATACAAACAATTTTAAAATCTATATAGACAATGTACGTATACAGGGTTAAAAAATCAAAAGTATGTAAGAATAAATTACAGAAATAGACCGAGATTCAAACTAGTCCAAAAGTTATACATAGAATTTATGAGAATCCAAAACTTTTAAAAGAAACAATTTAACAGGACACAAAAACATCTACTGTCTAAGAACACATGGATTGATTTGAGTGTCTGACGTCAGAAAAATTATATACGTCACATAAATTTGTCGCTCAATGTGAATACAAACAATTTTAAAATTTTCCTAGGCAATGTACGCATACAGGGTTAAAAAATCAAAAGTATGTAAGAATAAATTACAGAAATAGACCGAGATTCAAACTAGTCCAAAAGTTATACATAGAATTTATGAGAATCCAAAAATTGTTTATTCCACTACGCCATTGATTGATTTTGACGTTTGTGGTTCAACATATATAGTAATTCATAATAGAAATATATCATAATGACATATGACATATTATAGACAAATATCATACTGACGGGATCTTTTAAAGTACAGAGTCACGTTATAAGCACAAAAGAAATACAAAGAGTCACATATACAAAACAAATCACAAAAAAATCAAAGCCAATACAAACACATTGACGAGATGTATAAGTACCGAGCCACGTCAAACGGATATCACATAAAACCATTCAACAGTACAAGTAATCTTAATAATAGAACAAAAACAAATAAAAGAACAATAAAACATGTTGTTAAGATGATACACAACATCAGTACGCAGAATCTATACATCAAAACCATCGTGTATTATTTGGGAAGTTGATACGGAATATTTATCAACAAGGTCTTGGTACCTTCCGATGAACTTTTTTAGAAAAAGGACGAGACGTTCTTTGACATACCCCTGGTTCATCAACTTTCTACTCAGACACTGATGACGTTTTACAAAGTCTGAGTAGGAGCTGCAAGCTCTTGAATATCGAATAAGTTAAGAAATATATATCCCATACGCAGGTGAAGTTGGTATATTGCTACTAAGGTGGGGGAAATTTATAATTTCGAAATTAAAATCGTCTCGTTTGTCATAGATTCTGGTACTGAGATGACTGTGTAAGTCAAATTCGAGATATAAGTCTAAAAATGAGGCGGAGGAAGCCGTGTCTGTTGTTTCTTTAATCTCGAGTTCTGGGGGATATATTAATGGAACCCAATCAGAAAAGTTCGGATTGTTTAAGGAAAGAACATCATCAATATATCTGAAAGTGAAATTAAATAATCTGGCTTCTTTGATCCTCTTGTTTTTGACAAGTGTCTGGAGGAACTCCGATTCATATGAAAATAAGAAGAGGTCGGCAAGAAGAGGCGCACAGTTTGTTCCCATAGGAATGCCGACAACTTGTTGGAAAAGTCTACCTCCAAACTCAACAAATATGTTGTCGATAAGAAACTCCAGCATACTGACTACTTGTTCTTCTGTGTAGCATGATTTACCTTTTTGTTTGTCACTATTAACGAAATATGCTTTATGAAATCCCAAAGTAATAAATTTATAGCGTATGCTACCATTTTTATGTTGAAAGGTATTGTGGATAATTTCTTTTAGGCGATTTTTCAATTTTACATGGGAATGGTGGTATAAGGGTTACAATGTTGTTTCATCGCAAAATATGATATTCTCATTTTCAATCAACGTTTTGTTGAACAGTTATAATTGTTCACTAATGAAATATTTTTATTCTACAAATTTCTTCATTTTTTTAACAATGTTGAATCCCAACGTAACTTAGAAGAATAGGTAAGTGTAACAGGTGTATTTCTCATAGTTAGCGTCAACTAATAACTTAAAGATGATAACAATCTTAATATTGAAAAAAGTGCACTATACTACCTTTTCATGACAAAATGAAGATGCAGACAAAAGAAATACCTAAATTTTAACACTGAGTGACGATTGAATCGTATCTCAGTTACAAAAGTGGAATTACATACTGGTTTTTGACTCTCCATTCATTTTATGCATTGCTGGTTCCATCTTATCATGCATTACAATTTAAAGCTTTCTAAACAGTTTCGTGATAATGCATACCAAGAAAGGCTTCTTGAATTTCGGTATTGTTTGATATTTTAAATTAAACACTTGTAAACGACATTTTCAATAAATACTGTAGCGGGAATACACGAATAATAAGTACTCAAAAGATCACAGTTCACCGTGTTAAGATAACTAGTATAAAAGTTTGGAAGGGTATACAGATCCTGGTCCACATGTGGCACCCGTCGTGTTGCTCGTGTTATTATACACCCAGTAAATAGTCAAATTTGGTAGGTCACATTCGTGAAAAGGGAAGGGAATTGTAGTTACGACGTAAGGAACATATCCGATATCATCTGTGAAACTGTTATTCCAAAGCGGTCAACCAAATCGTGATGGCGTCCGTAAAATTTACGAAGGGATGCTTTCAACTTAACCATTTGGAACTCTTGCTTTAATAGCTTCCTTGTGAGCAGCACCCTTCTATCAAGGAATCATGATAGGACATACAAGCACGGGAATATCGTATCAATTGGGAGATATATGCTCCTTATGCAGGCGCTGCTGGAATGTTGCTACTTCAAAATGGAAAGTTCATCTCTTTTGTCGTAAAGTTTTGTTTTCAACCGACCCTCATTGTCAATTTCTGGATGTAAGTCAAGATATGAGGCCGACTTAACTGTATATGTTGTATTCATTATCTGTAGTTCGATGGGATTGATGTGTTCAACATAGTCATCAGATTTTGAATTATTTAGTGAAAGAATATCATCTATATAGCGGAAAATAATGTTAAAGTATATTGCTAACTTCTTATCTTTCGTCCTAAGAAGTTCCTGTATGAAGTCAGCCTCATAATGATAAAGAAACAAGTCGACAAGAAGAGGGGCACAATTGGTTTCCACTTCAAAAGTAAATTTATCATCTGTTTTTAAAAGTTGTAAGTTTTGTAGATTTTTAGTTTTACATTGGGTAAAGAAACAGTGTTGATCAGAGTCATTGAAGTCCAAAATTTCTTGTAGTCTAATTGAAAACGGCCGTGTACAAAGAATACTACTTTATAAGTACGATGATTGCGAGATTCAACGTTAGAGCCCCGTGCTTAAAAACTTTCAATCGTTTATGGGTACAATTAACAAACATAAATACAATTCAAAAATAAGAAAGCAATGAATGAGGTTGTTACATTTGATATATGCCTTTTTTAGCTCACCTGGCCTTAAGGGCCAAGTGAGCTTTTCTCATCACTTGGCTTCCGGCGTCCGTCGTCGTCCGTCGTCGTTAACTTTTACAAAAACTTCTCCTCTGAAACTACTGGGCCAAATTGAACCAAACTTGACCACAATCATCATTGGGGTATCTAGTTTAAAAAATGTGTGGCGTGACCCGGTCAACCAGCCGAGATGGCCGCCACGGCTAAAAATAAAACATAGGGGTAAAATGCAGTTTTTGGCTTATAACTCAAAAACCAAAGCATTTAGAGGAAATCTGACATGGGGGTAAAAATGTTTATCAGGTCAAGATTTATCTGCCCTGAAATTTTCAGATGAATCGGTCAACCCGTTGTTGGGTTGCTGCCCCTGAATTGGTAAATGTAATTTTGAGGAAATTTTGCTGTTTTGGGTTATTATCATGAATATTATTATAGATAGAGATAAACTGTAAACAGCAATAATGTTCAGCAAAGTTAGATTTACAAATAAGTCAACAAGACCGAAATGATCAGTTGACCCCTTTAGGAGTTATTGCCCTTTATAGTCAATTTTTAACCATTTTTCATAAATCTAAGTAATCTTTTACAAAAATCTTCTCCTCTGAAACTACTGGGTCAAATTAATCCAAAGTTGGCCACAATCATCTTTGGGGTATCTAGTTTAAAAAATGTGTGGCGTGACCCGGTCAACCAACCAAGATGGTCGCCACGGTTAACAATGGAACATAGGGGTAAAATGCAGTTTTTGGCTTATAACTAAAAAACCAAAACATTTAGAGGAAATCTGACAGGGGTAAAAATGTTTATCAGCTCCAGATCTATCTGCCCTGAAATTTTCAGATGAATCGGTCAACCTGTTGTTGGGTTGCTGCCCCTGAATTGGTAATTTTGAGGAAATTTTGCTGTTTTTTGGTTATTATCTTGAATATTATTATAGATAGAGATAAACTGTTAACAGCAATAATGTTCATCAAAGTAAGATTTACAAATAAGTCAACATGAGGGAAATAGTCAGTTGACCCTTTAGGAGTTATTGCCCTTTATAGTCAATTTTTAACCATTTTTTGTAAATCTTAGTTATCTTTTACAAAAATCTTCTTCTCTGAAACTACTGGGCCAAATTAATTCAAACTTGGCCACAATCATCTTTGATGTACTTTGTTTCAAAAATGTGTCCGATGACCTGGCCATCTAACCAAGATGACCACCACGGCTAAAAATAGAACAGGGGTAAAATGTAGTTTTTTGCTTATAACTCTGAAACCAAATTATTTAGAGCAAATCTGATAAGGAGTTAAATTGTTATTCAAGTCAATATATATCTGCCCTGAAATATTCAAATGAATTGGACAACCGGTTGTTGGGCTGCTGCCCTCCAATTGGTAATTTTTAAAGAAATTTTGCTGTTTTTTGGTTATTATCTTGAATACTAATATAAATAGCAATAAACTGTAACCAGCGATAATGTTCATCAAAGTAAGATCTACAAATAAGTCAACATGACCTAAATGGTCAATAGACCCCTTAAGGAGTTATTGCCCTTTATAGTCAATTTAAACAATTTTCATTAACTTTGTAAAGGCTGATTATTTGTCATGGCATTTATTCAACAATATTCAACAATATAAACCAACAAACAACCAACACCAACAAACTGGCCAACAAGTTAAAACTTGATGACAATTGATCACTGAAGGGAAACCAACAGTAAATGCATAACAATTTTTAGCTGCTGGGCAGATCCATAACAGCTTAATGAACGATATTTGAATAAATTACTGCCAATTGAATCATGTTGATGCTGACATCCAACGTACTTTCCATATTGAACGGAATGCCATGACGATAGACACTTTTTATTATTCCTGCAAATTCCCTGAATATTCAGGTTTCATTGGATCTGCCGATGAATATTGAATCGTCTGACATTTGATGATACATGACAATCTAATAGGAACATTCCAAACATTTGGACCTGTTCACCATGTAATCTGAAAAATAAACTGAAAACAGCAGCAATTTTGTTTGTTAAAGGGAGGGATTGTGGGTTGTACAATCTTGAAAAATACTCGTGGAATGAAAATTTAGCGGGAGCACATGCTTATATATGACCAAGTTTACGAGGCGTTTCAAAGCATATCATTTCGTATGTTTAAATATATGGTTGTAATTATTTAAATGGCATAACGTAAATAATGGACTGACGTACATTTGAAACACATTAAACAACTAAATGTATTTTTAATGCAATAAATCAATTTAATTATTAGATCATTAAATTTTAATAATAAAAAAAAGTCAATTCTTCATTAGCTTTATTAAAAAAATCAAGAAATTCTGTTTTACATATTGAGTACACCATATCGTTTACAAAGAAAAGACTTTTGGATAAGAGATTCCCTATGGATGCAATGACAAAACTGATGGTGTAGGTATTTTGTCTAGTCCCAGGTGTAGTACCGTCAATACATTACAATTATTTAATACTTCAGCTCGACGAAATAGAAGTCATGGTCACAGAAAATATATACCACCTGCTGTACACACCGTGACAATTGATAGTCTATTAACGTCTGTTCAAAAAGCTTTAGGAATTCATCACATTAGAACTAAATTATACTCCATTCCATTGTCAAAACTTTCTTTACTATTTCAAGATGCCAAAAATACTTCCGTTACTGATTCTCGTTCTGTTTTGTATAGATTAGTTGCAATTATCATGGACATTGCTAACCATAGACTATTCAAACCCGTATCCACTACATCCAACTGTGAGGAAAAACGTTATTTTTTTAAGGTAGTATTCGCCAATAAAGGTTTAGATGCTGTAAATATAAGCAATATTTTCCATCAAAAATCTGTACAAAAAACTATACCTGATTACTTCAAAAATAAAGCTACACCTGTTATTTCTTATACTTACATCAAATCTATTGCATCCAAGATTTTCAACCACAAGAGAGTTTTAGAGGCTTTTAACCTCAAAGATACAAAATCCAAGCCTCCGGATTGCTCATGTACATCGTCACAATACAATTACAGTCCAGCTGGTCATATCATTACTGGTGACCTTGGCATCGTTACCAATGAACAACTAAGAGAGTTGTTAGCCAAGGGACCAAAATATAGAATTCCCCAGCCCATCAACTGGAGAAAGAATTTCAAGTTACTGATAGATGCAGTTGAGGACTATGCAAGAAAATGGGTAAAGCGCGAACCAGACGAACCAGAACTGGACACTTTGTCTGAATGGATCAAAGCTATTCGATCATGCATGCATTCAGAGGCGCATACATAAACTACGATGTAATATGAGTACTAGAGTTTCTAACCCTTTCAAGAATCCGGAGGTTGTTGATGCTTTATCCTCTTTGCATGACAAATATGTCGTTGTTCCAGCAGATAAAGCCTCCAATAATATTGTCTTCATATGTAAAAAAACATTATTTGCAATGTCTCACTACAGAGCTTAGAATTGATAAAACTACTGGTAATCCTACATATTCTTTAACATCATTTACCAAGGACGAAATTTTACAAAATCATAAATATGTCCTTCTTTCTTTTGGTATCAACATCAAAGAAAACGGAGAAAACTTGCCCTCATTATACTGGATACCCAAATTACACAAAACTTGAAATAAAGAACGATACATAGCTGGTTCTTCAAAATGTTCGACGAAACATCTTTCTAAAGTACTGACTACTACTCTTTCTACAGTTAAAGATGGGCTTCAAAAATATTGTGAGGAGATATATTCTACCAGTGGTGTTAACCAGATGTGGATTCTCAAAAATTCCAAAGATCTACTGCTTAACCTTCGATCACAATCTTTGCAATTTTGCAGCAACATACAAACTTTTGATTTTTCTACGCTATATACTACTATTCCTCATGCTCAGTTGAAAGATCGACTTCATCATCTCATAAAACAGAGCTTTTTCTATAAAAATTGGAATCGTAGATACAAATGTCTTGTTTTGGGTTACAATAATTCATATTTTGTGAAGAATCACACTGAATCCTCCAGAAAATATACTGAAGATGATATTATCAAAATGCTGGACTTTTTGATCGACAATATATTTGTTGAGTTTGGAGATTTATATTTCAACACACAATCGGTATTCCAATGGGTACTAATTGTGCACCCATGCTGGCTGATTTGTTTTTGTACTCGTATGAAGCAGAATTCATTCAAAACCTTCTAAAAGACAAAAAGAAAAAGCACCTTGCGAAATTCTTTAATTTTACTTTCCGATATATTGATAATTTTCTATCATTGAATAACCCATACTTCAGCCAATACTTACATCTGATATATCCCAGTGAACTTGAAATTAAGGATACTACTGATACTAAAAACACTGCTTCATACCTTGATCTTTTCCTCAATATTGACGTAGATGGACGACTTCACACGAAAATCTATGTCAAACAGGACGATTTCAACTTCCCAATTATCAATTTCCCATTTCTCACCAGTAACATACCATCTGCCCCTTCGTATGGTGTTTACATATCACAATTGATACGTCATTCACGTGCTTGTTCACACTATACGGACTTCATATACAGAGGTGTGCTACTTACGCAGAAACTTCTCCAACAAAGTTATAAGGAGGACAGATTAAAATTGACACTCCGTAAATTTTATGGACACCATCACGAACTGGTGGATCCATACGATGTATCCTTGACCAAACTAGCTAAGGACATTTTTACCACATAGTAGATTGTGGTTTGTCATTATGTCGTCTAATCTTTTAATTACCAAATGTGACTTACTCCCGATTGTGACTGTTTTGCTGAGTGTGAATTCGCATTACTATAAGACGTGTTACGGTACTTGTCTATCCCAAATTCATGTATTTAGTTTAAATGTTTAATGTTATATTTGTAATTCTCATCGGATTTTGTCAAATGTGTTGACGTCTTTTCTTTTATATTTATGTGTTATGGACACAAAAATTAATCACCGCCGTCATTTATTAGATTTAATTTTGGTCAACATAATCTGTACGATAATTTACGTTTGAAGTTGGATTCATAACAAACTGCACATATATATATTATAGTTAATTGCTATTAATAAGTATTGCAATACGCATTGTGTCTAAATGCAATATTAGTATTTAGTTCTATTTTAATCTTTAATCAATCCTAATTCTATCTTACTTTTGAGATATAGTTTTTCATATGTGACGTAATTTTTCTGCTGTTTCAGAAATTTCATATATTCAAATGTGACGTAATTTTTAATGCCTTTTCACCATCGTATGTGACGTCATTTTCATAATTTACTGCGTTGAGGCCTGGACTGAGTGGGGTGTGTCTATTCTGTGTTGGTCATTCATTATGTATTCGTGTTTGTTTTATGTAATGAGTTAATACTTCAGTTTCATTATGTATATCTGTTATATTCATTTGATAAAATTTACTGTTTGCAATAGCATTAATTGCTTTAAATAATAAGGATGTTCTTATCCCAAGCATAAAAACTTAGCCGTATTTGACACAACCTTTTTCAACTTTTGATCTTCAGTGCTGTACAACTTTGAACTTTTTTTCGCTTTCGATCTTTTATATCTGGGCGTCACTGGTGAGTCTTGTGTGGACGAGGCGCGTTTTTGGCGTATTAAATTTTAAACCTGATGCTTTTTATTATTCATTAATCATGTGTTTCTTTGTCTAATACGTTTTCCTATTTATTTGTATTGTAGTCCTGTAATATTATGTTGTCATTTCTATGTTATATTTAACATTGCCATTAAAGTGCGAGGTTTGGCATGCCACAAAACCAGGTTCAACCCACCATTTTTTCCTTTAAAAATGTCCTGTACCAAGTCAGGAATATGGCCATTGTTATATTATAGTTCGTTTCTGTGTGTGTTACAATTTAACGTTGCGTCGTTTGTTTTCTCTTATTTTTGAGTGTAAATTGACATTGCGATAAGACGTGTCACGGTACTTGTCTATCCCAAATTCATGTATTTGGTTTTGATGTTATATTTGTTAATCTCGTGGGATTTTGTCTGACGCTTGGTCCGTTTCTGTGTGTGTTAGTTACATTGTAGTGTTGTGTCGTTGTTCTCCTCTTATATTTATGCGTTTCCCTCAGTTTTAGTTTGTTACCCCGATTTTGTTTTTTGTCCATGGATTTATGAGTTTGAACAGTGGTATACTACTGTTGCCTTTATTTACAATGCGTATATTCTTCCACATTTAGATTACTGTTGTTCAGTATGGGGAAACTTTAACTAGATTTTAGTTTACAATTTACTAAAATTGCAAAAAAGGGCAGCTAGATTTATTTTAAACAAACACGATATTCGTAAACCATCTATTGACCTATTTAAGGATTCTGGAATTATGCCAATTACTAAGAGAATACTTTACCACAATTCATTATTAATGTATAAATCAAAACATAAACTGTCACCAAAATATTTATCCAATCTTATTGTGCCTACAAATAGTAAACAATCGTACAATACTCGACTTTCATCATCGGATAATTTTATTGTCCCTAAATAAAATATAGAATTATACAAATCAAGTTTTTCTGTGTGAAATTCATTATCCAGTGAAATTAAACAATCAAAAGTATATCTGCTTTCAAATACTCTTAATAGTTATCAAAGGTACCAGGATTATAATTTAGTACGCCAGACGCGCGTTTCGTCTACATAAGACTCATCAGTGACGCTCATATCAAAATATTTATAAAGCCAAACAATTACAAAGTTGAAGAGCATTGAGGATCCAAAATTCCAAAACGTTGTGCCAAATACGGCTAAGGAAATCTATGCCTGGAATAAGAAAATCGTTAGTTTTTCGAAAAATTTAAACTTTTGTTAACAGGAAATTTATAAAAAAAAATGATCACGTTATTGATATACATGTCAACACCGAAGTGTTGACTACTGGGCTGGTGATACCCTCGGGGACGAAACGTCCACCAGCAGTGTTATCGACTTAGTGGTGTAAATAGTTATCAAAGGTACCAGGATTAAAACTTAGTACACCAGACGCGCGTTTCGTCTACATAAGACTCATCAGTGACGCTCATATCTAACATTTATTGTATGATCCGAAGGGAAAGTTCAGGTATCTTTATGATGATCTAAACAAGCTAAGGTGGCATTTGCCGCCACAAGGGATGCCAGTCATGTGAAAATTCCCCAATGTGAAAACTCGTTTTTACAGCACATCCCACGTGCAATGCTTCAAAATGCAAGTTTGGATGAACTCTCATATTGCTAAACCAATTATCCTACTTTCCAAAGACTCTGGTTGGCAAGAGGATAAAAACGATTTAATCTCGGTTTTCTTTGAGGGACCTATGTCAGTAGATTTCCTTCAAAACCTTGTTTTTACGTATACGTGCAAGGGAAAAACAGCTTGCAATAAAAACTGTGTATGCAACCAACAGAAATCCGCGTATACCAAAATTTGTTCATGTGAAGGGACTGGTGGTTGTAAAAGTTATTTAACTCACCGAGCAATATTGGAAGTAGACTTTTATAAGGCAAAGACACATAAAACCTAAAAAGTTCATATAGCTAGAATATACGCTGAAACGTTAGCCCATCAGTAAACTCATTTGATTTAATTGCCTTGTGAAATATTTGTGACTGGCAATATATATACATCACTGCAAAAACCAAATTAACTTCGATTCTTTTTTAAAAAGCCGCAAAATTCAGAAATATATCTTTAGAAGTATATGCGATGTAAAAAAATGAATTGAGAGTCGGTTGTTGTTCCTTCTATTTTCCTAATGTTGCTAGTCTGAATTCCCTTTAAAATGGGCATTTGGTGGTTTCATTATTTTCAAATTAAGTTGAAAATGAAGTGTCACAGTTTATTTTAATTATAGATTTCTTGTTTAGTAACAATTCAGATATTATTTGGAGACTTTTTATAACCTCTTGTGAAATAAATTGACAATAGTGAAAATCTCAATCACTAACCTTTGACCTTATTTAAAAAAAAATGCACCCTATTTCAATTCTACGACCAGGCAAAACTTAAAGAAGAAACATTTCTCTTTCCAAAAAGTCATAATTTAGCCTGCAGGTAGGGTGGTCCATTAAGTTGAAAAATTGTTGGCTTGGTCACTCCACTAGTTGTAATTATATTTTGTGTATATACATTTATTGTTTACATGTGTAAATTAGTAGATTAATTATGCTTTATTCATGTAGTTGATATTGTATGTAAGGAGAATTATTGAAAATTGGTTTAATCCAAATGCGTTACTCTCTTTAAATAAAGATATTTTTATTAGCAGTAGTAGTAGTAATATATAGACAAATTGCGCGTGTTGCGAATCAAATTACAAGTTTGATATATTTGATGAGTTTTAAAAGAGGGACGAAAGATACCAAAGGGACAGTCAAACTCATAAATTCAAAACAAACTGACAACGCCATGGCTAAAAATGAAAAAGACAAACAAACAACAGCACACACGACACAACATAGAAAACTAAAGAATAAACAACACGAACCCCACCAAAAAAAACTAGGGGTGATCTCAGGTGCTCCGGAAGGGTAAGCAGATCCTGCTTCACATGCAGCACCCGTCGTGTTGCTTATGTGATACACCTGTAATGTACCTGAGTTTTCATTAAGGGTTAGCCTTGACTAGAAATAATCAATACTAAAAATGAGTTATCTTGTTGGATGTCTATTTTTAGAAACTGTGGATTAGTTTGTGGAATAGATTTGTATTGGATTATAAGCCTTTGTGTTCGAAATGCACTGATTATATCTTTGTGGTATTACGGGTGGGGTTCTATAGTCATATATAAGACCTATACTTGTATAGTATACATCGAGGTGCCAACAAGAGCTCTAGATTTCAAGATTTGATTGCAAAGCAACGCTTAGACACATTATCTCCCAAGTACAACACGGTCTGCATGGTATATTGTTTACATTATACTATATCAATAAGATTGTGTTTTGTTTTAAGATGTTTATAATGTTGTTTTTTGTTTTTGTTATCTTTATTAAATGTTGCAACACAAGGAAAATAATAAGTTAAATGCGAGCAAACTATAAGAACTAAGGAAATATAGTATGAGTGCCAATTAGACAACTCTCAATCTAAGTCACAACGTGTAAAAAGTAGACAATATTATAGATCTACAGACGACCTTTAACATCGAGCCCTGTCTCAAATCGAACAGTAAGTTATAAAAGTCAACAAAATGACTAGGCTAAAACAATTCAAACAGGAAAACCAACAGTATAATCTAAATAAAACAAGAAATGAGAAAAGACAACCACTTATAAACAAAATCAACAACCAAAATCACTGAGCAACAAGGTCCTGACTTAGGACAGGTGCAACGGGTTTTAACGTTTTTTTTGGGTGTCGTTTGTTTCCTCTTATATATTTGAGTCACATAATAATAAGACGTTTCACGGTACTTTTCTATCCCAAATTCATGTATTTAGTTTTGATGTTATATTTGTTATTCTCATCGGATTTTGTCTAATGCTTATTTCGTTTCTGTGTGTGCTACATTTAATGTTGAGTCGTCATTCTCCTCTTATATTTAATGCGTTTCCCTCGGTTTTGGTTTGTGACTCGGATTTGTTTTTTTTTTCTATCGATTTATGAGTTTTGAACATCGGTATACTACCGTTGCCTATATTTAACAGACGTCAACCTTCACACTAACATGTTACAGTTATATTGCAAGATAGGAAGACACACAATAAAATATCAAAACTATGTTAATACTTGTCTCATATTTAGACACGTAAATAGATTAGTAATGTTTTAAAATTCAGACGAATGTATGTGGTAAAATTTAAATGCTTTTACCCAAATGGAAATTTCGAGAGAAAAAAGCATGCATTAATATTTTCTTTCTCACAAAATGCAGTATGATTCATAAACATTTTATACACCAGAAATTATCCACAGAAAAGTATTGACATTTTTTTTTTAGAGAATCTGTGAAAAGAGAAGAAACTCCGAAACAACAAGAAAATGTTAGGTATACATTCATTTTAAACAGTATAGGTTGATGTCTACGTCCATACATATTTTTGACTGTTCTGAGATTTATATTGTATAGTCCTATGTTTTGAGTTTCGCTCCATTGAAAGTGGTTTAACCTGTACCTAAGCGAATTATCAGAACAAAAAGATAAATATATAGATATAAGAAGATTTGGTATGAGTGCCAATGACACAACTCTCCATCCAACCTAGTTGTGTTACCATATGATATTCTACTCATTGGTTTCAATAAACGTCAACTTGAACACAAAATTGCAACAAAATTTCCACATTTTTGGGGTAAACATTTAACTACAAAAAGTAGACGATTACCATTGAAACAATAACACTACATAACTCATAAATGAAATAATATATATCTATAAACAAAGGATTAAAACACCTTTACTTCTACAACGCAGAATTGAAGAACGAATTATCCCAATTACAAATAAGAGTGTGTATACTGGTTTATGTGTCTACATCGTTCTGTCCATCCGTCTACTTCTTTGTAGTATTCACTTTTTTATAAAGTGCACATCGTTCTGAAATTTGATGGGAAGTTTCATTTTAGCCTTGTTATTAATTTTTACAACATATACTAGTAAACATCTTGTTTAACGACCACTGTATGGGGGAAATCATAATTGCACATATTTCAGTTAGATGAAAATATAAGAGATATCTCCTTCGTGTTATTTTTAACTTTTGTATCATAATAAGGAGAAAAAAGTACTTCTTTCATTGACTAGTATAATACAAAAAGTCATGTTTGGTTCCCATTTAGTCAAATATTAATAGATCTTGTGTGAATAGTTGTAATTATTCTTTCATTTATGATAGAAAATTCTAACCTGCATCTACAAAACAATGACAAATGAATGGCGCTTTCATAGTTATTCTTCATCTTAAGCCAAAACAATTCAAAGCAAGTCTTGATATTTATATGATGAAGATATAATCTTTCAATCAATTTAACATGTTTAGCTGAAACTGGCATGTCAGTAACTGATAGTAGTGCTGTGTTAATCATGTTAATTTATGTATCATTGCCATTTTTTTTAGTTTGTTTTATTACCTATTTTGACATCCGACGTCCTTTGAACTAAGTTTGATTGTGCGTATGGCTGTGTGTTTCAACATTGGCTAGAGGTATAGGGGAGAGTTCAGATCTCACAAAGCATGTTAAACCCCGCCGCATATTTGCGCCTGTCCCAAGTCAGGAGCCTCTGGCCTTTGATTTATCTTGTATGATTTTTAATTTTCGTTCATGTATATATTCCGGAGTTTAGTATGGTGTTCATTATCCCTGAACTGGTACAAATTTTTGCTAAAGGGTCAGCTGAAGCACAACTCCGCATGCGGAATATTTTCGCTGTGTTGAAGACCCATTGGTGGACTTCGACTGTTTTCTGCTCTTTGGTCGGGTTATTGTCTTTTTGACACATTTCCCATTTCCATTATCATTTTTTTTCAACGTTGTGTACTGAACTACAATTTAAAGACCCCTGGAACTCATTTAAGCACAATTGTGTCCATGATGTTCTTTTCGTTCCATCTGTGTTGTGTCGATTTATGACTTTTGAACACCGGTATACTACTGATACCTTTATTTGTGACTATTTTCTCGTTGTCATTTTGGAGCTCTTTATATTACTTGCCTTATGTGGTGGTGGGTTTTGCTTATTGTTAAAATCTGTACGGGGAACTATGCTACTTATTTCTTCGTCATTTGGTTTAGTGAAAAGCTGTCTCTTCAAACCTCCCCTCCTGTTTTTCATTATATAAAGGTACACTATAAAAACATTCCGGACCCTGCTTTGTTGGATAAGAGAAATATGTTGCAAAGTGAGGTTGAGATGTAGATAAAATCTTAATCATTCTGTCCTACGTTAATTGTTAATGTTCTAATTTAGCCATTGTCAGTCGTAAATTGTATGTTTTGGACTTCTGCAATATAACGAAAATGTTCTTTGGACTGGTTAAACGTAAAACGCCACAAATAAGACTCAAATGTATTTCGGAAATCAATGATTCGAGAAGAACTTACGTGACGTCTTCTTAGATTAAGATATAATTCGCCGTTGAAGTTATATTTACATAATAAAAATAAATATTGAATCTATTAAATATACTTTTGTGAATGCCTTTTCCTCTTTTTTTAAAATTATGTCGCATTTGAATACTGCAATTATATATATAATTATTACTTATACAAGAACTGCTGAAAGAATTTATGAAACTTTTTCCTAGTTTCAAGAAGGTTTTCATGTAGCATTATAATCCCCTAACTGGAAAGGGTTTACAAAATCTTAAAAGCTAATAGGAATGTGGTTGATAATATACTCGCATGTTGATTTTTTTATTTCGTACTTCGTTGAATATCACAAAATATTTTACTTTAACATTATTTATACTAAACATATTGTACACAATCAGTACCCATGACTGGAATGATGCCCTGGAAAATTCGTTCAATTATTGACGTTGTTATTAAAATCAAATAGTAACCACGTTATCATTATGTTGTTGACAGGGTTGTTCATGCTACTGGTGGAGGGATGAAGATTTGTCCAGTGTGTTCCAGTACTTTTTCAGCTGATGTCAGTGACACCAGTTTTGAGGAACATATCATTGGTCAAGTTGGTCGAATATGTCCGTTGTGTTACAATATAGTTGAAAATTGTACTGACGAAGAATTCCAACGACATGTCAACAAACATCTGGATCAGAAAAAAAACCAGTTGTAACCCAAAAGGACAGTAGAATTCGACTAATGTTGAAAAGACTAGTTCGATTAGGTTTTGACCATGTTGAAGATATCTGCACATTTGATAGTGTTAATAGAAACACATTTGATTTTATTTGAAATATAAGCTTGTACACATAATTTTAAAAGCTTTTTTTTTTGTTTGTTGTTTTGGTTTTTTATATCATTGTTATGACAAGTCCTGTAATTGTAGAGAAATGGAGAAAAAATATTTAATTTATTGTTATCAGCTTAATGTTAAATCATGTGCTTATTATTTTATTTTTCCATGTTTTTTTACAATTTTTAAATCAGAGGCAAGGAGTTGTTACCGCGAGGTTTCCATTTTGCTTACCATTGTATTTATAATGATTTTGATATATCTTAACACAATGTTGGCTTCTTGTAAGCAGTTATTCACATTAACCCAAAATGTCAGAGTTGGTTGCTCACCAAATTTTGTAAATAAACAGATCTATCAATAATCATACAATTGATACCAGGATTGAAATTTTATATTTGCGCCAGACGCGCGTTTCGTCTACAAAAGACTCATCAGTGACGCATCAGTGACGCTCGAATAAAAAAAGTTAAAAAGCTAAATAAAGTACGAAGTTGACATGCATTGATGACCACATATTCCTAAATGTTTTGCCAAATGCAGCTAAGATAATTTATTCCTGAGGTAGAAAAGCCTTAGTATTTAAAAAAATTAAAATTTTGTAAACAGTTAGTTTATAATTATGACCATATCAATGATAATGCATGTACACACAAAAAAGCTGACTACTGCATGTACTGGACAGGTGATACCCTCTAAGAATAAAAACACCACTAGCGGTGACATTGACCAATGGTTGTAGATAAACACATCATCGATACCAAGATAGAAATTTTATATTTGCGCCAGAGGCGCAATTCGTCTACAAAAGACTCATCAGTGACGCTCGAATAAAAAAGTAGATATAACTAGGTATAAAACCATGTTTAATACCCGTCCATTTTCAGCGGAAAATGTCTTTTACAAGACAAAAAAAAATAGCAAGAAATCAGAGCTTTGAATGATATATTCATGATATTTCCTAATTGATATTACTATTAAGATTGTAGGTGTTTTTTTTGCTGTTTAATTTGTGTTATGTAAGAATGCTTTTTACATCCGTTTTTTTCTCATTATATAAAATTGATAAATGTGAAAGTTTTGGACACATTTTTTGTACGTTAATAACAATGATTTAAGTAATCAATGTATTAGGCGGTCAGGTTATTTGTTCAAGGTTATGGTTGACTTTCTGTTATTAATAAATATATCATTTTATTCTGGTATCACCTAAGTTGGACAAAGGTATACAGAAAAACACATTATTCAACATTTCACAGCTGTATACTACTGTTGCATTTATATATTCACCACGTGTTTTTATTGATTTTGTATTTACATTGTGTCATTGATCAATTTTTTTCATTCAGTGTATGATCACTTGTGCTTATATGTCTCTTGATTGATTTAATCTATTTCTA
>CM034361.1:118545632-118745996 GCA_019925275.1 Mytilus edulis
AACCCCCCAAAAAAAAAAAAACCCAACCCAACCCCCAAAAAAAACCCCAAAACCCCCCCAAAAAAAACCCAAAACCCAACCCAAACCCAAACCCCCAAACCCCCCCCCCCCCCCCCCCCCCCCCCCCCCCCCCCCCCCCCCCCCCCCCCCCCCCCCCCCCCCCCCCCCCCCCCCCCCCCCCCCCCCCCCCCCCCCCCCCCCCCCCCCCCCCCCCCCCCCCCCCCCCCCCCCCCCCCCCCCCCCCCCCCCCCCCCCCCCCCCCCCCCCCCCCCCCCCCCCCCCCCCCCCCCCCCCCCCCCCCCCCCCCCCCCCCCCCCCCCCCCCCCCCCCCCCCCCCCCCCCCCCCCCCCCCCCCCCCCCCCCCCCCCCCCCCCCCCCCCCCCCCCCCCCCCCCCCCCCCCCCCCCCCCCCCCCCCCCCCCCCCCCCCCCCCCCCCCCCCCCCCCCCCCCCCCCCCCCCCCCCCCCCCCCCCCCCCCCCCCCCCCCCCCCCCCCCCCCCCCCCCCCCCCCCCCCCCCCCCCCCCCCCCCCCCCCCCCCCCCCCCCCCCCCCCCCCCCCCCCCCAAAAAAAAAAAAAAAAAAAAAAAAAAAAAAAAAAAAAAAAAAAAAAAAAAAAAAAAAAAAAAAAAAAAAAAAAAAAAAAAAAAAAAAAAAAAAAAAAAAAAAAAAAAAAAAAAAAAAAAAAAAAAAAAAAAAAAAAAAAAAAAAAAAAAAAAAAAAAAAAAAAAAAAAAAAAAAAAAAAAAAAAAAAAAAAAAAAAAAAAAAAAAAAAAAAAAAAAAAAAAAAAAAAAAAAAAAAAAAAAAAAAAAAAAAAAAAAAAAACCCAACACCCTACCCCCCACCCACCCCACCAAACCTCAATACAACCCCAACCCTAACCCTAACCCCAACCCAAAACCCTAACCCCCACAACCCTACACCCTAACCCTAACCCCAACAACCCTCAACCCCTAACCCTACCACCCCAACACCCAAACCCTACCAACCCCCAAACCCTAACCCTACAACCCAAACCCAAACCCTAACCCCCACAACCCAACTACCCTAAAACCCAAACCCTACACCCCTCAACCCCTAAATACCCCCTAAACCCTAAACCCTAACCCAAACCCAAACCCCTAACCCTAACCCTACCAACCCCCAAACCCTACCCCAAAAAAACCCAACCCTAACCCAACCCAACCCCTAACCCTAACCCCACCCCTCCTACCCAAAACCCCCAAACCCCCCAAACCCCTACCCCCCAACCCACCCCCCCAAACCCACCCACCCCAAACCCAAATCACCCCCAAAAACCCCACCCAAAACCCAACCCTAAACCCAAACCCCAACCCAACCCCAACCCTAACCCTACCCTAAACCCTACCTAACCCAAACCCAAACCAAAACCCCAACCCCCCAACCCCAAAAACCCCCCCCAAAAACCCCACCCAAACCCTACCCCAACCCCCCCCAACCCCCCAACCCACCCAAACCCCCCACCCCACCCCCCCCTACCCCCAAACCCCCAACCCCACCCCAACCCTAACCTAACCCTAACCCCAACCCTTTAAACCCCAACCCTAACCCTAACCCCCAACCCTAACCCCCAACCCTACCCCCAACCCTAACCCAACCCTAACCCTAACCCTAACCCTAAACCCAACCCAACCCCAACCCCCAACCCTAACCCCCAACCCCCAAAACCCCAACCCTAACCCCCAACCCTAAACCTAACCCTAACCCTAACCCAAACCCTAACCCCCAACCCTAACCTAACCCTAACCCTTTAAACCCCCCCCTAACCCCCAACCCTAAACCCTAACCCTAACCTAACCCCTTTAACCCAAACCCCCAACCCTAACCCTAACCCTAATAACCCTAACCCTAACCCTAACCCTAACCCCCAAAACCCCCAAAAAAACCCTAACCCCAAAAAATAACCCAACCCTAACCCTAACCCTAAACCCTAACCCTAACCCTAAACCCCAAACCCCCAACCCCTTTTTTTAAATTTTTAATTTTTTTAATTTTTTAATTTTTTAAAAATTTTAATTTTTAATAAACCCCAAACCCCCAAACCCCAACCCTAAAATTAAAATTTTTTAACCCTTTTTCCCTAATTTAAAATAACCCCAACCCCAACCCTTTTAACCCAACCCTTTAAAAAAAATTTTTTAACCCCTTTTAATTTAAAAAAAAAAAAAAGACCCAAAATCCCTAACCCAACCCTAACCTAACCCAATAAATTTTTTTCCCTAACCCTTTCCCCCCTAAAAACCCTTTAAAATTTAAAAATACCCTAAACCCTTCCCCTAACCCTTTTAAAAATAACCCAAACCCTTTAATTTAAAATAATTTTTAAATAACCCAAAACCCAAACCCCCAACCCTAACCCTAACCCTAACCCCAAAACCCCAACCCTAACCCTAAACCCCAAACCCCAACCCCAACCCCTAACCCTAACCCCAAAACCCCAAAAATCCCAAAGTAAAAAAACCCTACAAAACCCTAACCCCCAACCCTAAACCCCCAACCCCCAAACCAAACCCCAACCCCCAACCCTAACCCAAACCCCCAACCCAAACCCTTAAAAACCCTAAACCCCAACCCTAAAAACCCTTTAAACCCCAACCCCAACCCCCAACCCTAACCCAAAACCCCAAAACCCTTTCCCCAAAACCCCAACCCAAAACCCCAAAATAAATTAGGGTTTTTTAAAATAAAGGGGGAATTTTTTTAATTTTTATTTTTAAACCCCAATTTTTAATAATAATTTTTAATTTTTTAATTTTTAATTTTTTTTTAATTTTGGATTTTTTTTAATTTTTTAATTTTTAATTTTTTTTAATTTTTAATTTTTAACCCCAATTTTAATTTTTAATTTTTTTAATTTTTTTTAATTTTAATTTTTTTTATTTTAATTTTTAATTTTTTTTATTTTAAACACCCAAACCCCAACCCAAACCCCAAATTTTAAAAATTTTTTAATTAACCCCAACCCTTTTTCCCAACCCTAATTTAAAAATAACCCCAACGGTTTAAACCAACCCTTAAAAAAATTTTTAACCCCCAATTTAAAAAAAAAAATAACCCCAATTTTCTCCTACCCAACCCTAACCCTAACCAATAAATTTTTCCCTAACCCTTTCCCTTTTTAAAATTTAAATTTTAAAATAACCCTTAAACCCTAACCCCAAATTTAAAATTAACCCCAAAATTTTAACCCTAAAAATAAAATAACCCAAAAACCCAAAAACCCCAACCCAACCTAACCCTAACCCAAAACCCAACCCTAACCCTAACCCCAACCCTAACCCTAACCCTTCCCTTCCCAACCCCTAAAAAAACAAAACCCTTTAAAAACCCTAAAACCTCCCTAACCCAACCCCCACCCTTAACCCCAAACCCCAAAAATAACCCTAACCCTAAACCCCAAACCCTAACCCAAAACCCTTTAAATAAACCCTTTAACCCCAACCCCCAACCCAACCCTAACCCTAAAACCCAAACCATACCCTAACCCAAACCCCCCAACCCAACCCAAAAACCCCAACCCAAAACCCCTTTAAATATTTTTAATTTGGGATTTTTAATTTAATTTTTTTTGGGAAATTTTTAATTTTTTAAACCCCAAATTTTTAATTAATTTTTTTGGGGATTTTTAATTTTTAATTTTTTTTAATTTGTTTAGGGTTTGGGTTAGGGTTTGGGGTTTTTTAAGGGTTTGGGTTTTTAGGGTTTGGGGTTTTTTAAATGTTTGGGGAGGGTTTGGGGGTTAGTGTTAAAGGGTTTGGGTTAGGTTGGTTTTTAGGGTTTTGGGGTTTGTGTTTTTTAAGGGGTTTTGGGGTTTTGGGGGTTTTGTTTGGGGTTAGGGGGTTTTTGGGGTCAAAAACTTTCCCAACCAAATCCCAAAAGTTTTTTAAAATGTTGTTTTTGGGGGCCCCTTTCTTTATCTCGGGAAAGGTAAGTTTTTGAAGGGGAAAAAACCTATTGCTTTCGTGTTTTAAATTTTTTACGAACTTCTTAAAAGAAAGAGTTTTGTATTGGATGGGGGGCCGGGTTTTGATTTTTAAAAAAAAAAAAAAAAAATCTTTCAATTATCATTCAGTTGGGGGTCGGAGAGTGGGCGACCTTTTGTTTATACCAATACGTTTCATCCTCTAGATCGCCTTTTCCCTTTTTTTAGGAACAGTTAACCCTTTAAAAAAAGATAACTCTATTCAAATTTCCCCACATCTGTTTTTAAAAAATTGAAGTCGAAGCAATTTTCAAATCTGTACTTAGAAATATTTTTAAAAATACCCCAAACCCAAACACAAAAACAACACTAACCCTAACCAAAAAGCTAACCCTAAACCCCAACCAAAACCCTAACCCCCAACCCTTCTCACCATGCGCAGTCAAGAAAAGGGGAGACATCCCGCAGAAGTGGGAAAAAAAGGGGGCCTCACAAAACTCGTCAAAGTATAAACCAAACCCTGTCCCTGAACCCTTTACCCTTACTCAAAACCTAAAACCCCAACCCTACC
Source organism: Mytilus edulis (assembly GCA_019925275.1). Classification (NCBI taxonomy): domain Eukaryota; kingdom Metazoa; phylum Mollusca; class Bivalvia; order Mytilida; family Mytilidae; genus Mytilus; species Mytilus edulis. The sequence goes on from CM034361.1 coordinate 118,550,144, forward strand.
CAAACCCTAACCCAAACCCTTAAAATTTGGGTTTAAACCCAAAAACCCTAACCCTAACCCTAACCCCAAAACCCCAACCCCAACCCTAACCCAAACCCTAACCCTAACCCAAACCCTAACCCCCAAAACCCCTTTAAAAAGGGTTTGGTTAGGGTTTGGGTTTAGGTTTGGGGTTTGTGTTAGTGGGTTTGGGTTAGGTTTGGGGGAGGGTTAGGGTTAGGGTTTGGGTTAGGGTTAACCCTAAATTTGGGTTAGGGTTAGGGTTAGGGTTAGTTTAGGGGTTTTTGGGGAAATGGTTAGGGTTAAGGGGTTTGTGGGTTTTTGGGGGGTTTTGGGGTTTGTGTTTTTGGTTTGGGTTAGTGTTAGGGTTTGGGGTTTGGGGTTTTTTTTAGTGTTTAGGTTAGGTTATGTTAGGGGTTTTGGGGTTTGGGTTTGGGGTTTGTGTTTATTTGGGTTTTGTGGGTTTGGGTTTGGGGTTTTGTTAAGGTTAGGGTTAGTGTTAGGGTTTTTTGGGTTAAAGGGGTTTGGGGGTTTGTGTTTTTGGTTAGGGTTAGTGGTTTGGGTTTTGGGGTTTGTGTTAAGGTTAGGGTTTGGGGTTAATGTTTGGGGTTTGGGTTTGGGTCAAACACTTACCCTAAACCCAAAACCCAAATTTTGTTAAAATTGTTGATTTGGAGGCCTTACTTTTTCTCGGAACGGGGAAGTGTAAAAAGGATAACCTATTGCAAATTTTTGGTTAAGTTTTTTTACGAACTTCTTTAAAAAAAAAGAGTTTTGTATGGATGGGGGTCCGGTTTTGAAAGTTTTAAAAAAAAAAAAAAAATAAAATCCCTTTCCCAAATTTTCATGCAGTTTAGGTCGGAAAAGTGCGGGCCGTACACTTCAGTGGAACCAATACGTTTTCATCCTCTAGATCGCCTTTCCCCTCTTTTAGGGAAAATTTAAAATTTTTAAAAAGAAAATCTCTAAAACAAATTCATTCTACATCTGGGTTTTAAGATTGAAGTCGAAGGGAATTTTCATACTCTGTACTTAGAAATATTTTTTAAAAAACCCAAACCCAAACACAAAAACTAACACTAACCCTAACCAAACGCTAACCCAACCCTTTAACCCCCAACCCAACCCTAAACCTTTCACACGCAAGGGGCAGTCACAAAAAGGGCAGACATGCGCAGAAGTGAAAAAGGGCACCTCACAAATCTCGTCCCAAAATATACTACCATGTCCCTACCTGGAAAACCCCTTTCTCAAAAACCCAAAACCCCAACCCCCGACCCCAAAACCCAACCCAAAACCCTTTAATTTTGGGTTTAAAAACCCCAACCAACCCCCAAAACCCCAACCCTAAACCCCCAAAACCCCAACCCTAACCCCAAAACCCCAAAACCCCAACCCAAAACCCCAAACCCCCAACCCAAACCCTTAATAGGGTTTTTTGGGAGGGTTAGGGTTTAGGTTAGGGGTTTGTGTTATTTTTTGGGTTTGGTTTTGGGTTTGGGGTTTGGGTTAGGGTTAAGGGGTTTGGGTTAAACCCCTAATTAGGGTTAGGGTTAGGGTTTGGGTTAGTGTTAAGGGGTTTGGGTTTTGTTTAGGTTAGGGGTTTTGTTAGGGTTTTTGGGGGGTGTTTAGGTTAGGGTTAGTGTTAGGGGTTTTTGGGGGGGGTTTTTGGGTTTGTGTTTAGGTTAGGGTTAGTGTTAGGGTTTGGGTTAGGGTTTTTGGGGAGTGTTTTAAAAGGGTTTGGGTTAGTGTTAGGGTTTTTGGGGTTTGTGTTAAGGTTAGGGTTAAATTTTTAGTGTTTGGGTTAGGGTTTTTTGGGTTTGTGTTTAGGTTTTGGGGGTTTGTGTTTTGGGTTTTTGGGGTTTGTGTTAAGGGTTTGGTTTGGGTTTTGTGTTTTGGGTTAGGGTTTTGGGGCAAACAAATTACCCAACCCAAAACCCCAAAAGTGTTAAAAATTTTTGTTTGGGGGCCCTTTCTTTATCTCGGAAAGGGGAAGTGTAAAAAGGATAACCTATTGCAGTTTTCCCTGGGTTTAAATTTTTTCACACTTTTTAAAAGAAAAAATTGTGGGGATGGGGTGGGGGGGGGGTTATGATGTTTTTAAAAAAAAAAAAAAAAAAAATCTTTCAATTATCATGCAGTGAGGTCGGAGAGTGCGGCCCTACACTTCAGTGATACCAATTTCGTTTCATCCCTAAGATCCCCCTTTCCATCTTTTAGGAACAGTTTTAAATTTAAGAAGATATCTCTATTCAAATTTCCCTTCTACCCTCGGGTTTTAAGATTGAAGGGCGAAAAGGGGAATTTTCATACTCTTAATTAAAAAATTTTTAAAAAAACCCAAAACCCAAAAAACTAACACAAACACTTAACCCCAACCAAAAAGCTAACCCTAACCCAAAACCCTTTAAACCCCAACCCTAACCCTTTTCACGCATGCGCATCACAGAAAAGGGGAGACATGCGCAAAGTGAAAAAGGGGAAACCCACAAATCTGTCCAAAATATAAATACCATGTCCCCCGACCTTTACCCCTTTCTCAAAAACCTAACCCTAAAACCCGACCCAAACCCTAAAAACCCAAACCCCTTTAAATTTTTGGGTTTAAACCCCAACCCTAACCCCAACCTAAAACCCCAACCCCAACCCAAAACCCCAAAACCCCAAACCCCAAACCCAAACCCCAAACCCCAAAACCCTAACCCCAAAACCCTTTAAAAAGGGTTTTTGGTTTTGGTAGGGGTTTTGGGGTTTGGGGTTTTGTTAGTGTTTGGGTTGGGTTTGGGGTTTGGTTTTGGGTTTTTGGGTTTTGGGTTTGGGTTAAAACCCCAATTAGGGTTAGGGTTTGGGTTAGGGTTAGGTTAGGGTTTTTGGGGTTTGTGTTTAGGTTAGGGTTAGGTTGGGTTTTTGGGTTTGTGTTTTAGGTTTGGGTTAGTGTTAAAGGGGTTTGGGGGGGTTTTGGGGTTTGTGTTTAGGGTTTGGGTTTTGTGGGTTTGGGTTTTTTGGGGTTTGGGGTTTGGGTTTTTGTTTAGGTTAGGGTTTGTGGGTTTGGGTTTTTGGGGTTTGTGTTAAGGGTTTGGGGTTTGTGTTAGTGTTTGGGGTTTGGGGTTTTGGGGTTTGTGGTTTTGGTTAGGGTTAGTGTTAGGGTTTTGGGGGTTTGGTTTTAAAGGGTTTGGGGTTTGGGGTTTGTGTTTTTGGGGTTTGGGTTTTTGGGGCAAACAAATTTCCCTAACCCAAAAACCCAAATGGTTAAAATTGTTTATTTTGGAGGGCCCTTTCTTTTCTTTGGAAAAGGGTAAGGTAGAAAGGGTAAACCCATTGCCGTTTCGTGTTTAAATTTTTCACGAAATTTTTAAAAGAAAAAATTTTTGTATGGAGGGGTCCGGGTTTTGATGTTTGAAAAAAAAAAAAAAAAAAAAAATCTTTTAATTACATGCATGAGGTCGGAGAGTGCGGCCCTACACTTCAGTGATACCAATACGTTTTTTACCTAGATCGCCCCTTTTCCCTCTTTTTAAAAAGTTAACTTTTAAAAAGAAAAAAAAAATCTCTATTCAAAAATTTATTTCTACATCTGTTTGAAGATTAATCGAAAAGGGAATTTTCATCTTTTGTACTTTGAAAAATTTTTAAATAACCCAAACCCAAAAACAATAACACAACACTAACCCTAACCCAAACGCTAACCCTAACCCTAAACCTAACCCCAACCCTAACCCCTTTTCCCCGGCAATTTCGCAATCACAGAAAAGGGCAGACCCTGCGCAGAAGTGAAAAAGGGGACCCCACAAATTTAAAAACAAAGTAACTCCATGTCCCTGACCTTGACCCTTACTCAAAACCCCAACCCTAACCCTACCCAAACCCTAACCCCCAAAACCCCTTTAAATTTGGGTTAACCCTAACCCAAAACCCCAAAACCCCAAAAACCCCAACCCTAACCCTAACCCAAAACCCCAACCCAAACCCAACCCCAACCCCAAAACCCAACCCAAACCCTTAAAAAGGGTTTTGGTTTGGGTTAGGGTTTAGGTTTGGGTTGTGTTAGTGTTTGGGTTTTGGGTTTTGGTTTGGGTTAGGGTTTTGGGTTAGGGTTTGGGTTAAAACCCCAATTAGGGGGTTTGGGGTTAAGGGGGTTTGGGTTTTTGGGTTAGGGTTTGGGTTAGTGTTTTTTGGTTAGGGTTAGTGTTAGGGTTTGGGGTTTGGGGTTTAGGTTTTGGGGTTTGTGTTAGGGTTTTTTGGGGTTTGGGTTTGGTTTGTGTTTAGGTTTTGGGTTAGTGTTTGGGGTTTGGGGTTTTTGGGGTTTTGGGTTTTGTGTTTAGGGTTTGGGGTTTGTGTTTGGGTTTTGGGGTTTGGGTTAAGGTTAGGTTAGTGTTAGTGTTTGGGGGAGGGGTTTTGGGTTTTGTGTTTAGGGTTTGGGTTTGTGTTGGGTTTTTGGGGTTTTTTGTTAAGGTTTTTGGTTAAGGGGTTTGTGTTTGGGGTTTGGGGTTTTGGGGCCCAAAAAACTTACCCAACCCAAATCCCAAATGTTTTTAAAATTGTTTTATTTTGGGGGGCCCCTTTCTTTAAACCGGGAAAGGGTAAGTGTAGAAAGGGTAACCTATTTTTCAGTTTCGGGGTTAATTTTTTTACGAACTTCTTTAAAAAAAAGAGTTTTTTTAGGATGGGGGTCCCCTTTTGAAAGTTTTAAAAAAAAAAAAAAAAAAAAAAAATCTTTCAATTATCAAACAGTGAGGTCGGGGAGTGCGGCCGTTCATCCCCTAGATCGGGGTTTTCCCTCTTTTTAAAAGGGAAAAATTAACTTTTAAAAAGAATCTCTATTTAAATTTTTCTACATCTGTTTTTTTTGATTGAAAAAAGAAAAAGGGGGTTTTTATACTCGGACTTAGAAAAATTTTTTAAAAAAAACCCCAAAAACCAAAAATAAAACTAACCTAACCCAAAACCAAAAGAAAAACCCCCCCCTAACCCTAACCCTAAACCCCAACCCTTCCAAGGGTTTCGCCCCGTCAAAAAAGGGCAGGGCATGCGCAAAAGTGAAAAAGGGGAAACCCCAAAATTTTTTTTAAAGTTTTTTACACCATGTCCCGGGCCTTTTCCCTTTCCAAAATTTAAAACCCCAAAACCCCGACCCCCAAACCCTAACCCAAACCCCCTTTTTTTTTGGGGGTTTAAACCCCCAAACCCCCCCCCCAACCCCCCCCCCTAACCCCAACCCAACCCAACCCTAACCCAAACCCAACCCTAACCCAAAACCCAACCCCCCAAACCCCTTTAAAAAAGGGTTTTTTTTAGGGTTAGGGGTTTTGGGGGGGTTTGGTTAGTGTTTGGGGTTTTTGGGTTTGGGGTTTTGGGGTTTGGGTTTTTTGGGTTTGGGTTAGGGGTTTTCCCCAATTAGGGTTAGGGTTTTTGGGGGGGGTTTGTGTTTAGGGTTTGGGTTAGTGTTTTTTGGGTTTTTGGTTTTTTTTTTAGGGGTTTGGGTTTGGTTTTGGTTAAAAGGGGTTTTTTTTTAGGGTTTTGGGGGTTTTTGGTTTTTTGGGTTTTTTTTTTTAGGTTAGGGGGTTTTTTTTTAGGGTTTGGGTTTTTTGGTTTTTGGGTTTTTTTTTTTTGGTTTGGGGTTTGTGTTAGGGGGTTTTTTTTAGGGGGTTAAAAAGGTTTTTTTTTGTGTTAGTGTTTGGGGTTTGGGGTTTTGGGGGGTGTTTAGGTTTTGGGTTAAAAATTAGGGTTTGGGGGTTTGGGTTTTAAGGGTTTTGGGTTTGGGGTTTTTTTTTGGGTTAGGGTTTTTGGGGCAAACACTTACCCTAAACCCCCCAAACCCCCCAAAGGGTTTTAAAAAATTTTTTATTTTTGGGGGGCCCTTTTTTTTTTCTCGGAAAAAAGGGAAATGAGAAGGATAACCTATTTTTTGTTTTGTGTTTAAATTTTTCACGAAAATTTTTTTAAAAAAAAGAGTTTTGTAAAAGGGTGGGGGGCCCGGGTTTTGATGTTTGAAAAAAAAAAAAAAAATAATCTTTTTAATTATCATGCGTTTAGGTCGGGGAGTGCGGCCCCTACCTTTAGTGATACCAAAAAAGTTTTTTAAAAATCCCCCGGGTCCCCTTTTCCCCCCTTTTTTTTAAAAAGTTAAATTTAAAAAAGATAAACCAAATTTAAAAATTCCTTTTTTCATCTTTTGAAGATTTTAAAATCGAAAAAGGGGGTTTTCATAATCGTACTTTGAAATATTTTTTTAAAAAACCCAAACCCAAACACTAACACTAAAAACTAACCCTAACCTAAACCAAACCCCAACCCCAACCCTAACCCTAAACCCCAACCCTTCTCAACCCTGCGCCCCCCCCAGAAAAGGGCAAAAAATGGGGGAGAAATGAAAAAGGGCACCCCACAAAAACTTTTTCAAAATTTTTCCCCCTGTCCCCCCCCTTGACCCTTACTCCCAAAAACCTTTAAACCCCAACCCTACCCCCCAAACCCCCCCCCAAACCCTTTAAAATTTGGGGTTAAACCCCAAAACCCCCCCCCAAAACCCCAACCCCAACCCTAACCCTAACCCTAAAACCCAACCCAAACCCCCAAACCCTAACCCAAAACCCAACCCAAAACCCCTTTAAATAGGGTTTTGGTTTTTTGGGAAAGGGGTTTTGGTTTTAAAAGGGTTTTTTGTTAGTTTTGGGGGGGTTTGGGTTAGGGGGTTTTGGGGGGGGGGTTTGGGTTTGGGGTTTAACCCCAAATTTGGGTTAGGGTTAGGGGTTTTTGGGTTTTTTGGGTTTGGGTTTTTTGGGGTTTTGTTTAGGGTTTTTTGGGTTTGGGGGAGGGTTTGGGGGTTTTTTTTTTTTGGTTTTTTGGGGGGTGTTAAAAGGTTTTTGGGGGGGTTTTTTGGGGTTTGGGGTTTTTTTTTAGGGGTTGTGTTTGGGTTTGGGTTTGGGTTTTGGGGGGTTTGTGTTTAGGGGTTTTTGGTTTTTTTTTAGGGTTTTTTGGGGTTTTTTTTTAAGGGTTTTGGGTTTTTTTTTTGGGGTTTGGGGTTTGGGTTTGGGGGTTTTTTTTTTAGGGTTTGGGGGTTTTTTTTTTGGGTTTGGGTTTTTTTTTTTAAAGGTTTTTGGGGTTTGGGGTTTTTTGTTTTTGGGGGGGGGGGTCAAAAAAACCTTTCCCCAAAAAAACCCCCAAAACCCAAAAGTGTTTAAAAAATTTTTTATTTTTTGGGGGCCCCTTTTTTTTTTCCCCGGGAAAGGGGTTTTAAAAATTGAAGGAAAAAACCCATTGCAGTTTTGTGTTAATTTTTTTCCCAACCCTTTTTAAAAAAAAGATTTTTGTTTTGGAGGGGGTTTGGGTTTTTTTTTTTTTTAAAAAAAAAAAAAAAAAAAATTTTAATTATCATGGGGGGGGAGGTCCCCGGGGGTGGGGGGCCTAAACCCTTTATTTATCCCCCAAAAAGTTTTTATCCCCTAGATCGCCTTTCCCTCTTTTAGGGGAAAATTTTAAAAATTTTAAAAAAATTAAAAACTATTTTTAAAAATTTTTTTTTTACAACTGGTTTTTTAAGATTTAAAATCGAAGGGAAATTTTTTATTTCCCGTACTTAAAAAATTTTTTTAAATAACCCAAACCCCCAAAAACTAAAAACTAACACCAACCCCCCCCCCAAACGCTTTTAAACCCCCCCCCCTAACCCCAACCCTTAAACCCCAAACCCCTTTTTACCTGCGCAGCACAGAAAAAGGGCCCCCCAAAAAAGGGGCAGAAGTGAAAAAAAAGGGGGGCCCCACAAAAAAACGTCAAAGTTACTACCAAAAACCCTGACCCTTTAAAACCCCTTAAAAAAAAAACCCAACCCTAACCCTGACCCAAAAACCCCCCCCCCCAAAAACCCTTTAAATTTGGGTTTAAACCCCAACCCTAAAACCCAAAACCCCCCCCCTAACCCTAACCCCAAAAACCCTTTAAAAACCCCCCCCCAAAACCCCCCCCCAAAAACCCAAAACCCCCCCCCCAAACCCCTTTTAAAAAAGGGTTTTTGGGGTTTGGGGTTTTTGGGTTTGGTTAGGGTTAGTGTTTGTTTTTGGGTTAGGGTTTGGGTTTGGGTTTGGGGGTTTGGGGTTTGGGGTTTGGGTTAACCCCAATTAGGGGGGTTTTTGGGTTTGGGTTAGGGTTTTTTTTTTGGGTTTGGGGTTTTTTTTAGGTTAGGGGTTTTGGGGGTTTTTGGTTTTTTGGGGGTGTTTAGGTTTGGGTTTTTTTTTTAAGGGGTTTTTGGGGGAGGGTTTGGGTTTGTGTTTTGGTTAGGGTTTTGTGTTAGGGTTTGGGGTTTTGGGGTTTTGGGTTTTTTGTTTAGGTTGGGGTTTGTTGGGGTTTTGGGTTTGGGGGTTTTTTTAAGGTTTGGGGGTTTTTTGGGGTTGGGGTTTTTTGGGGGGGGTTTTGGGGGGTTGTGTTTAAGGGGGTTTTTTTTATTGGTTTTTTGGGTTTGGGGGTTTTTTGGTTTTTAAAGGGTTTGGGGTTTGGGGGTTTTTGTTTGGGTTAGGGTTTTTTGGGCAAACAAATTTTCCCCCAAAAACCCAAAAAACCCAAAAGTGTTAAAAAAAATTGGGGTTTTTTTGGGGGCCCCTTTCTTTTTCCCCCGGAAAAGGGGGGGTGTAGAAGGAAAACCCTTTTTCGTTTCCCCTTTTAAATTTTTTAAAGGGGAAAAACCCTTTAAAAAAAAAAAGTTTTGTAGGAAAAAGGGGTTTTCCCGGGTTTTTATGTTTGAAAAAAAAAAAAAAAAAAAAACTTTTAATTATCATGCCCGGAGGTCGGAGATTTTTGGGCCCCACACTTCTTTTTTTCCAATACGTTTTTATCCCTTAAAATCGCCTTTCCATCTTTTTTGGGGGGCCCCCTTTAAAAAATTTAAAAAGATATCCTTTTTCAAATTAATTTTTACTCTGTTTGAAGTTGAAACGAAGGGAAATTTTTTTTCTCCCCCACTTTTGAAAATTTTTAAAAAACCCCCAAACCCCCAAAAAATAAAACAACCCCCAACCCTAAAACCCAAAAGCTAACCCCAAAACCCAACCCAAACCCCAAACCCCCCCCCTTTTTCCCCCCGCAGCGCAAAAAAGAAAAAGGGGAACAAGCGCAAAGTGAAAAAAAGGGGCCCCCCACAAAACCGTCAAAGTTTAAAATACCTTTTCCCCGAAAACCCTTTTTCCCCTTTCTCAAAAAAAAACCCAAAAACCCAAAAACCCTTTTTCCCCAAAACCCCAAACCCCAAAAATTAAAATTTTTGGGTTTAAACCCCAACCCCCAAACCCCAAACCCAAAAAACCCCCCCCCTTAACCCCAAACCCCAACCCTAACCCCAAAAACCCCCCCCTAACCCAAACCCTTTTTTTCCCAAAAACCCTTTTAAAAAGGGGTTTTGGGGTTTGGGGAAAAGGGTTTTGGTTTGGGTTTGTGTTAGTGTTTGGGTTAGGGTTTGGGTTTGGGTTGGGGGTTGGGGTTTGGGTTAGGGGTTTAAACCCCCCTTTGGGTTTTGGGGGTTTTTTGGTTTTGGGTTTTTTTGGGGTTTTTGGTTTTTGGGGGTTTTTTTTTTAGGTTTGGGTTATGTTTGGGTTTGGGTTTTTTTTTTTTTGGGGTTTGGGGTTTTGTTAGGGTTTGGGTTAGGGGGTTTTGGGGTTTTTTTTTGGGGAGGGGTTTTTTGGGGTTTTTGGGTTTTGGGGTTTGGGGGTTTTGGGGGTTTTTTTTTTAAAAGGGAGGGTTTTGTGTTTGGGTTTTGGGGTTTTTGTTTAAAGGGTTAAAAGGGGTTTGTGGGGTTTTTTTTGGGTTTGGGTTTTGGGGGTTGTGGTTTTGGTTTGGGGGGTTGGGGGTTTTTGGTTTTTTGGGGTTTTTTTTTTAAAAGGGTTTTTGGGTTTGGGGTTTGTGTTTTTTGGGTTTTTGGTTTTTTGGGGGGAAAAACTTTCCCTAAAACCCAAAACCCCCAAAAAAGTTAAAAATTTTTTATTTGGGGGCCCCTTTTTTTTTTTCCGGGAAAGGGTAAGTGTAAAAGGATAAAACCCCTTTTTTGTTTTGTTTTTAAAATTTTTTAAAGAACTTCTTTTAAAAAAAAGTTTTGTAGGGTGGGGGCCGGTTTTGATGTTTTTAAAAAAAAAAAAAAAAAAAATCTTTCAAATTTTCAAAAAAGTGGGGCCCCGGGGGGTGGGGGGCCCCCCACTTTAGTGATACCCAAAAAATTTTTTTATCCCTAGATCGCCCCCCCACTTTTGGAACATTAACTTTAAGAAGAATCTCTATTAAAAATTTTTTTCCCCCCCTCGGGGTTTAAAATTGAAAAACCCCCGGCAATTTTTATACTCTTTCTTAGGGAAATAAAATTTTAAATAAACCCCCAAACCCCCAAAAACAAAAACTTAAAACTAAAAACCCCAAAAAAAAGCTTAAAACCCAACCCCCCCCCCTAACCCAACCCCCAAACCCCTTTTCACCCCCGCGCAGTCAAAAAAAAAAGGGGACATGCGCAGAAGTGAAAAAAAGGGGGGGGGGGCCTCACAAATTTTCGTCCCCAAAAATACCCCAACCCAAATTCCCCCCCAACCCCCCTTCCCTTAACCCCCCAATAAAAACCCCCCCCCAAACCCCAACCCTAAACCCAAACCCCCAAACCCAAAAACCCTTTAATAAAATTTAAACCCCAAAAACCCCCCAAACCCCAACCCTAACCCCAAAACCCCCCAACCCCCAAACCCCAACCCCCCAAAACCCCCCCCCAAAACCTAACCCCTAACCCAAAACCCTAAAACCCCAAAACCCCCTTTTAAAAATTTTTTTGGTTTAATTTTTAAAAAATTTGGTTTTAAAATTGTTTTTGGGAAAAAAGGGGGTTTGGGAAGGGGAAGGTTAAAAGGGGGGGTTTTTTAAAAGGGTTTTTTTTGGGGTTTTTTAAAAAACCCCCAAAATTTTTTAAATTTTAAAAAAAAAAAGGAAAAAAAGGGTTTTTAAAAAATTTTAAAAAAGGGGGTTTTTTTGTGGGTTTAAATTTTTTAAAAAATTTTTTTTTAAAAAATTTTTAAAAAGGGTTTTTATTTTTTTAGGGGGTTTTTTTTTTTTTTTGGGTTTTTTTTGGGGAAAAAATTTTGGGTTTAAAAAGGGTTTTAATTTAATTTTTTAAAAATTTTTGTTTTTTATTAAAAAATTAAAATTAAAAAAATTTTTTTAAGTGTTAAATTAAAAAAAGGGGGAATGTTGGAAACCTAACATACATTCAACAATTGACTTTAACTTAATGGTTGCGTGTTTTGGATGAAATGGTATACACTACATATATCTATGTATATTACTCTATTAATTCAAAACCTTGATTAATCATAATTAAGAGCACTTCATTAAACAGTCCAAAGTAAAATGTCTTTCATATATTTGATATAATTAAGCAAAATATTTACCTTCAGAGTTGAACCTAATTGTTACATTGTTCCAAATTTTGTTTAAACCGACATGTTGATAAATTGTTTTAATGAATTTAATTATACAATTCATGCTTTAAAGGTAGAAAACCTTAAGCAACTTGAATGATTCATACATGTTTTTAAACGTGTATTGTTTTATATCATAAAATCATCAATCTAACATATACCCTCATGTAAAAGTATCCGTCGTAGTTTTATAATAACAACTGTATTATATGTTTTGTTGTTTTAACTTACCAGCCGGTTTAAAATTAAATAATACATTAATCAATACGATTTATGTAAAATCGATACCACACGATAATATATATCTAATATTAAAATCGGTAAGCTGATTACGCAGTAGCATTTGAACAATGTCCCACGTAGATGAACTTGTGATTTGTTTGTTATTGAACTATTATTTCTGAATTTAAATTGTTATCTACCTATTACAAGTTTAATTAGATGGGCTTTATTTTCTCTTGTCAGGCCCTTCAGATTTTATACACTGTAATATTGTATAAGTTGAGGGACTGGTCATTTGTAAATTAAGAGGGGAGGGGGCATGACATTTTTCAAATTTTCAATGTAACAGATGAGTGAAAGTATCGTAAAATTTGTACAAAATTTGAAACGTTTAATATTTGAAACGTGCATCATACCACATCTTCTTTTTTATATATAATTATGGTTAATCTAAGGTAGACTCTAGAGGAATATCTATATCTCTTGCATCATAAGTTTTGACTACAAATAGTTATCAAAGGTACCAGGATTTAATTTAATACACCAGACGCGTTTCGTCTACTTAAGACTAATCAGTCACGCTAAGATCAAAATAATTATAAAGCCAAACAAGTACAATTTGAAGAGGATTATGGACCCAAAATTCCAAAACGTTGTGCAAAAACGGCTAAAGTCAGCTATGCCTTGGATAAGAAAATTCTTAGTTTTTCACATTATTTCAATGTTTATTCAATAACAAAAAACATTTTTGGAAATTTGGGTCCTCAATGCTCTTCAACTTTGTACTTGTTTGGCTTTATTATCACTATTTTGATCTGAGTGTCACACTGATAAGTCTTATGTCGACGAAACGCGTCTGGTGTATTTAATTATAATCCTGGTACCTTTGATAACTATTTATTCATGCAAGTCATAAACATCTTTTGTATATACGTTGAATATTTGGAATTGCAATTATAGGGATGAATAGTTTGAGTTTTCTTTTTTGAATCATGGCATATTTTCATACAACTAGAGGCTCTCAAGAGCAGTTGTCGCTCACCTTGGTCTATGTTCATATTAATATTCATAAATGTGACCTACCGAATTATACTTTTTACCGGATTTGTTATCTCATACGCAATGTGACGGGTGCCACATGTGGAGCACGATCTGCTTATCCTTCCGGAGCACCTGAGATCACCCCTTGTTTTTGGTGGGTTCGTGTTATTCATTCTATAGTTTTCTATGTTGTGGCATGTGTACTATTGTTTGTATGTTTGTCCTTTTCATTTTTAGCCATGGCGTTTTCAGTTTATTTTCGATTTATGAGTTTGGCTGTCCCTCTGGTATCTTTCGTCCCTCTTTTAAACAATGGAAACAGATAAATCCATGACAAAATCATGTTTTGGTGATGGTGATGAATTGTAGATCTTACTTTACTGAATATTCTTGTTGCTACAAATATCTCTATCTATAATGAACTTAGCCCAGTAATTACAGTGGAAAATATTTTGTAAAAATTTACACAAATTTACAAACATTTATGAAAATAGTTCAAAATTGACAATTTTGGTCATGTTGACTTAATGGTAGATCCTACTTTGTTGAACATTATTGCTATTTAGTGTATCTCTATTTATAATAATATTCAAAATAATAACCAAAATCGGCAAAATATCCCCAAAAATAACTAATTCGTGGGCAGCAACCCAACAACGGGTTGTCCGATTTGTCTGAAACTTCCAGGGCAGATAAATATTGACCTTATTAACAACTTTACCCCATGCCAGATTTGCTCTAAATGCTTTGGATTCAGAGATATAAACCAAAATCTACATTTTACCCCTATTTTCTATTTTTAGCCATGGCGGCCATATTTAGTCAGGTCCAGCACTTTGTCCTGATTTCAATTCTTTTATACAGATTTTTACTTCTGATATTAAAAATGGACTATCAGTTCAAAATATTATGTTCTAAAGTACTCTCAAGCATATTTAAGTCATCTTTAATTTGTTCCATAAAAGAGTTTTCAAATTTTTCAGCTTTACCAAGATTTTGAAAATGTTCTTCATAGTTATTCAATTTGATATTTGTACAATCATCCTGTTTAGTGTCTTCATTTTTTAATTTTTTAAGAAGTTCCCAATATTGTTTGGGGTCATTCTCTTTCAAATGTTTTAATGTTTCTTACAAGTTCTTTTTACATAATTATAATTTTCTTTGTCTTTACTAATTTTTTAAGTTTTTTAGCATGTGTAAAAAAGTTACATTTTAGCTCTAAATTAAATGGTTCTCGTTGGAGTTCAGCTCCTTTTGCTCTAATAGTTTTTTTAAGATCACGTATTTCATAGTCTTCCCATGGTTTTCTGTTTAGTTTTTTAGTTTAATTTTTTTATATCTTACAGTTTTACAGGATTTCTTTGCTATGCTCTCAAAAATATATTTTATATTAGAAGTTGCTTTGTCAATTCCTTAAAAATTTTGTTCAAACTGTGAGTCTTTAAAATCTCTAATTTGTTGTATAATTAAATTTCCCCCTAGTACTTCTATCCATATTTAACTTCTATTTGAGTAAAGTTTTTATGACTTTTATTTGCGGTATGACATATATTACATTTCAGTATAACAGATATAGGGACATAATCGGACAAATATGTTGGTCCACCAATATAAAAATATTCGATAGAGGACATCAAATCTATGTCAAACAAGGCATAATCAACAGTGCTTGAACCGTTATGCTTATAACATGTTACATTACCAAAAAGATCACCTACAAATCAACGATTCAGTATCCTCAGCCTGGAGGCAATACATAGATCAATAAGTTGTTTTCCATGAAAATTTGATACTTTGAAACTGTCTTTGTCTAAAGAATTTCTATATATATATTTGAATCACCCAGATAGTCATCTGGCAATAAATTTAAAAGATCATCATTAATATTATTTTCATCAGAAATAAAATCTAAATGATTACTGACTCTAGCGTTAAGATCTCCAATGATAAGAATATTATCTTTGAATGACAGCTTCGATATTTCATTTTCAAGTAATATAAAGTCATCATTAAAGTATGTGGATGACAATGGTGGAATATAATAGCACACACATATTTATTTATTTTTAAACCAAAAAAAAATTATCAAGCTTTTACCGTAGCCTGTTGTCAGATTTTGTTACATTTAAAACTTCAGATATACCTTTATGTAAGGTAGATTTATAATATACAATTTTACCTCCACTGTATCTTATGGATCTTAATTTCTTTTTTTCTAGATTTCTGAGCATAATTAAAATTCATAAGGTTTGTACTAGAATCAGCACCCTTCCAAATTTCCATTAAAATGTTTATGTCGTATTTTAGACTAGATAAAAAATAGTCATCTTCTAATTTACCTCCCAGGCCCTGGATATTCCAACTACCAATTGACAAATGGGTTTTCATTTTTAAATCAATGTCTGGTGTAAAGCAAGATATCAATGAAATTTACTGGGCAAGTAACTCAAATTTTCCCCAGATGCAGAACTTTCACTTTAAATATTTACTCTTTTTTCCTTTTACTTTTCTTTGAAGCTGTATTAAGATCAATTTAAACTATGAAATTATATGATGAACAAATAAATGTAACTAGACAAAGGGATATTTCTCTTTAACATTCAATGAAAATCTAAGGAAACTTATATTTTTTCCCTTTCAGTAAATATAAACCAACATACTTGAAAACATTGTAATACATGGTAAGGTACATGAAAACTTGAATATTTTCTTTTTTTATAAGAACAAATTTTAAAATAAGGAACAAAACAAAAACCGTTTCACAGAACTTTCTACTCATATTTAGAAGACTTTCATTGTAATTTTTAACCAATCCTTATTACAAAATGCTATTTATAAAAATAGTAATGAAAATATCTTAATGATAACAATTAACAGTACACCATGGTAAACATGGTCAGTAACCAAAACATTTTAATAGTGCAAGCCTTCAAGAGCCAAACGTAGTGCTTGAGGTTCATGTCTGAATTACGACGACTTGTTTGGTGGTAGTCATTGAAATTGTTGTTTCTGAATATGTCTTGCCACTGAGAGGAATGGTCATGATGGTTGTCCCACGGATTTCTATTAAATGTGTAAGACGTTCATGTTGATGATTTCTCCAATTACTTGTCAACTTTCGGTATATTGTGGATTTACGACTCCGAAAAGAGGGCTTACAATGCTTTTCAAATTTCTCACATAAATTCCAATTCCTGCATATACATTAAAGTGAATGCCTTCACTGAGGTGAATTTACGTTAGGTCTCTATGACATACAAATTTCAAGTTAAATTCTGTGCATAGCTTTGCCAATAATGCATTGCAATCTAACCCTTTACCTTCATAGTCTTCAGTGTGCTTGTAATTATTTTAGTATCTAGGCAAGAGTTCATTAATTATAATATTTAAGCCAGGAACTTATACTTGTGTGGTCAATACCAGTTTTTTGATATTGTTTACAACTTCTTCTGCAGACTTCTCGTCCAAGTCATTTGATCCTACTTGATATGCGATATTATCAGCTTTCAATTTTCCAGTTTCAAGGAATTCAGTTGCCCCTTTTATAGTCTTGTCTCGAAGTGTTGTAATCTTTGCGGACTGATATCTAAAGATTTGTTTTGCATTCGTGTCTTTAACAATAGAAGATCCTACCAGCCAAAATTTTACTTCATTGTTGTTTTCCATAGAATTTGACCTCTTTTCGTCCCGTTTAGACTCATTCTTGGATTTAACAGGGCTTGTTTCTTGCTTAACATGATTTCTTCTAGTATATACATTATGATTACTCTTATCATCATTCTTTTTAATAATGATATTGGAAAATGTTGGAGGGGATTGAAATTTTCTTGTCTTTGGAATGGTGGTCTCATATTTACTTTCCGTCATCAAGATGAGGACTTGAATTATCAGTGTTGACATGAATTATCATTAATATGGTTATTATTACAAAGGAGGAAATACTAAGGATTTTCTACCCCAGATTTCCTTAGCTGTTAATGACAAAACCTTTCAAAATTTTGGAGTCCTCATTCCTCAATGCTCTTCAACTTTATACTTTATTGCTCTTTAACTTTATACTTTATTTTAGTTTGACATAGCTACTAGTAAACAAAAAAACAAATACCAATCATAATGTATATACTAGAAGAAATCATGTTAAGCAAGAAACAAGCCCTGTTAAATCCAAGAATGAGTCTAAACGGGACGAAAAGAGGTCAAATTCTATGGAAAACAACAATGAAGTAAAATTTTGGCTGGTAGGATCTTCTATTGTTAAAGACACGAATGCAAAACAAATCTTTAGATATCAGTCCGCAAAGATTACAACACTTCGAGACAAGACTATAAAAGGGGCAACTGAATTCCTTGAAACTGGAAAATTGAAAGCTGATAATATCGCATATCAAGTAGGATCAAATGACTTGGACGAGAAGTCTGCAGAAGAAGTTGTAAACAATATCAAAAAACTGGTATTGACCACACAAGTATAAGTTCCTGGCTTAAATATTATAATTAATGAACTCTTGCCTAGATACTAAAATAATTACAAGCACACTGAAGACTATGAAGGTAAAGGGTTAGATTGCAATGCATTATTGGCAAAGCTATGCACAGAATTTAACTTGAAATTTGTATGTCATAGAGACCTAACGTAAATTCACCTCAGTGAAGGCATTCACTTTAATGTATATGCAGGAATTGGAATTTATGTGAGAAATTTGAAAAGCATTGTAAGCCCTCTTTTCGGAGTCGTAAATCCACAATATACCGAAAGTTGACAAGTAATTGGAGAAATCATCAACATGAACGTCTTACACATTTAATAGAAATCCGTGGGACAACCATCATGACCATTCCTCTCAGTGGCAAGACATATTCAGAAACAACAATTTCAATGACTACCACCAAACAAGTCGTCGTAATTCAGACATGAACCTCAAGCACTACGTTTGGCTCTTGAAGGCTTGCACTATTAAAATGTTTTGGTTACTGACCATGTTTACCATGGTGTACTGTTAATTGTTATCATTAAGATATTTTCATTACTATTTTTATAAATAGCATTTTGTAATAAGGATTGGTTAAAAATTACAATGAAAGTCTTCTAAATATGAGTAGAAAGTTCTGTGAAACGGTTTTTGTTTTGTTCCTTATTTTAAAATTTGTTCTTATAAAAAAGAAAATATTCAAGTTTTCATGTACCTTACCATGTATTACAATGTTTTCAAGTATGTTGGTTTATATTTACTGAAAGGGAAAAAATATAAGTTTCCTTAGATTTTCATTGAATGTTAAAGAGAAATATCCCTTTGTCTAGTTACATTTATTTGTTCATCATATAATTTCATAGTTTAAATTGATCTTAATACAGCTTCAAAGAAAAGTAAAAGGAAAAAAGAGTAAATATTTAAAGTGAAAGTTCTGCATCTGGGGAAAATTTGAGTTACTTGCCCAGTAAATTTCATTGATATCTTGCTTTACACCAGACATTGATTTAAAAATGAAAACCCATTTGTCAATTGGTAGTTGGAATATCCAGGGCCTGGGAGGTAAATTAGAAGATGACTATTTTTTATCTAGTCTAAAATACGACATAAACATTTTAATGGAAATTTGGAAGGGTGCTGATTCTAGTACAAACCTTATGAATTTTAATTATGCTCAGAAATCTAGAAAAAAAGAAATTAAGATCCATAAGATACAGTGGAGGTAAAATTGTATATTATAAATCTACCTTACATAAAGGTATATCTGAAGTTTTAAATGTAACAAAATCTGACAACAGGCTACGGTAAAAGCTTGATAATTTTTTTTTGGTTTAAAAATAAATAAATATGTGTGTGCTATTATATTCCACCATTGTCATCCACATACTTTAATGATGACTTTATATTACTTGAAAATGAAATATCGAAGCTGTCATTCAAAGATAATATTCTTATCATTGGAGATCTTAACGCTAGAGTCAGTAATCATTTAGATTTTATTTCTGATGAAAATAATATTAATGATGATCTTTTAAATTTATTGCCAGATGACTATCTGGGTGATTCAAATATATATATAGAAATTCTTTAGACAAAGACAGTTTCAAAGTATCAAATTTTCATGGAAAACAACTTATTGATCTATGTATTGCCTCCAGGCTGAGGATACTGAATCGTTGATTTGTAGGTGATCTTTTTGGTAATGTAACATGTTATAAGCATAACGGTTCAAGCACTGTTGATTATGCCTTGTTTGACATAGATTTGATGTCCTCTATCGAATATTTTTATATTGGTGGACCAACATATTTGTCCGATTATGTCCCTATATCTGTTATACTGAAATGTAATATATGTCATACCGCAAATAAAAGTCATAAAAACTTTACTCAAATAGAAGTTAAATATGGATAGAAGTACTAGGGGGAAATTTAATTATACAACAAATTAGAGATTTTAAAGACTCACAGTTTGAACAAAATTTTTAAGGAATTGACAAAGCAACTTCTAATATAAAATATATTTTTGAGAGCATAGCAAAGAAATCCTGTAAAACTGTAAGATATAAAAAAATTAAACTAAAAAAACTAAACAGAAAACCATGGGAAGACTATGAAATACGTGATCTTAAAAAAACTATTAGAGCAAAAGGAGCTGAACTCCAACGAGAACCATTTAATTTAGAGCTAAAATGTAACTTTTTTACACATGCTAAAAAACTTAAAAAATTAGTAAAGACAAAGAAAATTATAATTATGTAAAAAGAACTTGTAAGAAACATTAAAACATTTGAAAGAGAATGACCCCAAACAATATTGGGAACTTCTTAAAAAATTAAAAAATGAAGACACTAAACAGGATGATTGTACAAATATCAAATTGAATAACTATGAAGAACATTTTCAAAATCTTGGTAAAGCTGAAAAATTTGAAAACTCTTTTATGGAACAAATTAAAGATGACTTAAATATGCTTGAGAGTACTTTAGAACATAATATTTTGAACTGATAGTCCATTTTTAATATCAGAAGTAAAAATCTGTATAAAAGAATTGAAATCAGGACAAAGTGCTGGACCTGACTAAATATGGCCGCCATGGCTAAAAATAGAAAATAGGGGTAAAATGTAGATTTTGGTTTATATCTCTGAATCCAAAGCATTTAGAGCAAATCTGGCATGGGGTAAAGTTGTTAATAAGGTCAATATTTATCTGCCCTGGAAGTTTCAGACAAATCGGACAACCCGTTGTTGGGTTGCTGCCCACGAATTAGTTATTTTTGGGGATATTTTGCCGATTTTGGTTATTATTTTGAATATTATTATAAATAGAGATACACTAAATAGCAATAATGTTCAACAAAGTAGGATCTACCATTAAGTCAACATGACCAAAATTGTCAATTTTGAACTATTTTCATAAATGTTTGTAAATTTGTGTAAATTTTTACAAAATATTTTCCACTGTAATTACTGGGCTAAGTTCATTATAGATAGAGATATTTGTAGCAACAAGAATATTCAGTAAAGTAAGATCTACAATTCATCACCATCACCAAAACATGATTTTGTCATGGATTTATCTGTTTCCATTGTTTAAAAGAGGGACGAAAGATACCAGAGGGACAGCCAAACTCATAAATCGAAAATAAACTGAAAACGCCATGGCTAAAAATGAAAAGGACAAACATACAAACAATAGTACACATGCCACAACATAGAAAACTATAGAATGAATAACACGAACCCACCAAAAACAAGGGGTGATCTCAGGTGCTCCGGAAGGATAAGCAGATCGTGCTCCACATGTGGCACCCGTCACATTGCGTATGAGATAACAAATCCGGTAAAAAGTATAATTCGGTAGGTCACATTTATGAATATTAATATGAACATAGACCAAGGTGAGCGACAACTGCTCTTGAGAGCCTCTAGTTGTATGAAAATATGCCATGATTCAAAAAAGAAAACTCAAACTATTCATCCCTATAATTGCAATTCCAAATATTCAACGTATATACAAAAGATGTTTATGACTTGCATGAATAAATAGTTATCAAAGGTACCAGGATTATAATTAAATACACCAGACGCGTTTCGTCGACATAAGACTTATCAGTGTGACACTCAGATCAAAATAGTGATAATAAAGCCAAACAAGTACAAAGTTGAAGAGCATTGAGGACCCAAATTTCCAAAAATGTTTTTTGTTATTGAATAAACATTGAAATAATGTGAAAAACTAAGAATTTTCTTATCCAAGGCATAGCTGACTTTAGCCGTTTTTGCACAACGTTTTGGAATTTTGGGTCCATAATCCTCTTCAAATTGTACTTGTTTGGCTTTATAATTATTTTGATCTTAGCGTGACTGATTAGTCTTAAGTAGACGAAACGCGTCTGGTGTATTAAATTAAATCCTGGTACCTTTGATAACTATTTGTAGTCAAAACTTATGATGCAAGAGATATAGATATTCCTCTAGAGTCTACCTTAGATTAACCATAATTATATATAAAAAAGAAGATGTGGTATGATGCACGTTTCAAATATTAAACGTTTCAAATTTTGTACAAATTTTACGATACTTTCACTCATCTGTTACATTGAAAATTTGAAAAATGTCATGCCCCCTCCCCTCTTAATTTACAAATGACCAGTCCCTCAACTTATACAATATTACAGTGTATAAAATCTGAAGGGCCTGACAAGAGAAAATAAAGCCCATCTAATTAAACTTGTAATAGGTAGATAACAATTTAAATTCAGAAATAATAGTTCAATAACAAACAAATCACAAGTTCATCTACGTGGGACATTGTTCAAATGCTACTGCGTAATCAGCTTACCGATTTTAATATTAGATATATATTATCGTGTGGTATCGATTTTACATAAATCGTATTGATTAATGTATTATTTAATTTTAAACCGGCTGGTAAGTTAAAACAACAAAACATATAATACAGTTGTTATTATAAAACTACGACGGATACTTTTACATGAGGGTATATGTTAGATTGATGATTTTATGATATAAAACAATACACGTTTAAAAACATGTATGAATCATTCAAGTTGCTTAAGGTTTTCTACCTTTAAAGCATGAATTGTATAATTAAATTCATTAAAACAATTTATCAACATGTCGGTTTAAACAAAATTTGGAACAATGTAACAATTAGGTTCAACTCTGAAGGTAAATATTTTGCTTAATTATATCAAATATATGAAAGACATTTTACTTTGGACTGTTTAATGAAGTGCTCTTAATTATGATTAATCAAGGTTTTGAATTAATAGAGTAATATACATAGATATATGTAGTGTATACCATTTCATCCAAAACACGCAACCATTAAGTTAAAGTCAATTGTTGAATGTATGTTAGGTTTCCAACATTAAACCCGTGTGTTTATTCATTTTGAATAGTTATTTTTTTCATTTTTCATTGTTTTCATTAATTTAATATCCTTTGTTTAACGTGCGATTTCAATCCCCCTGGTTACCGTATTTTCAATATCGATCGATCGATTGAATAGAATTGTTGATTGAATAAGGTATATTTGTATTAGGATATGGAAACAAATGTGTTCATATTATTGCGGAAATTACCATTTATATGTTACAAAACATACCAAAGAAAAAACAACAAAAAACAAAGAACATACACATAAATAGAAAATTGCCCTTGTTCATCAATTCCTGTTCGTAATAAAAATTATCATAAAATTATTATTTCCGGAGCATATAAAATTAATCTTACTTAATTTTGAAGGTCGTGTTTAAAGACCTTAGTTTTCTTTTCTTTTTGTTGTTTTTTAGGGAGATATAAGTTCGGTTGTATTCTAGTCGTATGATCCGAGTTTTTATACGACCGCAAAAAAATTTGCGTCGTTATAATGCTATCATGTCGTCTGCATCGTCGTCGTCCGCGTCGTCCGAAGACGCATTTAGTGTCCGGACAATAACTTAAGTTTTAGTGAATGATCTCTAGAATTTTTTTACAAGAAGGTTCAATACCACTACAGGAAGGTTGGGATTGATTTTGGGGTTTATGGTCCCAATAGTTAAGTAATTAGGGGCTTAAAATGGGCCCAAATTAAGCATGTTTGTAGTTTTCAAACAATAACTTATGTTTAAGTGTATGAATCTCTCTGATATTAAACCACAAGTTTCCATACCATTAAGGGAGGGTTAGTATTGACTTTGGGGGTTATAGCTCAAAATGTTTTGGAATTAGGGGGAAAAAAACCGGGAAAAAGGCCATTTAAGACAATTTAAAAGCAGTCAAAGGGGATGTAATTCAAAAACATTTAACATACAATGGTGGGTATGATTGGATTTACCTCCGTTACACTACTTGTAAATTATATATATGTCAGCGTTTAAACTAATTGCCAAAAAGGGGTGTGGGGGTGTAGTAGTTGTCACTTTTATTTTTTTCCGAATGAAGAAAACTTTAATTGCACTATTATATGCAATAGATTTATAAGATCTTGACATTTGTTTTGTGTCAGAAAACCATATTATGTCAAAACTTTTATTAGAATCCAAACTCAGAGCTGTATCAAGCCTGAATGTTGTGTCCATACTTACCCCAACTGTTCAGGTTTCGATCTTTGCGGTCGTATAAAGCTGCGTCCTGCGGAGCACCTGGCTGAAATTCGTTTTCGTTTATTGTTAAGATATTTAGAGAGAGGCATATTGTAGTTCTCCTCTTATATTTTATGATTTTCCCTCAGTTTTAGTTTTAACCCGATTTTGTTTTTTTCTCAATCGATTTATGAATTTCGAACAGCGGTATAATACTATTGTCTTTATTTGAATATCATTTAAAAGCCATTGTTCTCCGTCATATCCAATTTAAATGGCAGGTGTTATTATCCCATATTGATGCACTGTTTATATTTTAAAAACGGCTTGGTAATTTTAAACAACACACTTTATCATTAAAAGGAAACGATTTCAAGTCTATAAATAAATCTTCATTGAAATGGATTTAAGAATGCTAGTTAATAATTGAATATACATGTAAAACAATATCAAATAATAAAATACCTTGCTGATCAATTAAAAGATACTTTACAAATGTGTTAAAGGGGCATGAGCTATGAGATATAAATAACACATTCACAAGGCGAATTTTGAGAAATTCTTGTATTCTGCATGTTATATGATTAACAGTTATTTAGTTTCAAAATTCTTTCGCGTTAGTTTCTTTAAATTAACAAAAAATGTGTTTTTTAATTAAACAATCTTTGTAAATGTGTTGCTTTTTCACAAATCGTAGCTTAATAATAGCACAATGACCCATACCTTTTATTATATTTTTGGAAAAAAATCACAGTAATATCTTCATTTTTGCAAGTATCAGAAAACTCTATTTTAGGAAATATATACCGATTAGCCACCATAACAAAGGATAATATAGTTCAGTTTAATAGACATGTAACAAAGTTCTTAGAAGATTTATGTGGTTAATATCTTAAAATGTTTAATAACACGATAGAAGAAAATTTACTTAACATCCTTGTTCAGGAATTTTTAATTATACAGTTAATACATGTGCGTTCAGAATGCATTACTGCGACTAGTCACAACTTTTTGCACATTCATAAACTTCATAATTGATTTTTCTTTGCCATTTGTTCTGGTTTATGTTAGACAAAATTAAAATCACAAAAATACTGAACTTAGAGGAAAATCAATTCGGAAAATCCATAATCACATGGCAAAATCAAATAACAAAACACATCAAAAACGAATGGACAAGAACTGTCATATTCCTGACTTGGTACAGGCACATTTAGGAATATATGTACACAATGTACTATCTAAATGTTGAGTATGGAGCAATGTCAGCACCATAACAGTCGTTACGCCGTTGTTCGTTATAAAAAACAATTATGTCTTACATTTCCACTATTCTAATATAAATAGTAAAAAAGAAATTGTATAAATTATTGTAGTCGGAAGATTGTTCTTGTCTTCTGGTCGCCATTCGTTTGTTTGACATGGTTTGTCAGTTCTTTTTCGATTGATGCGCTTTGATATGCCTTTGGAATATGTTGTTTGTCTCTTAC
Organism: Mytilus edulis; assembly: GCA_019925275.1. Lineage (NCBI taxonomy): Eukaryota > Metazoa > Mollusca > Bivalvia > Mytilida > Mytilidae > Mytilus > Mytilus edulis. The sequence continues at coordinate 118,574,896 of CM034361.1, forward strand.
ATGTGCATGCAGTACTGCATTAAAAAATAAGTAATGTATATACTATGAAAAAACCACGACGTGACAACAAGTTTATCAAACACATAAAAAATTATGACCTAGTTTGTAATAAAAAAATAAACGGAAAAGGATAATGACGAACAAAAATCTATGCCAAACACTGAATAGCAGCTCGGTACACACACGTGTTTAAAGTGGTATGGTAAGACATATGTTCAGGCAATTACTTCCTCCTCCGTTTTAAAACGTTCCAATTGTCGTAATCGTAAGTCAGTTGTCATAATTCAATAAAATTCTGCCGCAATCTTTTTGTTATTATAAGTTATGAGCACCACGACTGTCGCCACTAGTTCGGCAGGATCTGATAGTACTCTCAGAGCACATGCAATAGCTTTCGCTGAGGTTCATGTTGATTAGTTATTTGTGTTCCTGTGTAGTGTGTTGTGAACTATAATGTCTTTTCTTACCTTTTTGAATGCAATGAAATGTTCTTTGGACAAACACATGTACATGTCTGAGTCTGAATGTCTCCTTATATCACTTCTACTTGTTAATGACAAATTTGTTCCATTTAAAACACATAATACTGATAAACATAATCGGAAAGTAGTTTTACCATTATCAATCATGTTTGGGACCAAGTGTCTGCGCGTCAAAAACTGACATCAAGCTCTTTTAAAATTACGATGCGGATATGTAATGCAAAGAAATATTTGAAAAGTGCACATAATAATTTTAAGGCGTCTGCTTTTAAATCTGACTAAGCTAGATCAAGTTGAAGATTGCCAAATGCGTCTAACGTATTGATTTATATATTATACAGTTTCTTAGGTGAAGGTTTTTCTATATGTACAATTCAATCCAATAAATATATAGGAATTCTATACTACTATTTTTTAATTTAATTTTCTTCAATATACAAATGCTTAATTTCTTTGTTAGCATTCAACATGACATTTTATAAAATGAGTTTAAACATTTCGTGCGTCTCGTTTGAAAAAAAATAATGTTGACAACTCTTCAGCATGTTTAGGTAAGTATTCAAACATTTTGTTTAAGTTATTCAGTTAAGTTGAATATTGACTTAGTATGTACATATACCTTGTTTCAAACTTTTTAACGATGGAATAAATCAACTTCTTTCCTCTTTTTGATGTCTTAACGTTTGTAGTTATAAATCTTATTTTTTCTGTTGTATTCTTGTGTTATGGTAAAGACAATTGATCATACAGTTCATTTAGTAGATTGTAGTTTGGATCAACGAAATTTACACTATATATTTGGTTTAATTATCTATTTACTACTACAATTTGATATTAATTAGTATTGTAATTTTCACTGTTTATATATAATAAGCGTTAGAGATGTCATACAAATCTAATCTTGAACTTCATCTAAATTCTTTCTTAATTTTGGGAACTCGTTTTAGTAATTCAAATTGGACGTCATTTTGAGCGTAACACTGGTTATGGCTAACTAGGCTGTGAATTTTTGTAATTTATCCTTTTTTGTTCTGTGGCTGGTCACCAATTTAATCATGTATACCTATTATATAGTCATTTTATAAAACTTACTGTTTGCACAAGTATGTATTAATCTAAATATTAATGATGTTCTTGTCCCAGGTGGATAAACCTGGCCGTATTGGTGACAACTTTTTGGAACTTTTGATCCCCACAACTTTTCAGCTTTGTACTTATTTTGGCTTTCAAACTTTTTTCATCTGGGCGTCGCTGGTTAGTCTTGTGTGGAGGTAGCGTGCGTCTGGCGTATTAAATTTCTAACCAGGTACCTGGTGTTGGTTATTAATCGTTTGTCTCTCTGTCCTATATTTTTTCTCATTTATTTGTATTGTTGTAGACCTGTTGTGAATTATTGTCATTTTAATGTTATAATCAACATTTCCAATAAAGCGGGAGATTTGGCATGCCACAAAACCAGGTTCAATCCACCTTTTTTTATATCTGAAAAAGCCCTTTACTAAGTCAGGGAAATGGCCTTTGCTATATTAAAGTTCGTTTCTGTGTGTGTTACAATGTACATTTTAATGTTGTGTTTCTGTTGGGTGGTGGTTCTCTTGTATTTGATGCGTTTCACTAGGGTTTCGTTTGTAGCTCGGATTTGTTGTTTTCTCTATAGATGTATGCATGTCGAACAGCGTTATACTATTTTTTCCTTTATTTAAGTAAATTAAAGAATGAACAAATACCTTTTAAACATTCAAATGTAATCGATATATTCGTCTTATCTAATTTGGCTGCTTATCCTAACAAGGTAAATGCATATCCTAGTGATGTCAATAACCGCAGAATAATAGGATTAAAGATGCGACGTAAACAGATTCTCTTATACATATTTACTATTTAACGTAAAATTGTATATCAATATGTAATAATTACACTATAAAATGTGTTATTATGTAAAACTTGTGTCAATAGATTAATGCTTTTATTGCTTTTGTTTTGTTGTTGTCGAGAAGATATCTACACAACTTGACTGCGCAGTTGAAAATGAACAATCTGAGCAAGGTAATTTTATTATCTAGTTCAAAATTAGCACATCTACACAGCTACTTTTGCATAGGTACTATTTATGTACTATTTATGTACTACACATTTGTAGTACTGGAAACCTACTTTTAATAGTAAGTACTATTGTGTTACTTACGAATTATTGTAATAGTTAAGTACCTGAATTTTACAGTTCTTTATTTGTACTTGAAATTAAAGTACTACAGATTTTTGGTTGCACGGTTAAATTTTCAGCATTTTGAACGTTTGTCTTTTTCAAATCTCATGAAGTTATGATGTTCAAATATGGAATACTGTGATCGTTGTTGGCATCATTTTTGTACCAATATTTTGAGTACAAATCAAGTACTGGAAAATACAAGTACCTAAATATTACAATAATTTTAAAGTAAAGAAATAGTACTAAATATTACAAGTAATTTCCAGTCTACAGATTTTAAGTACAGAAATAGTACCTATGCAAAAGTAGCTGTGTACACAGTCATGTTAATTATATCAAACATATTCTGAAAATACGTCTAACCAAATGAAAAAACACAAAAACGCCTATAAATATATAAATACAACGGTCATTTAAATTAGTATTTTTATAATGAAAACAGAAATAGAATCACTATTGTTTGTTTCAGTTTTTATTTATTTCAATTATTTTTTGGGAGGCGGGGCAAGCATCCTGTTTAATAAAGATACAAACACGCACTTTAAGGATCAAAATCCTAAATGATGTCATTGTCGGGTTAATTGCTTAAATTCCTTCATTAAACTATTTATTTGTAATAGTAACATATTATTTTTTTAAAGTCAGACCTTCAACTTCACCACGTAGTTAAGTTCGATTCATTAGAAGCAGTCTCTTCATATATAAACCGCGGATCAGAACTGAATACAACAGATATATATGTAAGTTATGCCAACGGATAATTACATTAATTTTATATTTAATAGTCTTATCATTACTCCCTAGAAGTGGTTTAAATTTTTTTTTATACCAAAAATGTAACAATTTTACACAATAAAGAAAGCTAAAGACTCTAGAACAAGAATTCAATAAAACGTGGGAATAATCTCTAGTGTGACACCCGTTTTGGATTTATATAGGACGACATATCTTATTTCTTATTTAATTCATCATTGTCTCAACACTTTAATGATATAGTATGAACGACTGTCATACAAGTGAGAGGTTTAGCGCTATAAAACCAGGTTAAATCCACCATTCTCTACAATTGAAAATGTCTGTACCAAGTCAGGAATATTACAGTTGTTGTTCATTTGTTTAATGTGTTTTATCATTTGATTTTTCCATTTGATTATGGACTTTCCGTTTTGAATTTTTCCTCGGATTTTTTGGATTTTACTTCTTTGCTGAACGTAAACTCAATCTTTTGATTCGGTCTGTACAAAGTCTGCCGATACGCCATTTCGAGAATGAGATTTAAAGTACATTTGTAGTCAATATTATATCATGCTTGCATTTTTATGTTTAGAACTTCATTTAGAAATAATTAGGAAGGACCACTGGTTAAAGCTGAATATATTCAATATATGTGAACACCACCACATTTAACTCATCTGCTGGCCATCTTAAGTCTCATTAGATATTACATATTCAAAGTTAAGTTTGATTTTATGGTCAATCGATTTATTTTTAAATAAAGACATGAAATAAGACTCCCAATGAGACAATAATTCAACAGTGACAAAATGATGCTGAACGTCATCATACATCCTTTGAAATGAGCAAAACCAAAAAGAAGGCTAATTAACTGTCATATGTCCTGTGTTACATCAGTTCTATATTTTCTTCACATAAGAATCAACGTAAGTTTGCATTTCACAAAAATCTATTTTAGTATTAAATGGACCTTTTTTGTAAGCCTAATAAGGTATAATACTTGTATACACCTTTTTTGTAAGCCTAGTAAGGTATAATACTTGTATACACCTTTTTTGTAAGCCTAATAAGGTATAATACTTGTATACACCTTTTTAAACAGGGATTAACACCGCTTCATTATGCAGTTATACATAAAAGAGAAATTATCGCTTCGGAATTACTTATTAAAGGAGCAGATCCAAGTGTGGTAGATAAAAATGTGAGTAAAATGATCCTCAAAGTTTGGTATTTTTGTTATTTTACTTTTTGCGAATAAAACAACTTTAAATATCAATAATAGAAATCATAAATGTAGTACATATACACGAAGAAATAACATTCTATTTAATATTTTGTTTTTTAATTGTATTTAGGACAACACGAAATTCGGTGTTATCATTTGTATTTACAATACCATGTTTGTTAATGTCAAAAATGACAATAAAACATTTTGACTCAGCAAATGTTTTAACATCTTAAACTGAAATGTAATCAATCAATTCAATCATTATCCAGATAATCTTACCGATTTAAACATGTTAAACATGCACTATCCTCTTACAGATACGCCCCTAAACATTAACTTTATTGGATCATGTGTATGGTGTATTTAATTATAATTGCATGGATAATTTATGAACCAGTGACCTACGAACATCTTATCCTGTAATGTAAGTAAATAGACAATATTCGTACCAACAGTGTTACTTTCCATCAATCTATAATTTTAATATCATATTCTATACAGGGACTAACAGCACTTCACTATGCAGCTGAATATGGATCTCAACCTATAGTGTCTGAATTAATTACCAAAGGATCAGATCCAAACAGAGCAGATAACAAAGTGTGTATCTTTACGAGATAATATCGCAACAAATTATAGTGTCATAATTATCTCAGTTTAAGAGATTTAGATTTTTTTAATCTTTACCTTATATTAGTGTCTTTGTAAAGATATTCGAAGCAAACCTGATCAATTGCAATATTATTATACTTTACTGGTTGTCAATCTTTAGTTTTTGAAAGAGATGAGATTTTTAATCACACCAAACATTCATGCTCACCTTTTCATTTGGATCAACAAAATTGAAGTCGGTATACAACTCTTTAGATCGTAATAAAACATAAGTACATCATGTTTGCAAATTGTATACTAAATATAACATATAGAGCTAGTAAAGCCAAAGCTATTTTAGATCTTAAACAACAGTTAGCTTCGACAGATATTAATTTGATATGAAACATTGGTAACATATAACATGTATAATAATGACTTAAATATGCAACAAATAAAATATGACCTCTTCATACAAATATTTAAATGCTGATGCACATGGTTTTTTTTAACGGGAAGTGTTATGAGAACGACAAGAAAGGATATGCATGGTGCTGTTTTCTTCGAGTCATAATTTGATTAGCCCTCTTTAGTATGCCTCTGCATATACATTTATAATTAAGCATTGTTTTTTTTTAAGTCAATATATTTCTATCTTGAATTTTAAATTAATGTACAGAAATGAGAATTACTCTATATCATATGTATCTCCATATTGGACATAAAACAAACACACACTATTCTTGAATTAGGGACAGACGCCACTTCATCTCGCAGCTTTAAACACGAATGGAGACGTTTCATTAGAATTATTGAATAGAGGATCAGAGCCAGATGTTGTAGATAAAAAAGTGAGATTAGCCAGTTTAACAAATACGAAAGATAAATCTTATTATATATTAACGTATTCATTACAAGCATGAGTGCTCGAGAGTTCAAATTTGCATTGTACTAAATTATATGTAAGATGAATTCGTTCGGTGCGCAACAGAAACACTGACGTGCAACAAGAGACCAAAACGACAAAGCAACAAACACAGATAAGGTAACTACTGTCATTTTTGACTTGGTACAAGACATTTCAAGAAAAAAATGATGGGTCGAACCTGGTTTTACGGCTAACCAAACCTTGCGCTTTTATGGCAGTGTTAAATATAACATTAAAATGACAACATTAGTTCACAGAACTACAGTAAAAATAAATGCAAGAACATTCATATGGTCATTTTTATAAATTTTCTGTTTACAAAACTTTTGAATTTTTCGAAAAACTAAGGATTTTCTTACCCCAGGAGTAGATTACCTTAGCCGTATTTGGCACAACTTTTGGGAATTTTGGGTCCACAATGCTCTTCAACTTTGTATTTATTTGGCTTTTTAACTATTTTGATCTGAGCGTCACTGATGAGTCTTATGTAGACAAAACGCGCGTCTGGTGTATAAAATTATAATCCTGGTACTTTTGATAACTATTTACACCACTGGGTCGATGCCACTGCTGATGGACGTTTCGTCCCCGAGGGTATCACGAATCCAGTAGTCAGCACTTCGGTGTTGACATGAATATCAATTATATGGTCATTTTTATAAATTTTCTGTTTACAAAACTTTTGAATTTTTCGAAAAACTAAGGATTTTCTTACCCCAGGAGTAGATTACCTTAGCCGTATTTGGCACAACTTTTGGGAATTTTGGGTCCACAATGCTCTTCAACTTTGTATTTGTTTGGCTTTTTAACTATTTTGATCTGAGCGTCACTGATGAGTCTTATGTAGACGAAACGCGCGTCTGGCGTATAAAATTATAATCCTGGTACTTTTGATAACTAATTATAATTAATACAGTATACGTGCGTTTCATTTACATAAGACTCACCAGAACTTCACTATATGTTGTCTTATTAATGAAAGTCATCAATATTTTAACAAATCGATAAATGACGTATGACTAAATGCTAGAAAAATATTCATACCGACAAACACAATAGTCCTCAAAGATATACGAATGACTATTTCTATAAAATATTAATCAACCAGAGCCGCAGCCAAAAAAGACAAAGACAACGGATATTCTAATTTATTGTAAGAGATTATATTCCAGAAGTAAGAGTGATATATTACATATAATATATTATGATATAAGCATCAACATATAAGTATGCCACGTTTACAGTGTGGCCAATAAATGCTCAAGAATACCGGCTTATATTTTTGTACGCCCTACGTTAACCACACATTCAATGAACACGAAATCATTAAAATGTAACCTACAATCATTTATGCAAAGAAAGGATACCCAGAATTACTAAATATAAACAGTAACATAAACCATACTAACTAACACCATCCAAATAATCCGTTAAAAATAGACACAAAACAATCATAACCACTTATCAATGCATAGACATACTTTGTAATGTATACTATTTTGTAGTATTTAGCTAGTTTGACGTGTGCTTAAATCCCCCCGCCAGCTTTTCAAAAACACTGTTATAAATATGCAGTAAATCACATGAACTGATTGTTGTTAGATACATTTAAATCAATCATAGAATATATTGGAACATCGGGCTCTCTTTCTTATACATGTTATACATAAACAGATAATCATATTAACTATGCCTATCTTTTTCTAAATACTATTGTCTAAATCATATACCCCAATATGGTTTAGCTAAAAAAATGGACCAACAAACTATGCATTAATATGAAACAGTCAATATAATGTAATTACAAAAAATGTGTCACTGCATTCAAATGAGAAGTATTTCCGGGGTACCTGATAACAACCCTGAACTCTGATGGGGTTCATTTATCCTATTTCATGTTTTGATATTAGAAATTTTGTTGACAAGCTTGTCTTTTCATTAATGTTTGCGTTATCAGTTTCTTGTCAACTAATACATTGGGTGTCTCATTTTTGTTAAACTAAGTTGCATTCCTGACTTTCAAATTTCATATTACAATCCAGATACAACCCAGTGTAAAAAAAAATATCTTTGAAATTAAAAAGAAATTTTTAGGTTGCAGATTTGCCAAAATACCATTACGACATAACAAAAAGTAAAGATTGCGAATTACCGATTATTTTCAATTGTATATACATCAGTTGTTTATATTAATTTGTATGCTCAGTTTAACTTTCTGTTTCTTTTGTACACCTATTAATACAGGGGAAAACACCATTGCATTACGCAGCTGAGTATGGACATACGCACATAGTTTCTGAATTACTCAACCGAGGATCTGACCCAAATACTGCAGATAATAATGTGAGTATCGTCGTCTAGTGAAGTCAGCTACTATGAATAAAGCTTAAGCATAGATTAAAATCTACTAATATACATTTGATAAATGGGGACTGGTTTACTTAGGCCTGTCAAACACTCGAATCATATAACAGAATATCTATTTTTCTTATAGATTCCATTTATTTTATAGACCATTTGTTTCATGTTTTATTTGAAAGTTTCGTTTGACCTGGCATGTGTTTTCTATAGATAAATTTTACACATTTTACCTAAACGTCGTCAAAGTAAGTACATAATTGTAAATCCTAAATGATCACAATGTATAAAAAGTTGACTTTTAATATTCCAAATGTTGGTCCAACATACATTGTATATTAAATGCGGGATGACTACCTGTTAGACAAGCCTTCACCAGAGTCCAAATTAACAACTATAGAATACTGTGCGGTGTTCAACAATGAACAAAGCCCATACATCTTCATAAAATAATCTTATTGTCTTATTCATTAGGTTCGCTATTCTAGTTGATTGACAGTATATAACGAGAAAGAAATACAATAATATTACAAATATTCGTGAATGTATCAGTTTTATAGATAAAAAAGTATTTTAAAATATTTTGTATCGGAAGAATTGTGTTACTCACATACAGCTTAGCAGAGGGTTGTTTACACAAATTGACCACTTTGTTCAGGAAAGCAACTTTATTTTCAGGGATTGACACCACTACATGATGCTCTTAGTACTAAATCTGAGACAACTATTGTTGAATTAATCAAAAGAGGATCAGATCCAAATAAGGCAGATAAAAGTGTGGGTATTACATATTGTAATTGGAATCTTCATGAAAACAGGGACTGCTACCCAAATACTTTTTTGTATACATACTTATAATATACAGCTTCAATTAAGTTTTTGATCAATATTTGTGTTTGACAATCATAGTCTTATAACATAAAGTTCTATCTCGTTAAATACTGCCCATATGATATTTAAAAAACAAATTACCAAAAAAAAAAACTGACCTTCGAGGCAAATTCAAAGAGGATAGTCCTTAAGTTTATATACATTGGATTTCACAATAAAATAAATTTCAAATCAAATACAAGGGCCATTACATCAATTTATTCGATACAAATAAATTGCGGTCATAAATTAATGCAGGCACTTAAACTTATAAAGCAAAATAACAAGTCAAATGTATGCATGTGAAACGTTTGTAAACCACTTAAGGTCTCCACAATACTCTTAACTATTGAAAAAGACGACAAGGTCTGTCGTCGAGAAACCTACTGATAGGTATAAAATGTACTGAAATACTAATAGAAAGACAAATGATATAGGGTATCGTCAATAGTTCACAATCAGCCCATTCATACAAAACAACACAAAAAGCAGAAAAACAGCACTTGTATTTCTGTTATTCATCTCAAAAGACCTTTTTGAAATTATGTTATATAATAGATACCGATAGTAAGCTTTATGAATAACAACATACCTGTTATTGACTTTTTTTAATGTTTTTAACAGGGACAAACACCTCTACATTATGCAGCTCGAAATGGATTAAAATACATGATTGCAGTGTTAATGAACAACGGATCAGAGCCTAATATGGCAGATACTGCAGTAAGTATAGTAGTCGGGAAATAACACAATAAGTATATACATTTTATAGTATTTCTATGCCATGTAAAATGTGTATATTATCTTTTTGTGAAAGTGCTGTGTGTAATTCTTGATTTTTTTCTTTTTCTTTCTCTTTTCTATACTCGGTTGTATTATGTTCCGTATCAACCAGTAGATTAGAATTGGACCTAATATATTTTTATCATCTAATTATACAGACTTCATTCCATAATCCTCAAATATCGAGTAATATAGAGTTGAGGTGCCTTGAAAGATATTTACCGAAAATGACAATTTTTTTTTATATCAAAACGCATACGTAATAACCTTTTTAGTCCACAACCATGTTAAGTAAAATCTCCAAAAAGGTAGAATATCATTTAAGCGTAGATTTTCGTCTTTCATTAGAATTTTTAAAATTTCATAGACAGCCGTAACAATTATAAAAGATTCCATCGACATTATAACTAAATAAAGAAAATAGCAGTATACCGCAGCTCAATTGTTATTATTTGATTAAGCAGAAAGAGATACGCGGAGATAAACAAAAACCCATAATAAAAAACTAAAAGCGAATGAAACACATTAACTATAAGAGGAAAATAACGGAATAACCAAAACACCGACTACAACAAAATCAAACACCAAACCACACAGACATGGACTGTAGATAGCAACAGCCATATTTCTGTCTTGTTAGAGGACATTTTAAGAACAACTTTTGTGTGTTGAACCCGGTCTGATGGCTAGCAGAACATCCCGCTTACATTCCGATGTTATATCATTTGATATTGTTGTTACAGTTTTTTTTTCATTTATCATTATTTCAGGACAAAACCATCCTTGATTTAGCAAGAACTCCAAGTGTAGGAAGAATTATTCAGGTAATACAAAACATTTTTTACCAAAATTAAAACCTTATCAAAAACCAAATGAATATATTTTTGTCGAGCCTGCGACTTTTGTCGCAGAAAGCTCGACATAGGGATAGTGATCCGGCGACGGCGGCGGCGTTAGCTAACCTTTTAAAAGCTTTATATTTTAGAAGGTGGAAGACCTGGATGATTCATACTTTGTATATGGAAGCCTCATGTTACGAAGTTTCCGTCAGTCTTGGACCTCATTTTCATGGTTCAGTGACTATTTGAAAAAAAAGTTAAGATTTTTTGTAATTTTATATTCTCTCTTATTATAAGTAGGGATGTCAACGAATACTCGAGTATCGCTCGGTTGTACCGAGTATCGATTATCAAAAAGTTTAAACAAAAAAATATTTTTATTAAGAGCGCTTCACGGGAAATTATATAATAATCAAAATTACTAAAAATTAAAATACAATTCGAATTTTTGCGTTTAACTGTCATATAAAATTTCTCCAAACCGAAGTACGTGTAGGATATATGAACATGAGCGTTTTCCAAGGCTTACACTTTTAGCCAATCTTAGTCCCTCCCACATTTCTGTACCGTCAGAGCATATATTTTCATCAGCAGTACTGTTAGTTAACTATTAAATTTAAGGAATCGCTACGTCTCTGAAAAAGCAACCCTCTGCAAATGATTGATAGCATCCAATCAATACCCCTTTGTTGATAATTAAATGTGTTTTTTACGGTTCTCAAATACTGTTGTTTGAGCAATAATTTTTCTATAGATATTGATTAATTACTTGAATAGATTATTACCAGTTTACATAATTAGTACAAGTAGTAAATGAGTTATTACTTATGGTATAAAACTATTTTTTAGTCCTTGGTAATAATGTTGAGAATGTTACGATCATAAGACAACGACCCACAATACAGAACATAGGTATAATTTTGTGTTTCCCTTTTAAGTAAATGTTTTACCGAGTGAGTACTCGAGTATCGCTCGATAAAGCCAACGAGTAATCGATTAGCAAATCTTCACCGAGTTGACATCCCTAATAATAAGTAATAGGATAACTATATTTGGTATGTGCATACCTTGCAAGTTCCTCATGCCCGTCAGACAGTTTTCACTTGACCTCGACCTCATTTCATGGATCAGTGAACAAGGTTAAGTTTTGGTGATCAAGTCAATATCACAGATACAATAAGCAATAGGTCTAGTATATTCAGTGTATGTAAGGACTGTAAGGTGTACATATACAACCATATACAACCAGGTGGTGTCATCTGACCTTGACCTCATTTTCATGGTTCAGTGGTCAAAGTAAAGATTTTGAGTTTTTTTTTCTTATACTGTATGCAATAGGTCAACTATATTTGGTATACGGAAATATTTCATGATCTATATGTCAGTTGCGCAGGTTGAATTCGACGTTGACCTCATTTTCACGGTTTATTGTTTATTGTTTAGTTTTTGTGTTTTGGTCTGTTTTTCTTAAACTATAAGCAATAGGTCAACTATTTTTGTTGTATGGAAGAATGCATGGTTCATCTGACCTTGATCTCATTTTCATGGTTTGATGGTCAATGTTTAGTTTTCTTGGTTAATGTTAAGTTTATGTGACAGTTGTAATAAAGCCTTATATCTAAGATTGTTAACATAATATCAATGATTAGTAAAAAAAGCGAGAGATTTCAGCGTGTGCACTCTTCTTAATTCATTTTCATATACATTGTATTTTTTCTGTCACGTAAAAATCTTGCTGTCAATGAGTGCTCACATCATGTATATTTAATTGAAATTGAAATCAAAATTTACAATCTAAGTAGAAGTTCAGCTTCATATAGTATCTTGATTTATTTTCTAAGTAGTGCCACAGATTGACTGGAACCTTTGATAAATGTAATGATTTCAAATACATAGTTGTCACATCAAATCAGTTTTTTTTCATATCTCAAGATGGTCTGTACAATTGACCCCACCATCCAAAACTGCCAATATGTACATTTTATTATGAAACTCAATGGGGGTATACATCAAAATAAAAGATAGATTGTATACTACAAATACTAGCAATGCTGTAACACCATGACTACACAAGTTTGTTCTCATCACTGACCCGTGCACATTTGTGGTCTTTATTAGAACTTTCTTCATGACTGGTCTGGAGCCGACTTTTTTTATAGGCCTGCAGCTGTCCTTAAATGCAAACAAAGGTCTGGTCTAACACCAATGGAGTTAGTTTGCAAGTGTGCTCCAAATTAACTTTTGTACAAGCTAGGACTCTACCAAAATTTATCTAACATTCGTTTTCAGAATGTTGAGATTTCAAAATGCACGTGCACACATTTTACATAAAATAACATTAATTTGGCAACAACTTTTTCTAGAGTGTTTAACGTCATCGTTGTAAATTTTTATGAGAAGAATAAATACTGCCAGTTTGATTGGATCCAGCTATTCATTATACAGTCGATTGAAAAACTGACGGATGATATCCGACTTAAACAATACCGACATAATTTCCCCTAGTGAAATGAAGTTCTATTTAGCTTTTAGGTTTAGAATGACTGCTGATATGACCCTGTTATAAAAATATAATTTAAAAAATACATACAATCAGCAAGTTTAGTAGGTTCAGTAGTATAAACTTGTCTTTAGTCATTAAGTTTATATGAAATAATTTTTGCTTTTGTGACTGCATGGATTTTCGATCATATTCTTTTGTTATAGGATAAGTTAACCCATTATATATATCAAAATTGAAATGGTGTACGCCAGTCGCGCGTTTGGTCTTAAAACCACTCATCAGTGACGCTCAAATAAAAAAGGCAATATAAAGAACGAAGCTGACGAGCTTTGACGAACAAAATTTCCAAAAGATTTGCCAACATAGTAAATGTAATCTCAAAAGAGCGTTTTGAAACTGACTTTTTATTTAATGCGATTCTTGTTTTTCCCGCTAATCTTAGTTACGGTTATATACACTTTGAGATCTAAGAATATACTAAGTCATACTTAAAAAGATCAAAACTTTATGTATACAGTACTTTTATCCATTTTGTATGTGTTATATTTCTTTAGGAGCTGGACAACTCAGGTGAGCTTAGAATTTTTTACTATATACCAAGTGGATAGTAAAATCACAAAAATACTGAACTCCGAGAAAATTCAAAACGGAAAGTCCCTAATCAAATGGCAAAAGCAAGGGATATAAAGCACACCAAATGAATGGACAACAACTTTTATATTCCTGACTGGTACAGGCATTTTCAAATGTAAAAAAATGGTGGATTGAACCTGGTTTTATAGCGCTATACCTCCCACTTGTGCGACAAATATACTGACAAAGAGCGTGAACAAAACAGACATAATAGGCGCAAATGTGTTAAATAAGAGTGCAACAGCAACACGAACCCCAACAAAAACAGAGGGGGCTTTTAGGTGCTCCAAAAGGGTAGAAAGGGTAAGCAGATTCTGCTCCACATGTGGCATCTGAAGTGTTGCTCGTGTTATACCAAAGCCGGTAAATAGTCAAATTCGGTTGGTCACATTTGGGAAAAGGGAACAGGATTGTAGTTACATTAGTAACATATCCGATATCATCTTTATTACGGGTATTCCATAACGGTCAACCAACTCGTGATTGCGTCTGTAAAATAGTTATCTAAGGTAGTAAGTGATGATTTTAACTTAACCCTTTGGAACTCTTGGTTAAAAATTAAAAAGGTCACAACTGGGCAGCTGATATCATCTCTTTTGTCGTAAAGATTATTTTACAACCGAACCACATAGACAATTTCTAGATATCAGTCCTTATCAAAAGGCAAAATCAAAAGCTCGAACACATCATACGAATGGATAACAACTGTCATATTCTAGACTTGATACAGACATTTTCTTCTGTAGAAAATGATTGATTGCATCTGGTTTTATAGCGCTAAACCTCTCACTTGTATGACACTCGCATTAAATTTTTACCGTGATTTTATTCTCTCTCAATCGATTTATTACTATTGAACACTGGTATACCACTGTTGTTATCTATTTTAGTTTTCTATTGGCATTTTGACTTTTTAAAAATAAATGAGTTCTAAAGAATCTTTGAGTAAAATGGAAATTTAAATATTCTAAAGATTCTTAAAAATTCTCTGTTCTTTTCTAAATTCATTTCTATGAAAACTTTAGATTTTTTAATCCTGTATACCACCATTCCCAATGTGAAATTAAAAAATTGCCTAGAAGAAATAATCCACAATGCCTTTCAACATGAAAATGGTTGCTTACGCTATAAATTTAGTACTTTGAGATTTCATAAGGCATATTTTGTTAATAGTGAACAAAAGGGTCAAACATGCAACACAGAGGAACAAGTGATCAGTATGCTGAAGCTAGTTTCGACAACATATTTGTTGAATTTGGAGGAAGACCTTTTCAACAAATTGCAAGCATTCCTATAGAAACGATATATGCTTTTTGTGCTTCTTTTTTTTTTAACGTTTGTAGTTATAAATCTTATTTTTTCTGTTGTATTCTTGTGTTATGGTAAAGACAATTGATCATACAGTTCATTTAGTAGATTGTAGTTTGGATCAACGAAATTTACACTATATATTTGGTTTAATTATCTATTTACTACTACAATTTGATATTAATTAGTATTGTAATTTTCACTGTTTATATATAATAAGCGTTAGAGATGTCATACAAATCTAATCTTGAACTTCATCTAAATTCTTTCTTAATTTTGGGAACTCGTTTTAGTAATTCAAATTGGACGTCATTTTGAGCGTAACACTGGTTATGGCTAACTAGGCTGTGAATTTTTGTAATTTATCCTTTTTTGTTCTGTGGCTGGTCACCAATTTAATCATGTATACCTATTATATAGTCATTTTATAAAACTTACTGTTTGCACAAGTATGTATTAATCTAAATATTAATGATGTTCTTGTCCCAGGTGGATAAACCTGGCCGTATTGGTGACAACTTTTTGGAACTTTTGATCCCCACAACTTTTCAGCTTTGTACTTATTTTGGCTTTCAAACTTTTTTCATCTGGGCGTCGCTGGTTAGTCTTGTGTGGAGGTAGCGTGCGTCTGGCGTATTAAATTTCTAACCAGGTACCTGGTGTTGGTTATTAATCGTTTGTCTCTCTGTCCTATATTTTTTCTCATTTATTTGTATTGTTGTAGACCTGTTGTGAATTATTGTCATTTTAATGTTATAATCAACATTTCCAATAAAGCGGGAGATTTGGCATGCCACAAAACCAGGTTCAATCCACCTTTTTTTATATCTGAAAAAGCCCTTTACTAAGTCAGGGAAATGGCCTTTGCTATATTAAAGTTCGTTTCTGTGTGTGTTACAATGTACATTTTAATGTTGTGTTTCTGTTGGGTGGTGGTTCTCTTGTATTTGATGCGTTTCACTAGGGTTTCGTTTGTAGCTCGGATTTGTTGTTTTCTCTATAGATGTATGCATGTCGAACAGCGTTATACTATTTTTTCCTTTATTTAAGTAAATTAAAGAATGAACAAATACCTTTTAAACATTCAAATGTAATCGATATATTCGTCTTATCTAATTTGGCTGCTTATCCTAACAAGGTAAATGCATATCCTAGTGATGTCAATAACCGCAGAATAATAGGATTAAAGATGCGACGTAAACAGATTCTCTTATACATATTTACTATTTAACGTAAAATTGTATATCAATATGTAATAATTACACTATAAAATGTGTTATTATGTAAAACTTGTGTCAATAGATTAATGCTTTTATTGCTTTTGTTTTGTTGTTGTCGAGAAGATATCTACACAACTTGACTGCGCAGTTGAAAATGAACAATCTGAGCAAGGTAATTTTATTATCTAGTTCAAAATTAGCACATCTACACAGCTACTTTTGCATAGGTACTATTTATGTACTATTTATGTACTACACATTTGTAGTACTGGAAACCTACTTTTAATAGTAAGTACTATTGTGTTACTTACGAATTATTGTAATAGTTAAGTACCTGAATTTTACAGTTCTTTATTTGTACTTGAAATTAAAGTACTACAGATTTTTGGTTGCACGGTTAAATTTTCAGCATTTTGAACGTTTGTCTTTTTCAAATCTCATGAAGTTATGATGTTCAAATATGGAATACTGTGATCGTTGTTGGCATCATTTTTGTACCAATATTTTGAGTACAAATCAAGTACTGGAAAATACAAGTACCTAAATATTACAATAATTTTAAAGTAAAGAAATAGTACTAAATATTACAAGTAATTTCCAGTCTACAGATTTTAAGTACAGAAATAGTACCTATGCAAAAGTAGCTGTGTACACAGTCATGTTAATTATATCAAACATATTCTGAAAATACGTCTAACCAAATGAAAAAACACAAAAACGCCTATAAATATATAAATACAACGGTCATTTAAATTAGTATTTTTATAATGAAAACAGAAATAGAATCACTATTGTTTGTTTCAGTTTTTATTTATTTCAATTATTTTTTGGGAGGCGGGGCAAGCATCCTGTTTAATAAAGATACAAACACGCACTTTAAGGATCAAAATCCTAAATGATGTCATTGTCGGGTTAATTGCTTAAATTCCTTCATTAAACTATTTATTTGTAATGTAACATATTATTTTTTTAAAGTCAGACCTTCAACTTCACCACGTAGTTAAGTTCGATTCATTAGAAGCAGTCTCTTCATATATAAACCGCGGATCAGAACTGAATACAACAGATATATATGTAAGTTATGCCAACGGATAATTACATTAATTTTATATTTAATAGTCTTATCATTACTCCCTAGAAGTGGTTTAAATTTTTTTTTATACCAAAAATGTAACAATTTTACACAATAAAGAAAGCTAAAGACTCTAGAACAAGAATTCAATAAAACGTGGGAATAATCTCTAGTGTGACACCCGTTTGGGATTTATATAGGACGACATATCTTATTTCTTATTTAATTCATCATTGTCTCAACACTTTAATGATATAGTATGAACGACTGTCATACAAGTGAGAGGTTTAGCGCTATAAAACCAGGTTAAATCCACCATTCTCTACAATTGAAAATGTCTGTACCAAGTCAGGAATATTACAGTTGTTGTTCATTTGTTTAATGTGTTTTATCATTTGATTTTTCCATTTGATTATGGACTTTCCGTTTTGAATTTTTCCTCGGATTTTTTGGATTTTACTTCTTTGCTGAACGTAAACTCAATCTTTTGATTCGGTCTGTACAAAGTCTGCCGATACGCCATTTCGAGAATGAGATTTAAAGTACATTTGTAGTCAATATTATATCATGCTTGCATTTTTATGTTTAGAACTTCATTTAGAAATAATTAGGAAGGACCACTGGTTAAAGCTGAATATATTCAATATATGTGAACACCACCACATTTAACTCATCTGCTGGCCATCTTAAGTCTCATTAGATATTACATATTCAAAGTTAAGTTTGATTTTATGGTCAATCGATTTATTTTTAAATAAAGACATGAAATAAGACTCCCAATGAGACAATAATTCAACAGTGACAAAATGATGCTGAACGTCATCATACATCCTTTGAAATGAGCAAAACCAAAAAGAAGGCTAATTAACTGTCATATGTCCTGTGTTACATCAGTTCTATATTTTCTTCACATAAGAATCAACGTAAGTTTGCATTTCACAAAAATCTATTTTAGTATTAAATGGACCTTTTTTGTAAGCCTAATAAGGTATAATACTTGTATACACCTTTTTTGTAAGCCTAGTAAGGTATAATACTTGTATACACCTTTTTTGTAAGCCTAATAAGGTATAATACTTGTATACACCTTTTTAAACAGGGATTAACACCGCTTCATTATGCAGTTATACATAAAAGAGAAATTATCGCTTCGGAATTACTTATTAAAGGAGCAGATCCAAGTGTGGTAGATAAAAATGTGAGTAAAATGATCCTCAAAGTTTGGTATTTTTGTTATTTTACTTTTTGCGAATAAAACAACTTTAAATATCAATAATAGAAATCATAAATGTAGTACATATACACGAAGAAATAACATTCTATTTAATATTTTGTTTTTTAATTGTATTTAGGACAACACGAAATTCGGTGTTATCATTTGTATTTACAATACCATGTTTGTTAATGTCAAAAATGACAATAAAACATTTTGACTCAGCAAATGTTTTAACATCTTAAACTGAAATGTAATCAATCAATTCAATCATTATCCAGATAATCTTACCGATTTAAACATGTTAAACATGCACTATCCTCTTACAGATACGCCCCTAAACATTAACTTTATTGGATCATGTGTATGGTGTATTTAATTATAATTGCATGGATAATTTATGAACCAGTGACCTACGAACATCTTATCCTGTAATGTAAGTAAATAGACAATATTCGTACCAACAGTGTTACTTTCCATCAATCTATAATTTTAATATCATATTCTATACAGGGACTAACAGCACTTCACTATGCAGCTGAATATGGATCTCAACCTATAGTGTCTGAATTAATTACCAAAGGATCAGATCCAAACAGAGCAGATAACAAAGTGTGTATCTTTACGAGATAATATCGCAACAAATTATAGTGTCATAATTATCTCAGTTTAAGAGATTTAGATTTTTTTAATCTTTACCTTATATTAGTGTCTTTGTAAAGATATTCGAAGCAAACCTGATCAATTGCAATATTATTATACTTTACTGGTTGTCAATCTTTAGTTTTTGAAAGAGATGAGATTTTTAATCACACCAAACATTCATGCTCACCTTTTCATTTGGATCAACAAAATTGAAGTCGGTATACAACTCTTTAGATCGTAATAAAACATAAGTACATCATGTTTGCAAATTGTATACTAAATATAACATATAGAGCTAGTAAAGCCAAAGCTATTTTAGATCTTAAACAACAGTTAGCTTCGACAGATATTAATTTGATATGAAACATTGGTAACATATAACATGTATAATAATGACTTAAATATGCAACAAATAAAATATGACCTCTTCATACAAATATTTAAATGCTGATGCACATGGTTTTTTTTAACGGGAAGTGTTATGAGAACGACAAGAAAGGATATGCATGGTGCTGTTTTCTTCGAGTCATAATTTGATTAGCCCTCTTTAGTATGCCTCTGCATATACATTTATAATTAAGCATTGTTTTTTTTTAAGTCAATATATTTCTATCTTGAATTTTAAATTAATGTACAGAAATGAGAATTACTCTATATCATATGTATCTCCATATTGGACATAAAACAAACACACACTATTCTTGAATTAGGGACAGACGCCACTTCATCTCGCAGCTTTAAACACGAATGGAGACGTTTCATTAGAATTATTGAATAGAGGATCAGAGCCAGATGTTGTAGATAAAAAAGTGAGATTAGCCAGTTTAACAAATACGAAAGATAAATCTTATTATATATTAACGTATTCATTACAAGCATGAGTGCTCGAGAGTTCAAATTTGCATTGTACTAAATTATATGTAAGATGAATTCGTTCGGTGCGCAACAGAAACACTGACGTGCAACAAGAGACCAAAACGACAAAGCAACAAACACAGATAAGGTAACTACTGTCATTTTTGACTTGGTACAAGACATTTCAAGAAAAAAATGATGGGTCGAACCTGGTTTTACGGCTAACCAAACCTTGCGCTTTTATGGCAGTGTTAAATATAACATTAAAATGACAACATTAGTTCACAGAACTACAGTAAAAATAAATGCAAGAACATTCATATGGTCATTTTTATAAATTTTCTGTTTACAAAACTTTTGAATTTTTCGAAAAACTAAGGATTTTCTTACCCCAGGAGTAGATTACCTTAGCCGTATTTGGCACAACTTTTGGGAATTTTGGGTCCACAATGCTCTTCAACTTTGTATTTATTTGGCTTTTTAACTATTTTGATCTGAGCGTCACTGATGAGTCTTATGTAGACAAAACGCGCGTCTGGTGTATAAAATTATAATCCTGGTACTTTTGATAACTATTTACACCACTGGGTCGATGCCACTGCTGATGGACGTTTCGTCCCCGAGGGTATCACGAATCCAGTAGTCAGCACTTCGGTGTTGACATGAATATCAATTATATGGTCATTTTTATAAATTTTCTGTTTACAAAACTTTTGAATTTTTCGAAAAACTAAGGATTTTCTTACCCCAGGAGTAGATTACCTTAGCCGTATTTGGCACAACTTTTGGGAATTTTGGGTCCACAATGCTCTTCAACTTTGTATTTGTTTGGCTTTTTAACTATTTTGATCTGAGCGTCACTGATGAGTCTTATGTAGACGAAACGCGCGTCTGGCGTATAAAATTATAATCCTGGTACTTTTGATAACTAATTATAATTAATACAGTATACGTGCGTTTCATTTACATAAGACTCACCAGAACTTCACTATATGTTGTCTTATTAATGAAAGTCATCAATATTTTAACAAATCGATAAATGACGTATGACTAAATGCTAGAAAAATATTCATACCGACAAACACAATAGTCCTCAAAGATATACGAATGACTATTTCTATAAAATATTAATCAACCAGAGCCGCAGCCAAAAAAGACAAAGACAACGGATATTCTAATTTATTGTAAGAGATTATATTCCAGAAGTAAGAGTGATATATTACATATAATATATTATGATATAAGCATCAACATATAAGTATGCCACGTTTACAGTGTGGCCAATAAATGCTCAAGAATACCGGCTTATATTTTTGTACGCCCTACGTTAACCACACATTCAATGAACACGAAATCATTAAAATGTAACCTACAATCATTTATGCAAAGAAAGGATACCCAGAATTACTAAATATAAACAGTAACATAAACCATACTAACTAACACCATCCAAATAATCCGTTAAAAATAGACACAAAACAATCATAACCACTTATCAATGCATAGACATACTTTGTAATGTATACTATTTTGTAGTATTTAGCTAGTTTGACGTGTGCTTAAATCCCCCCGCCAGCTTTTCAAAAACACTGTTATAAATATGCAGTAAATCACATGAACTGATTGTTGTTAGATACATTTAAATCAATCATAGAATATATTGGAACATCGGGCTCTCTTTCTTATACATGTTATACATAAACAGATAATCATATTAACTATGCCTATCTTTTTCTAAATACTATTGTCTAAATCATATACCCCAATATGGTTTAGCTAAAAAAAATGGACCAACAAACTATGCATTAATATGAAACAGTCAATATAATGTAATTACAAAAAATGTGTCACTGCATTCAAATGAGAAGTATTTCCGGGGTACCTGATAACAACCCTGAACTCTGATGGGGTTCATTTATCCTATTTCATGTTTTGATATTAGAAATTTTGTTGACAAGCTTGTCTTTTCATTAATGTTTGCGTTATCAGTTTCTTGTCAACTAATACATTGGGTGTCTCATTTTTGTTAAACTAAGTTGCATTCCTGACTTTTAAATTTCATATTACAATCCAGATACAACCCAGTGTAAAAAAAAATATCTTTGAAATTAAAAAGAAATTTTTAGGTTGCAGATTTGCCAAAATACCATTACGACATAACAAAAAGTAAAGATTGCGAATTACCGATTATTTTCAATTGTATATACATCAGTTGTTTATATTAATTTGTATGCTCAGTTTAACTTTCTGTTTCTTTTGTACACCTATTAATACAGGGGAAAACACCATTGCATTACGCAGCTGAGTATGGACATACGCACATAGTTTCTGAATTACTCAACCGAGGATCTGACCCAAATACTGCAGATAATAATGTGAGTATCGTCGTCTAGTGAAGTCAGCTACTATGAATAAAGCTTAAGCATAGATTAAAATCTACTAATATACATTTGATAAATGGGGACTGGTTTACTTAGGCCTGTCAAACACTCGAATCATATAACAGAATATCTATTTTTCTTATAGATTCCATTTATTTTATAGACCATTTGTTTCATGTTTTATTTGAAAGTTTCGTTTGACCTGGCATGTGTTTTCTATAGATAAATTTTACACATTTTACCTAAACGTCGTCAAAGTAAGTACATAATTGTAAATCCTAAATGATCACAATGTATAAAAAGTTGACTTTTAATATTCCAAATGTTGGTCCAACATACATTGTATATTAAATGCGGGATGACTACCTGTTAGACAAGCCTTCACCAGAGTCCAAATTAACAACTATAGAATACTGTGCGGTGTTCAACAATGAACAAAGCCCATACATCTTCATAAAATAATCTTATTGTCTTATTCATTAGGTTCGCTATTCTAGTTGATTGACAGTATATAACGAGAAAGAAATACAATAATATTACAAATATTCGTGAATGTATCAGTTTTATAGATAAAAAAGTATTTTAAAATATTTTGTATCGGAAGAATTGTGTTACTCACATACAGCTTAGCAGAGGGTTGTTTACACAAATTGACCACTTTGTTCAGGAAAGCAACTTTATTTTCAGGGATTGACACCACTACATGATGCTCTTAGTACTAAATCTGAGACAACTATTGTTGAATTAATCAAAAGAGGATCAGATCCAAATAAGGCAGATAAAAGTGTGGGTATTACATATTGTAATTGGAATCTTCATGAAAACAGGGACTGCTACCCAAATACTTTTTTGTATACATACTTATAATATACAGCTTCAATTAAGTTTTTGATCAATATTTGTGTTTGACAATCATAGTCTTATAACATAAAGTTCTATCTCGTTAAATACTGCCCATATGATATTTAAAAAACAAATTACCAAAAAAAAAAACTGACCTTCGAGGCAAATTCAAAGAGGATAGTCCTTAAGTTTATATACATTGGATTTCACAATAAAATAAATTTCAAATCAAATACAAGGGCCATTACATCAATTTATTCGATACAAATAAATTGCGGTCATAAATTAATGCAGGCACTTAAACTTATAAAGCAAAATAACAAGTCAAATGTATGCATGTGAAACGTTTGTAAACCACTTAAGGTCTCCACAATACTCTTAACTATTGAAAAAGACGACAAGGTCTGTCGTCGAGAAACCTACTGATAGGTATAAAATGTACTGAAATACTAATAGAAAGACAAATGATATAGGGTATCGTCAATAGTTCACAATCAGCCCATTCATACAAAACAACACAAAAAGCAGAAAAACAGCACTTGTATTTCTGTTATTCATCTCAAAAGACCTTTTTGAAATTATGTTATATAATAGATACCGATAGTAAGCTTTATGAATAACAACATACCTGTTATTGACTTTTTTTAATGTTTTTAACAGGGACAAACACCTCTACATTATGCAGCTCGAAATGGATTAAAATACATGATTGCAGTGTTAATGAACAACGGATCAGAGCCTAATATGGCAGATACTGCAGTAAGTATAGTAGTCGGGAAATAACACAATAAGTATATACATTTTATAGTATTTCTATGCCATGTAAAATGTGTATATTATCTTTTTGTGAAAGTGCTGTGTGTAATTCTTGATTTTTTTCTTTTTCTTTCTCTTTTCTATACTCGGTTGTATTATGTTCCGTATCAACCAGTAGATTAGAATTGGACCTAATATATTTTTATCATCTAATTATACAGACTTCATTCCATAATCCTCAAATATCGAGTAATATAGAGTTGAGGTGCCTTGAAAGATATTTACCGAAAATGACAATTTTTTTTTATATCAAAACGCATACGTAATAACCTTTTTAGTCCACAACCATGTTAAGTAAAATCTCCAAAAAGGTAGAATATCATTTAAGCGTAGATTTTCGTCTTTCATTAGAATTTTTAAAATTTCATAGACAGCCGTAACAATTATAAAAGATTCCATCGACATTATAACTAAATAAAGAAAATAGCAGTATACCGCAGCTCAATTGTTATTATTTGATTAAGCAGAAAGAGATACGCGGAGATAAACAAAAACCCATAATAAAAAACTAAAAGCGAATGAAACACATTAACTATAAGAGGAAAATAACGGAATAACCAAAACACCGACTACAACAAAATCAAACACCAAACCACACAGACATGGACTGTAGATAGCAACAGCCATATTTCTGTCTTGTTAGAGGACATTTTAAGAACAACTTTTGTGTGTTGAACCCGGTCTGATGGCTAGCAGAACATCCCGCTTACATTCCGATGTTATATCATTTGATATTGTTGTTACAGTTTTTTTTTCATTTATCATTATTTCAGGGCAAAACCATCCTTGATTTAGCAAGAACTCCAAGTGTAGGAAGAATTATTCAGGTAATACAAAACATTTTTTACCAAAATTAAAACCTTATCAAAAACCAAATGAATATATTTTTGTCGAGCCTGCGACTTTTGTCGCAGAAAGCTCGACATAGGGATAGTGATCCGGCGACGGCGGCGGCGTTAGCTAACCTTTTAAAAGCTTTATATTTTAGAAGGTGGAAGACCTGGATGATTCATACTTTGTATATGGAAGCCTCATGTTACGAAGTTTCCGTCAGTCTTGGACCTCATTTTCATGGTTCAGTGACTATTTGAAAAAAAAGTTAAGATTTTTTGTAATTTTATATTCTCTCTTATTATAAGTAGGGATGTCAACGAATACTCGAGTATCGCTCGGTTGTACCGAGTATCGATTATCAAAAAGTTTAAACAAAAAAATATTTTTATTAAGAGCGCTTCACGGGAAATTATATAATAATCAAAATTACTAAAAATTAAAATACAATTCGAATTTTTGCGTTTAACTGTCATATAAAATTTCTCCAAACCGAAGTACGTGTAGGATATATGAACATGAGCGTTTTCCAAGGCTTACACTTTTAGCCAATCTTAGTCCCTCCCACATTTCTGTACCGTCAGAGCATATATTTTCATCAGCAGTACTGTTAGTTAACTATTAAATTTAAGGAATCGCTACGTCTCTGAAAAAGCAACCCTCTGCAAATGATTGATAGCATCCAATCAATACCCCTTTGTTGATAATTAAATGTGTTTTTTACGGTTCTCAAATACTGTTGTTTGAGCAATAATTTTTCTATAGATATTGATTAATTACTTGAATAGATTATTACCAGTTTACATAATTAGTACAAGTAGTAAATGAGTTATTACTTATGGTATAAAACTATTTTTTAGTCCTTGGTAATAATGTTGAGAATGTTACGATCATAAGACAACGACCCACAATACAGAACATAGGTATAATTTTGTGTTTCCCTTTTAAGTAAATGTTTTACCGAGTGAGTACTCGAGTATCGCTCGATAAAGCCAACGAGTAATCGATTAGCAAATCTTCACCGAGTTGACATCCCTAATAATAAGTAATAGGATAACTATATTTGGTATGTGCATACCTTGCAAGTTCCTCATGCCCGTCAGACAGTTTTCACTTGACCTCGACCTCATTTCATGGATCAGTGAACAAGGTTAAGTTTTGGTGATCAAGTCAATATCACAGATACAATAAGCAATAGGTCTAGTATATTCAGTGTATGTAAGGACTGTAAGGTGTACATATACAACCATATACAACCAGGTGGTGTCATCTGACCTTGACCTCATTTTCATGGTTCAGTGGTCAAAGTAAAGATTTTGAGTTTTTTTTTCTTATACTGTATGCAATAGGTCAACTATATTTGGTATACGGAAATATTTCATGATCTATATGTCAGTTGCGCAGGTTGAATTCGACGTTGACCTCATTTTCACGGTTTATTGTTTATTGTTTAGTTTTTGTGTTTTGGTCTGTTTTTCTTAAACTATAAGCAATAGGTCAACTATTTTTGTTGTATGGAAGAATGCATGGTTCATCTGACCTTGATCTCATTTTCATGGTTTGATGGTCAATGTTTAGTTTTCTTGGTTAATGTTAAGTTTATGTGACAGTTGTAATAAAGCCTTATATCTAAGATTGTTAACATAATATCAATGATTAGTAAAAAAAGCGAGAGATTTCAGCGTGTGCACTCTTCTTAATTCATTTTCATATACATTGTATTTTTTCTGTCACGTAAAAATCTTGCTGTCAATGAGTGCTCACATCATGTATATTTAATTGAAATTGAAATCAAAATTTACAATCTAAGTAGAAGTTCAGCTTCATATAGTATCTTGATTTATTTTCTAAGTAGTGCCACAGATTGACTGGAACCTTTGATAAATGTAATGATTTCAAATACATAGTTGTCACATCAAATCAGTTTTTTTTCATATCTCAAGATGGTCTGTACAATTGACCCCACCATCCAAAACTGCCAATATGTACATTTTATTATGAAACTCAATGGGGGTATACATCAAAATAAAAGATAGATTGTATACTACAAATACTAGCAATGCTGTAACACCATGACTACACAAGTTTGTTCTCATCACTGACCCGTGCACATTTGTGGTCTTTATTAGAACTTTCTTCATGACTGGTCTGGAGCCGACTTTTTTTATAGGCCTGCAGCTGTCCTTAAATGCAAACAAAGGTCTGGTCTAACACCAATGGAGTTAGTTTGCAAGTGTGCTCCAAATTAACTTTTGTACAAGCTAGGACTCTACCAAAATTTATCTAACATTCGTTTTCAGAATGTTGAGATTTCAAAATGCACGTGCACACATTTTACATAAAATAACATTAATTTGGCAACAACTTTTTCTAGAGTGTTTAACGTCATCGTTGTAAATTTTTATGAGAAGAATAAATACTGCCAGTTTGATTGGATCCAGCTATTCATTATACAGTCGATTGAAAAACTGACGGATGATATCCGACTTAAACAATACCGACATAATTTCCCCTAGTGAAATGAAGTTCTATTTAGCTTTTAGGTTTAGAATGACTGCTGATATGACCCTGTTATAAAAATATAATTTAAAAAATACATACAATCAGCAAGTTTAGTAGGTTCAGTAGTATAAACTTGTCTTTAGTCATTAAGTTTATATGAAATAATTTTTGCTTTTGTGACTGCATGGATTTTCGATCATATTCTTTTGTTATAGGATAAGTTAACCCATTATATATATCAAAATTGAAATGGTGTACGCCAGTCGCGCGTTTGGTCTTAAAACCACTCATCAGTGACGCTCAAATAAAAAAGGCAATATAAAGAACGAAGCTGACGAGCTTTGACGAACAAAATTTCCAAAAGATTTGCCAACATAGTAAATGTAATCTCAAAAGAGCGTTTTGAAACTGACTTTTTATTTAATGCGATTCTTGTTTTTCCCGCTAATCTTAGTTACGGTTATATACACTTTGAGATCTAAGAATATACTAAGTCATACTTAAAAAGATCAAAACTTTATGTATACAGTACTTTTATCCATTTTGTATGTGTTATATTTCTTTAGGAGCTGGACAACTCAGGTGAGCTTAGAATTTTTTACTATATACCAAGTGGATAGTAAAATCACAAAAATACTGAACTCCGAGAAAATTCAAAACGGAAAGTCCCTAATCAAATGGCAAAAGCAAGGGATATAAAGCACACCAAATGAATGGACAACAACTTTTATATTCCTGACTGGTACAGGCATTTTCAAATGTAAAAAAATGGTGGATTGAACCTGGTTTTATAGCGCTATACCTCCCACTTGTGCGACAAATATACTGACAAAGAGCGTGAACAAAACAGACATAATAGGCGCAAATGTGTTAAATAAGAGTGCAACAGCAACACGAACCCCAACAAAAACAGAGGGGGCTTTTAGGTGCTCCAAAAGGGTAGAAAGGGTAAGCAGATTCTGCTCCACATGTGGCATCTGAAGTGTTGCTCGTGTTATACCAAAGCCGGTAAATAGTCAAATTCGGTTGGTCACATTTGGGAAAAGGGAACAGGATTGTAGTTACATTAGTAACATATCCGATATCATCTTTATTACGGGTATTCCATAACGGTCAACCAACTCGTGATTGCGTCTGTAAAATAGTTATCTAAGGTAGTAAGTGATGATTTTAACTTAACCCTTTGGAACTCTTGGTTAAAAATTAAAAAGGTCACAACTGGGCAGCTGATATCATCTCTTTTGTCGTAAAGATTATTTTACAACCGAACCACATAGACAATTTCTAGATATCAGTCCTTATCAAAAGGCAAAATCAAAAGCTCGAACACATCATACGAATGGATAACAACTGTCATATTCTAGACTTGATACAGACATTTTCTTCTGTAGAAAATGATTGATTGCATCTGGTTTTATAGCGCTAAACCTCTCACTTGTATGACACTCGCATTAAATTTTTACCGTGATTTTATTCTCTCTCAATCGATTTATTACTATTGAACACTGGTATACCACTGTTGTTATCTATTTTAGTTTTCTATTGGCATTTTGACTTTTTAAAAATAAATGAGTTCTAAAGAATCTTTGAGTAAAATGGAAATTTAAATATTCTAAAGATTCTTAAAAATTCTCTGTTCTTTTCTAAATTCATTTCTATGAAAACTTTAGATTTTTTAATCCTGTATACCACCATTCCCAATGTGAAATTAAAAAATTGCCTAGAAGAAATAATCCACAATGCCTTTCAACATGAAAATGGTTGCTTACGCTATAAATTTAGTACTTTGAGATTTCATAAGGCATATTTTGTTAATAGTGAACAAAAGGGTCAAACATGCAACACAGAGGAACAAGTGATCAGTATGCTGAAGCTAGTTTCGACAACATATTTGTTGAATTTGGAGGAAGACCTTTTCAACAAATTGCAAGCATTCCTATAGAAACGATATATGCTTTTTGTGCTTCTTTTTTTTTTAACGTTTGTAGTTATAAATCTTATTTTTTCTGTTGTATTCTTGTGTTATGGTAAAGACAATTGATCATACAGTTCATTTAGTAGATTGTAGTTTGGATCAACGAAATTTACACTATATATTTGGTTTAATTATCTATTTACTACTACAATTTGATATTAATTAGTATTGTAATTTTCACTGTTTATATATAATAAGCGTTAGAGATGTCATACAAATCTAATCTTGAACTTCATCTAAATTCTTTCTTAATTTTGGGAACTCGTTTTAGTAATTCAAATTGGACGTCATTTTGAGCGTAACACTGGTTATGGCTAACTAGGCTGTGAATTTTTGTAATTTATCCTTTTTTGTTCTGTGGCTGGTCACCAATTTAATCATGTATACCTATTATATAGTCATTTTATAAAACTTACTGTTTGCACAAGTATGTATTAATCTAAATATTAATGATGTTCTTGTCCCAGGTGGATAAACCTGGCCGTATTGGTGACAACTTTTTGGAACTTTTGATCCCCACAACTTTTCAGCTTTGTACTTATTTTGGCTTTCAAACTTTTTTCATCTGGGCGTCGCTGGTTAGTCTTGTGTGGAGGTAGCGTGCGTCTGGCGTATTAAATTTCTAACCAGGTACCTGGTGTTGGTTATTAATCGTTTGTCTCTCTGTCCTATATTTTTTCTCATTTATTTGTATTGTTGTAGACCTGTTGTGAATTATTGTCATTTTAATGTTATAATCAACATTTCCAATAAAGCGGGAGATTTGGCATGCCACAAAACCAGGTTCAATCCACCTTTTTTTATATCTGAAAAAGCCCTTTACTAAGTCAGGGAAATGGCCTTTGCTATATTAAAGTTCGTTTCTGTGTGTGTTACAATGTACATTTTAATGTTGTGTTTCTGTTGGGTGGTGGTTCTCTTGTATTTGATGCGTTTCACTAGGGTTTCGTTTGTAGCTCGGATTTGTTGTTTTCTCTATAGATGTATGCATGTCGAACAGCGTTATACTATTTTTTCCTTTATTTAAGTAAATTAAAGAATGAACAAATACCTTTTAAACATTCAAATGTAATCGATATATTCGTCTTATCTAATTTGGCTGCTTATCCTAACAAGGTAAATGCATATCCTAGTGATGTCAATAACCGCAGAATAATAGGATTAAAGATGCGACGTAAACAGATTCTCTTATACATATTTACTATTTAACGTAAAATTGTATATCAATATGTAATAATTACACTATAAAATGTGTTATTATGTAAAACTTGTGTCAATAGATTAATGCTTTTATTGCTTTTGTTTTGTTGTTGTCGAGAAGATATCTACACAACTTGACTGCGCAGTTGAAAATGAACAATCTGAGCAAGGTAATTTTATTATCTAGTTCAAAATTAGCACATCTACACAGCTACTTTTGCATAGGTACTATTTATGTACTATTTATGTACTACACATTTGTAGTACTGGAAACCTACTTTTAATAGTAAGTACTATTGTGTTACTTACGAATTATTGTAATAGTTAAGTACCTGAATTTTACAGTTCTTTATTTGTACTTGAAATTAAAGTACTACAGATTTTTGGTTGCACGGTTAAATTTTCAGCATTTTGAACGTTTGTCTTTTTCAAATCTCATGAAGTTATGATGTTCAAATATGGAATACTGTGATCGTTGTTGGCATCATTTTTGTACCAATATTTTGAGTACAAATCAAGTACTGGAAAATACAAGTACCTAAATATTACAATAATTTTAAAGTAAAGAAATAGTACTAAATATTACAAGTAATTTCCAGTCTACAGATTTTAAGTACAGAAATAGTACCTATGCAAAAGTAGCTGTGTACACAGTCATGTTAATTATATCAAACATATTCTGAAAATACGTCTAACCAAATGAAAAAACACAAAAACGCCTATAAATATATAAATACAACGGTCATTTAAATTAGTATTTTTATAATGAAAACAGAAATAGAATCACTATTGTTTGTTTCAGTTTTTATTTATTTCAATTATTTTTTGGGAGGCGGGGCAAGCATCCTGTTTAATAAAGATACAAACACGCACTTTAAGGATCAAAATCCTAAATGATGTCATTGTCGGGTTAATTGCTTAAATTCCTTCATTAAACTATTTATTTGTAATAGTAACATATTATTTTTTTAAAGTCAGACCTTCAACTTCACCACGTAGTTAAGTTCGATTCATTAGAAGCAGTCTCTTCATATATAAACCGCGGATCAGAACTGAATACAACAGATATATATGTAAGTTATGCCAACGGATAATTACATTAATTTTATATTTAATAGTCTTATCATTACTCCCTAGAAGTGGTTTAAATTTTTTTTTATACCAAAAATGTAACAATTTTACACAATAAAGAAAGCTAAAGACTCTAGAACAAGAATTCAATAAAACGTGGGAATAATCTCTAGTGTGACACCCGTTTGGGATTTATATAGGACGACATATCTTATTTCTTATTTAATTCATCATTGTCTCAACACTTTAATGATATAGTATGAACGACTGTCATACAAGTGAGAGGTTTAGCGCTATAAAACCAGGTTAAATCCACCATTCTCTACAATTGAAAATGTCTGTACCAAGTCAGGAATATTACAGTTGTTGTTCATTTGTTTAATGTGTTTTATCATTTGATTTTTCCATTTGATTATGGACTTTCCGTTTTGAATTTTTCCTCGGATTTTTTGGATTTTACTTCTTTGCTGAACGTAAACTCAATCTTTTGATTCGGTCTGTACAAAGTCTGCCGATACGCCATTTCGAGAATGAGATTTAAAGTACATTTGTAGTCAATATTATATCATGCTTGCATTTTTATGTTTAGAACTTCATTTAGAAATAATTAGGAAGGACCACTGGTTAAAGCTGAATATATTCAATATATGTGAACACCACCACATTTAACTCATCTGCTGGCCATCTTAAGTCTCATTAGATATTACATATTCAAAGTTAAGTTTGATTTTATGGTCAATCGATTTATTTTTAAATAAAGACATGAAATAAGACTCCCAATGAGACAATAATTCAACAGTGACAAAATGATGCTGAACGTCATCATACATCCTTTGAAATGAGCAAAACCAAAAAGAAGGCTAATTAACTGTCATATGTCCTGTGTTACATCAGTTCTATATTTTCTTCACATAAGAATCAACGTAAGTTTGCATTTCACAAAAATCTATTTTAGTATTAAATGGACCTTTTTTGTAAGCCTAATAAGGTATAATACTTGTATACACCTTTTTTGTAAGCCTAGTAAGGTATAATACTTGTATACACCTTTTTTGTAAGCCTAATAAGGTATAATACTTGTATACACCTTTTTAAACAGGGATTAACACCGCTTCATTATGCAGTTATACATAAAAGAGAAATTATCGCTTCGGAATTACTTATTAAAGGAGCAGATCCAAGTGTGGTAGATAAAAATGTGAGTAAAATGATCCTCAAAGTTTGGTATTTTTGTTATTTTACTTTTTGCGAATAAAACAACTTTAAATATCAATAATAGAAATCATAAATGTAGTACATATACACGAAGAAATAACATTCTATTTAATATTTTGTTTTTTAATTGTATTTAGGACAACACGAAATTCGGTGTTATCATTTGTATTTACAATACCATGTTTGTTAATGTCAAAAATGACAATAAAACATTTTGACTCAGCAAATGTTTTAACATCTTAAACTGAAATGTAATCAATCAATTCAATCATTATCCAGATAATCTTACCGATTTAAACATGTTAAACATGCACTATCCTCTTACAGATACGCCCCTAAACATTAACTTTATTGGATCATGTGTATGGTGTATTTAATTATAATTGCATGGATAATTTATGAACCAGTGACCTACGAACATCTTATCCTGTAATGTAAGTAAATAGACAATATTCGTACCAACAGTGTTACTTTCCATCAATCTATAATTTTAATATCATATTCTATACAGGGACTAACAGCACTTCACTATGCAGCTGAATATGGATCTCAACCTATAGTGTCTGAATTAATTACCAAAGGATCAGATCCAAACAGAGCAGATAACAAAGTGTGTATCTTTACGAGATAATATCGCAACAAATTATAGTGTCATAATTATCTCAGTTTAAGAGATTTAGATTTTTTTAATCTTTACCTTATATTAGTGTCTTTGTAAAGATATTCGAAGCAAACCTGATCAATTGCAATATTATTATACTTTACTGGTTGTCAATCTTTAGTTTTTGAAAGAGATGAGATTTTTAATCACACCAAACATTCATGCTCACCTTTTCATTTGGATCAACAAAATTGAAGTCGGTATACAACTCTTTAGATCGTAATAAAACATAAGTACATCATGTTTGCAAATTGTATACTAAATATAACATATAGAGCTAGTAAAGCCAAAGCTATTTTAGATCTTAAACAACAGTTAGCTTCGACAGATATTAATTTGATATGAAACATTGGTAACATATAACATGTATAATAATGACTTAAATATGCAACAAATAAAATATGACCTCTTCATACAAATATTTAAATGCTGATGCACATGGTTTTTTTTAACGGGAAGTGTTATGAGAACGACAAGAAAGGATATGCATGGTGCTGTTTTCTTCGAGTCATAATTTGATTAGCCCTCTTTAGTATGCCTCTGCATATACATTTATAATTAAGCATTGTTTTTTTTTAAGTCAATATATTTCTATCTTGAATTTTAAATTAATGTACAGAAATGAGAATTACTCTATATCATATGTATCTCCATATTGGACATAAAACAAACACACACTATTCTTGAATTAGGGACAGACGCCACTTCATCTCGCAGCTTTAAACACGAATGGAGACGTTTCATTAGAATTATTGAATAGAGGATCAGAGCCAGATGTTTCATAAGGCATATTTTGACATCATTTAGGATTTTGATCCTTAAAGTGCGTGTTTGTATCTTTATTAAACAGATGCTTGCCCCGCCTCCCAAAAAATAATTGAAATAAATAAAAACTGAAACAAACAATAGTGATTCTATTTCTGTTTTCATTATAAAAATACTAATTTAAATGACCGTTGTATTTATATATTTATAGGCTGTTGCACTCTTATTTAACACATTTGCGCCTATTATGTCTGTTTTGTTCACGCTCTTTGTCAGTATATTTGTCGCACAAGTGGGAGGTATAGCGCTATAAAACCAGGTTCAATCCACCATTTTTTTACATTTGAAAATGCCTGTACCAGTCAGGAATATAAAAGTTGTTGTCCATTCATTTGGTGTGCTTTATATCCCTTGCTTTTGCCATTTGATTAGGGACTTTCCGTTTTGAATTTTCTCGGAGTTCAGTATTTTTGTGATTTTACTATCCACTTGGTATATAGTAAAAAATTCTAAGCTCACCTGAGTTGTCCAGCTCCTAAAGAAATATAACACATACAAAATGGATAAAAGTACTGTATACATAAAGTTTTGATCTTTTTAAGTATGACTTAGTATATTCTTAGATCTCAAAGTGTATATAACCGTAACTAAGATTAGCGGGAAAAACAAGAATCGCATTAAATAAAAAGTCAGTTTCAAAACGCTCTTTTGAGATTACATTTACTATGTTGGCAAATCTTTTGGAAATTTTGTTCGTCAAAGCTCGTCAGCTTCGTTCTTTATATTGCCTTTTTTATTTGAGCGTCACTGATGAGTGGTTTTAAGACCAAACGCGCGACTGGCGTACACCATTTCAATTTTGATATATATAATGGGTTAACTTATCCTATAACAAAAGAATATGATCGAAAATCCATGCAGTCACAAAAGCAAAAATTATTTCATATAAACTTAATGACTAAAGACAAGTTTATACTACTGAACCTACTAAACTTGCTGATTGTATGTATTTTTTAAATTATATTTTTATAACAGGGTCATATCAGCAGTCATTCTAAACCTAAAAGCTAAATAGAACTTCATTTCACTAGGGGAAATTATGTCGGTATTGTTTAAGTCGGATATCATCCGTCAGTTTTTCAATCGACTGTATAATGAATAGCTGGATCCAATCAAACTGGCAGTATTTATTCTTCTCATAAAAATTTACAACGATGACGTTAAACACTCTAGAAAAAGTTGTTGCCAAATTAATGTTATTTTATGTAAAATGTGTGCACGTGCATTTTGAAATCTCAACATTCTGAAAACGAATGTTAGATAAATTTTGGTAGAGTCCTAGCTTGTACAAAAGTTAATTTGGAGCACACTTGCAAACTAACTCCATTGGTGTTAGACCAGACCTTTGTTTGCATTTAAGGACAGCTGCAGGCCTATAAAAAAAGTCGGCTCCAGACCAGTCATGAAGAAAGTTCTAATAAAGACCACAAATGTGCACGGGTCAGTGATGAGAACAAACTTGTGTAGTCATGGTGTTACAGCATTGCTAGTATTTGTAGTATACAATCTATCTTTTATTTTGATGTATACCCCCATTGAGTTTCATAATAAAATGTACATATTGGCAGTTTTGGATGGTGGGGTCAATTGTACAGACCATCTTGAGATATGAAAAAAAACTGATTTGATGTGACAACTATGTATTTGAAATCATTACATTTATCAAAGGTTCCAGTCAATCTGTGGCACTACTTAGAAAATAAATCAAGATACTATATGAAGCTGAACTTCTACTTAGATTGTAAATTTTGATTTCAATTTCAATTAAATATACATGATGTGAGCACTCATTGACAGCAAGATTTTTACGTGACAGAAAAAATACAATGTATATGAAAATGAATTAAGAAGAGTGCACACGCTGAAATCTCTCGCTTTTTTTACTAATCATTGATATTATGTTAACAATCTTAGATATAAGGCTTTATTACAACTGTCACATAAACTTAACATTAACCAGAAAACTAAACATTGACCATCAAACCATGAAAATGAGATCAAGGTCAGATGAACCATGCATTCTTCCATACAACAAAAATAGTTGACCTATTGCTTATAGTTTAAGAAAAACAGACCAAAACACAAAAACTAAACAATAAACAATAAACCGTGAAAATGAGGTCAACGTCGAATTCAACCTGCGCAACTGACATATAGATCATGAAATATTTCCGTATACCAAATATAGTTGACCTATTGCATACAGTATAAGAAAAAAAAACTCAAAATCTTTACTTTGACCACTGAACCATGAAAATGAGGTCAAGGTCAGATGACACCACCTGGTTGTATATGGTTGTATATGTACACCTTACAGTCCTTACATACACTGAATATACTAGACCTATTGCTTATTGTATCTGTGATATTGACTTGATCACCAAAACTTAACCTTGTTCACTGATCCATGAAATGAGGTCGAGGTCAAGTGAAAACTGTCTGACGGGCATGAGGAACTTGCAAGGTATGCACATACCAAATATAGTTATCCTATTACTTATTATTAGGGATGTCAACTCGGTGAAGATTTGCTAATCGATTACTCGTTGGCTTTATCGAGCGATACTCGAGTACTCACTCGGTAAAACATTTACTTAAAAGGGAAACACAAAATTATACCTATGTTCTGTATTGTGGGTCGTTGTCTTATGATCGTAACATTCTCAACATTATTACCAAGGACTAAAAAATAGTTTTATACCATAAGTAATAACTCATTTACTACTTGTACTAATTATGTAAACTGGTAATAATCTATTCAAGTAATTAATCAATATCTATAGAAAAATTATTGCTCAAACAACAGTATTTGAGAACCGTAAAAAACACATTTAATTATCAACAAAGGGGTATTGATTGGATGCTATCAATCATTTGCAGAGGGTTGCTTTTTCAGAGACGTAGCGATTCCTTAAATTTAATAGTTAACTAACAGTACTGCTGATGAAAATATATGCTCTGACGGTACAGAAATGTGGGAGGGACTAAGATTGGCTAAAAGTGTAAGCCTTGGAAAACGCTCATGTTCATATATCCTACACGTACTTCGGTTTGGAGAAATTTTATATGACAGTTAAACGCAAAAATTCGAATTGTATTTTAATTTTTAGTAATTTTGATTATTATATAATTTCCCGTGAAGCGCTCTTAATAAAAATATTTTTTTGTTTAAACTTTTTGATAATCGATACTCGGTACAACCGAGCGATACTCGAGTATTCGTTGACATCCCTACTTATAATAAGAGAGAATATAAAATTACAAAAAATCTTAACTTTTTTTTCAAATAGTCACTGAACCATGAAAATGAGGTCCAAGACTGACGGAAACTTCGTAACATGAGGCTTCCATATACAAAGTATGAATCATCCAGGTCTTCCACCTTCTAAAATATAAAGCTTTTAAAAGGTTAGCTAACGCCGCCGCCGTCGCCGGATCACTATCCCTATGTCGAGCTTTCTGCGACAAAAGTCGCAGGCTCGACAAAAATATATTCATTTGGTTTTTGATAAGGTTTTAATTTTGGTAAAAAATGTTTTGTATTACCTGAATAATTCTTCCTACACTTGGAGTTCTTGCTAAATCAAGGATGGTTTTGCCCTGAAATAATGATAAATGAAAAAAAAACTGTAACAACAATATCAAATGATATAACATCGGAATGTAAGCGGGATGTTCTGCTAGCCATCAGACCGGGTTCAACACACAAAAGTTGTTCTTAAAATGTCCTCTAACAAGACAGAAATATGGCTGTTGCTATCTACAGTCCATGTCTGTGTGGTTTGGTGTTTGATTTTGTTGTAGTCGGTGTTTTGGTTATTCCGTTATTTTCCTCTTATAGTTAATGTGTTTCATTCGCTTTTAGTTTTTTATTATGGGTTTTTGTTTATCTCCGCGTATCTCTTTCTGCTTAATCAAATAATAACAATTGAGCTGCGGTATACTGCTATTTTCTTTATTTAGTTATAATGTCGATGGAATCTTTTATAATTGTTACGGCTGTCTATGAAATTTTAAAAATTCTAATGAAAGACGAAAATCTACGCTTAAATGATATTCTACCTTTTTGGAGATTTTACTTAACATGGTTGTGGACTAAAAAGGTTATTACGTATGCGTTTTGATATAAAAAAAAATTGTCATTTTCGGTAAATATCTTTCAAGGCACCTCAACTCTATATTACTCGATATTTGAGGATTATGGAATGAAGTCTGTATAATTAGATGATAAAAATATATTAGGTCCAATTCTAATCTACTGGTTGATACGGAACATAATACAACCGAGTATAGAAAAGAGAAAGAAAAAGAAAAAAATCAAGAATTACACACAGCACTTTCACAAAAAGATAATATACACATTTTACATGGCATAGAAATACTATAAAATGTATATACTTATTGTGTTATTTCCCGACTACTATACTTACTGCAGTATCTGCCATATTAGGCTCTGATCCGTTGTTCATTAACACTGCAATCATGTATTTTAATCCATTTCGAGCTGCATAATGTAGAGGTGTTTGTCCCTGTTAAAAACATTAAAAAAAGTCAATAACAGGTATGTTGTTATTCATAAAGCTTACTATCGGTATCTATTATATAACATAATTTCAAAAAGGTCTTTTGAGATGAATAACAGAAATACAAGTGCTGTTTTTCTGCTTTTTGTGTTGTTTTGTATGAATGGGCTGATTGTGAACTATTGACGATACCCTATATCATTTGTCTTTCTATTAGTATTTCAGTACATTTTATACCTATCAGTAGGTTTCTCGACGACAGACCTTGTCGTCTTTTTCAATAGTTAAGAGTATTGTGGAGACCTTAAGTGGTTTACAAACGTTTCACATGCATACATTTGACTTGTTATTTTGCTTTATAAGTTTAAGTGCCTGCATTAATTTATGACCGCAATTTATTTGTATCGAATAAATTGATGTAATGGCCCTTGTATTTGATTTGAAATTTATTTTATTGTGAAATCCAATGTATATAAACTTAAGGACTATCCTCTTTGAATTTGCCTCGAAGGTCAGTTTTTTTTTTTGGTAATTTGTTTTTTAAATATCATATGGGCAGTATTTAACGAGATAGAACTTTATGTTATAAGACTATGATTGTCAAACACAAATATTGATCAAAAACTTAATTGAAGCTGTATATTATAAGTATGTATACAAAAAAGTATTTGGGTAGCAGTCCCTGTTTTCATGAAGATTCCAATTACAATATGTAATACCCACACTTTTATCTGCCTTATTTGGATCTGATCCTCTTTTGATTAATTCAACAATAGTTGTCTCAGATTTAGTACTAAGAGCATCATGTAGTGGTGTCAATCCCTGAAAATAAAGTTGCTTTCCTGAACAAAGTGGTCAATTTGTGTAAACAACCCTCTGCTAAGCTGTATGTGAGTAACACAATTCTTCCGATACAAAATATTTTAAAATACTTTTTTATCTATAAAACTGATACATTCACGAATATTTGTAATATTATTGTATTTCTTTCTCGTTATATACTGTCAATCAACTAGAATAGCGAACCTAATGAATAAGACAATAAGATTATTTTATGAAGATGTATGGGCTTTGTTCATTGTTGAACACCGCACAGTATTCTATAGTTGTTAATTTGGACTCTGGTGAAGGCTTGTCTAACAGGTAGTCATCCCGCATTTAATATACAATGTATGTTGGACCAACATTTGGAATATTAAAAGTCAACTTTTTATACATTGTGATCATTTAGGATTTACAATTATGTACTTACTTTGACGACGTTTAGGTAAAATGTGTAAAATTTATCTATAGAAAACACATGCCAGGTCAAACGAAACTTTCAAATAAAACATGAAACAAATGGTCTATAAAATAAATGGAATCTATAAGAAAAATAGATATTCTGTTATATGATTCGAGTGTTTGACAGGCCTAAGTAAACCAGTCCCCATTTATCAAATGTATATTAGTAGATTTTAATCTATGCTTAAGCTTTATTCATAGTAGCTGACCAGACATTTTTTCTGTAGAAAATGGTGGATTAAACCTGGTTTTATAGCTAAACCTCTCACTTGGTGACAGTCGTAAACAATTCCATATTGGACATAAAACAAACACACACTATTCTTGAATTAGGGACAGACGCCACTTCATCTCGCAGCTTTAAACACGAATGGAGACGTTTCATTAGAATTATTGAATAGAGGATCAGAGCCAGATGTTGTAGATAAAAAAGTGAGATTAGCCAGTTTAACAAATACGAAAGATAAATCTTATTATATATTAACGTATTCATTACAAGCATGAGTGCTCGAGAGTTCAAATTTGCATTGTACTAAATTTTATGTAAGATGAATTCGTTCGGTGCGCAACAGAAACACTGACGTGCAACAAGAGACCAAAACGACAAAGCAACAAACACAGATAAGGTAACTACTGTCATTTTTGACTTGGTACAAGACATTTCAAGAAAAAAATGATGGGTCGAACCTGGTTTTACGGCTAACCAAACCTTGCGCTTTTATGGCAGTGTTAAATATAACATTAAAATGACAACATTAGTTCACAGAACTACAGTAAAAATAAATGCAAGAACATTCATATGGTCATTTTTATAAATTTTCTGTTTACAAAACTTTTGAATTTTTCGAAAAACTAAGGATTTTCTTACCCCAGGAGTAGATTACCTTAGCCGTATTTGGCACAACTTTTGGGAATTTTGGGTCCACAATGCTCTTCAACTTTGTATTTATTTGGCTTTTTAACTATTTTGATCTGAGCGTCACTGATGAGTCTTATGTAGACAAAACGCGCGTCTGGTGTATAAAATTATAATCCTGGTACTTTTGATAACTATTTACACCACTGGGTCGATGCCACTGCTGATGGACGTTTCGTCCCCGAGGGTATCACGAATCCAGTAGTCAGCACTTCGGTGTTGACATGAATATCAATTATATGGTCATTTTTATAAATTTTCTGTTTACAAAACTTTTGAATTTTTCGAAAAACTAAGGATTTTCTTACCCCAGGAGTAGATTACCTTAGCCGTATTTGGCACAACTTTTGGGAATTTTGGGTCCACAATGCTCTTCAACTTTGTATTTGTTTGGCTTTTTAACTATTTTGATCTGAGCGTCACTGATGAGTCTTATGTAGACGAAACGCGCGTCTGGCGTATAAAATTATAATCCTGGTACTTTTGATAACTAATTATAATTAATACAGTATACGTGCGTTTCATTTACATAAGACTCACCAGAACTTCACTATATGTTGTCTTATTAATGAAAGTCATCAATATTTTAACAAATCGATAAATGACGTATGACTAAATGCTAGAAAAATATTCATACCGACAAACACAATAGTCCTCAAAGATATACGAATGACTATTTCTATAAAATATTAATCAACCAGAGCCGCAGCCAAAAAAGACAAAGACAACGGATATTCTAATTTATTGTAAGAGATTATATTCCAGAAGTAAGAGTGATATATTACATATAATATATTATGATATAAGCATCAACATATAAGTATGCCACGTTTACAGTGTGGCCAATAAATGCTCAAGAATACCGGCTTATATTTTTGTACGCCCTACGTTAACCACACATTCAATGAACACGAAATCATTAAAATGTAACCTACAATCATTTATGCAAAGAAAGGATACCCAGAATTACTAAATATAAACAGTAACATAAACCATACTAACTAACACCATCCAAATAATCCGTTAAAAATAGACACAAAACAATCATAACCACTTATCAATGCATAGACATACTTTGTAATGTATACTATTTTGTAGTATTTAGCTAGTTTGACGTGTGCTTAAATCCCCCCGCCAGCTTTTCAAAAACACTGTTATAAATATGCAGTAAATCACATGAACTGATTGTTGTTAGATACATTTAAATCAATCATAGAATATATTGGAACATCGGGCTCTCTTTCTTATACATGTTATACATAAACAGATAATCATATTAACTATGCCTATCTTTTTCTAAATACTATTGTCTAAATCATATACCCCAATATGGTTTAGCTAAAAAAATGGACCAACAAACTATGCATTAATATGAAACAGTCAATATAATGTAATTACAAAAAATGTGTCACTGCATTCAAATGAGAAGTATTTCCGGGGTACCTGATAACAACCCTGAACTCTGATGGGGTTCATTTATCCTATTTCATGTTTTGATATTAGAAATTTTGTTGACAAGCTTGTCTTTTCATTAATGTTTGCGTTATCAGTTTCTTGTCAACTAATACATTGGGTGTCTCATTTTTGTTAAACTAAGTTGCATTCCTGACTTTCAAATTTCATATTACAATCCAGATACAACCCAGTGTAAAAAAAAATATCTTTGAAATTAAAAAGAAATTTTTAGGTTGCAGATTTGCCAAAATACCATTACGACATAACAAAAAGTAAAGATTGCGAATTACCGATTATTTTCAATTGTATATACATCAGTTGTTTATATTAATTTGTATGCTCAGTTTAACTTTCTGTTTCTTTTGTACACCTATTAATACAGGGGAAAACACCATTGCATTACGCAGCTGAGTATGGACATACGCACATAGTTTCTGAATTACTCAACCGAGGATCTGACCCAAATACTGCAGATAATAATGTGAGTATCGTCGTCTAGTGAAGTCAGCTACTATGAATAAAGCTTAAGCATAGATTAAAATCTACTAATATACATTTGATAAATGGGGACTGGTTTACTTAGGCCTGTCAAACACTCGAATCATATAACAGAATATCTATTTTTCTTATAGATTCCATTTATTTTATAGACCATTTGTTTCATGTTTTATTTGAAAGTTTCGTTTGACCTGGCATGTGTT
Organism: Mytilus edulis; assembly: GCA_019925275.1. Taxonomy (NCBI): domain Eukaryota; kingdom Metazoa; phylum Mollusca; class Bivalvia; order Mytilida; family Mytilidae; genus Mytilus; species Mytilus edulis. The sequence goes on from CM034361.1 coordinate 118,618,567, forward strand.
TTCTATAGATAAATTTTACACATTTTACCTAAACGTCGTCAAAGTAAGTACATAATTGTAAATCCTAAATGATCACAATGTATAAAAAGTTGACTTTTAATATTCCAAATGTTGGTCCAACATACATTGTATATTAAATGCGGGATGACTACCTGTTAGACAAGCCTTCACCAGAGTCCAAATTAACAACTATAGAATACTGTGCGGTGTTCAACAATGAACAAAGCCCATACATCTTCATAAAATAATCTTATTGTCTTATTCATTAGGTTCGCTATTCTAGTTGATTGACAGTATATAACGAGAAAGAAATACAATAATATTACAAATATTCGTGAATGTATCAGTTTTATAGATAAAAAAGTATTTTAAAATATTTTGTATCGGAAGAATTGTGTTACTCACATACAGCTTAGCAGAGGGTTGTTTACACAAATTGACCACTTTGTTCAGGAAAGCAACTTTATTTTCAGGGATTGACACCACTACATGATGCTCTTAGTACTAAATCTGAGACAACTATTGTTGAATTAATCAAAAGAGGATCAGATCCAAATAAGGCAGATAAAAGTGTGGGTATTACATATTGTAATTGGAATCTTCATGAAAACAGGGACTGCTACCCAAATACTTTTTTGTATACATACTTATAATATACAGCTTCAATTAAGTTTTTGATCAATATTTGTGTTTGACAATCATAGTCTTATAACATAAAGTTCTATCTCGTTAAATACTGCCCATATGATATTTAAAAAACAAATTACCAAAAAAAAAAACTGACCTTCGAGGCAAATTCAAAGAGGATAGTCCTTAAGTTTATATACATTGGATTTCACAATAAAATAAATTTCAAATCAAATACAAGGGCCATTACATCAATTTATTCGATACAAATAAATTGCGGTCATAAATTAATGCAGGCACTTAAACTTATAAAGCAAAATAACAAGTCAAATGTATGCATGTGAAACGTTTGTAAACCACTTAAGGTCTCCACAATACTCTTAACTATTGAAAAAGACGACAAGGTCTGTCGTCGAGAAACCTACTGATAGGTATAAAATGTACTGAAATACTAATAGAAAGACAAATGATATAGGGTATCGTCAATAGTTCACAATCAGCCCATTCATACAAAACAACACAAAAAGCAGAAAAACAGCACTTGTATTTCTGTTATTCATCTCAAAAGACCTTTTTGAAATTATGTTATATAATAGATACCGATAGTAAGCTTTATGAATAACAACATACCTGTTATTGACTTTTTTAATGTTTTTAACAGGGACAAACACCTCTACATTATGCAGCTCGAAATGGATTAAAATACATGATTGCAGTGTTAATGAACAACGGATCAGAGCCTAATATGGCAGATACTGCAGTAAGTATAGTAGTCGGGAAATAACACAATAAGTATATACATTTTATAGTATTTCTATGCCATGTAAAATGTGTATATTATCTTTTTGTGAAAGTGCTGTGTGTAATTCTTGATTTTTTTCTTTTTCTTTCTCTTTTCTATACTCGGTTGTATTATGTTCCGTATCAACCAGTAGATTAGAATTGGACCTAATATATTTTTATCATCTAATTATACAGACTTCATTCCATAATCCTCAAATATCGAGTAATATAGAGTTGAGGTGCCTTGAAAGATATTTACCGAAAATGACAATTTTTTTTTATATCAAAACGCATACGTAATAACCTTTTTAGTCCACAACCATGTTAAGTAAAATCTCCAAAAAGGTAGAATATCATTTAAGCGTAGATTTTCGTCTTTCATTAGAATTTTTAAAATTTCATAGACAGCCGTAACAATTATAAAAGATTCCATCGACATTATAACTAAATAAAGAAAATAGCAGTATACCGCAGCTCAATTGTTATTATTTGATTAAGCAGAAAGAGATACGCGGAGATAAACAAAAACCCATAATAAAAAACTAAAAGCGAATGAAACACATTAACTATAAGAGGAAAATAACGGAATAACCAAAACACCGACTACAACAAAATCAAACACCAAACCACACAGACATGGACTGTAGATAGCAACAGCCATATTTCTGTCTTGTTAGAGGACATTTTAAGAACAACTTTTGTGTGTTGAACCCGGTCTGATGGCTAGCAGAACATCCCGCTTACATTCCGATGTTATATCATTTGATATTGTTGTTACAGTTTTTTTTTCATTTATCATTATTTCAGGGCAAAACCATCCTTGATTTAGCAAGAACTCCAAGTGTAGGAAGAATTATTCAGGTAATACAAAACATTTTTTACCAAAATTAAAACCTTATCAAAAACCAAATGAATATATTTTTGTCGAGCCTGCGACTTTTGTCGCAGAAAGCTCGACATAGGGATAGTGATCCGGCGACGGCGGCGGCGTTAGCTAACCTTTTAAAAGCTTTATATTTTAGAAGGTGGAAGACCTGGATGATTCATACTTTGTATATGGAAGCCTCATGTTACGAAGTTTCCGTCAGTCTTGGACCTCATTTTCATGGTTCAGTGACTATTTGAAAAAAAAGTTAAGATTTTTTGTAATTTTATATTCTCTCTTATTATAAGTAGGGATGTCAACGAATACTCGAGTATCGCTCGGTTGTACCGAGTATCGATTATCAAAAAGTTTAAACAAAAAAATATTTTTATTAAGAGCGCTTCACGGGAAATTATATAATAATCAAAATTACTAAAAATTAAAATACAATTCGAATTTTTGCGTTTAACTGTCATATAAAATTTCTCCAAACCGAAGTACGTGTAGGATATATGAACATGAGCGTTTTCCAAGGCTTACACTTTTAGCCAATCTTAGTCCCTCCCACATTTCTGTACCGTCAGAGCATATATTTTCATCAGCAGTACTGTTAGTTAACTATTAAATTTAAGGAATCGCTACGTCTCTGAAAAAGCAACCCTCTGCAAATGATTGATAGCATCCAATCAATACCCCTTTGTTGATAATTAAATGTGTTTTTTACGGTTCTCAAATACTGTTGTTTGAGCAATAATTTTTCTATAGATATTGATTAATTACTTGAATAGATTATTACCAGTTTACATAATTAGTACAAGTAGTAAATGAGTTATTACTTATGGTATAAAACTATTTTTTAGTCCTTGGTAATAATGTTGAGAATGTTACGATCATAAGACAACGACCCACAATACAGAACATAGGTATAATTTTGTGTTTCCCTTTTAAGTAAATGTTTTACCGAGTGAGTACTCGAGTATCGCTCGATAAAGCCAACGAGTAATCGATTAGCAAATCTTCACCGAGTTGACATCCCTAATAATAAGTAATAGGATAACTATATTTGGTATGTGCATACCTTGCAAGTTCCTCATGCCCGTCAGACAGTTTTCACTTGACCTCGACCTCATTTCATGGATCAGTGAACAAGGTTAAGTTTTGGTGATCAAGTCAATATCACAGATACAATAAGCAATAGGTCTAGTATATTCAGTGTATGTAAGGACTGTAAGGTGTACATATACAACCATATACAACCAGGTGGTGTCATCTGACCTTGACCTCATTTTCATGGTTCAGTGGTCAAAGTAAAGATTTTGAGTTTTTTTTTCTTATACTGTATGCAATAGGTCAACTATATTTGGTATACGGAAATATTTCATGATCTATATGTCAGTTGCGCAGGTTGAATTCGACGTTGACCTCATTTTCACGGTTTATTGTTTATTGTTTAGTTTTTGTGTTTTGGTCTGTTTTTCTTAAACTATAAGCAATAGGTCAACTATTTTTGTTGTATGGAAGAATGCATGGTTCATCTGACCTTGATCTCATTTTCATGGTTTGATGGTCAATGTTTAGTTTTCTTGGTTAATGTTAAGTTTATGTGACAGTTGTAATAAAGCCTTATATCTAAGATTGTTAACATAATATCAATGATTAGTAAAAAAAGCGAGAGATTTCAGCGTGTGCACTCTTCTTAATTCATTTTCATATACATTGTATTTTTTCTGTCACGTAAAAATCTTGCTGTCAATGAGTGCTCACATCATGTATATTTAATTGAAATTGAAATCAAAATTTACAATCTAAGTAGAAGTTCAGCTTCATATAGTATCTTGATTTATTTTCTAAGTAGTGCCACAGATTGACTGGAACCTTTGATAAATGTAATGATTTCAAATACATAGTTGTCACATCAAATCAGTTTTTTTTCATATCTCAAGATGGTCTGTACAATTGACCCCACCATCCAAAACTGCCAATATGTACATTTTATTATGAAACTCAATGGGGGTATACATCAAAATAAAAGATAGATTGTATACTACAAATACTAGCAATGCTGTAACACCATGACTACACAAGTTTGTTCTCATCACTGACCCGTGCACATTTGTGGTCTTTATTAGAACTTTCTTCATGACTGGTCTGGAGCCGACTTTTTTTATAGGCCTGCAGCTGTCCTTAAATGCAAACAAAGGTCTGGTCTAACACCAATGGAGTTAGTTTGCAAGTGTGCTCCAAATTAACTTTTGTACAAGCTAGGACTCTACCAAAATTTATCTAACATTCGTTTTCAGAATGTTGAGATTTCAAAATGCACGTGCACACATTTTACATAAAATAACATTAATTTGGCAACAACTTTTTCTAGAGTGTTTAACGTCATCGTTGTAAATTTTTATGAGAAGAATAAATACTGCCAGTTTGATTGGATCCAGCTATTCATTATACAGTCGATTGAAAAACTGACGGATGATATCCGACTTAAACAATACCGACATAATTTCCCCTAGTGAAATGAAGTTCTATTTAGCTTTTAGGTTTAGAATGACTGCTGATATGACCCTGTTATAAAAATATAATTTAAAAAATACATACAATCAGCAAGTTTAGTAGGTTCAGTAGTATAAACTTGTCTTTAGTCATTAAGTTTATATGAAATAATTTTTGCTTTTGTGACTGCATGGATTTTCGATCATATTCTTTTGTTATAGGATAAGTTAACCCATTATATATATCAAAATTGAAATGGTGTACGCCAGTCGCGCGTTTGGTCTTAAAACCACTCATCAGTGACGCTCAAATAAAAAAGGCAATATAAAGAACGAAGCTGACGAGCTTTGACGAACAAAATTTCCAAAAGATTTGCCAACATAGTAAATGTAATCTCAAAAGAGCGTTTTGAAACTGACTTTTTATTTAATGCGATTCTTGTTTTTCCCGCTAATCTTAGTTACGGTTATATACACTTTGAGATCTAAGAATATACTAAGTCATACTTAAAAAGATCAAAACTTTATGTATACAGTACTTTTATCCATTTTGTATGTGTTATATTTCTTTAGGAGCTGGACAACTCAGGTGAGCTTAGAATTTTTTACTATATACCAAGTGGATAGTAAAATCACAAAAATACTGAACTCCGAGAAAATTCAAAACGGAAAGTCCCTAATCAAATGGCAAAAGCAAGGGATATAAAGCACACCAAATGAATGGACAACAACTTTTATATTCCTGACTGGTACAGGCATTTTCAAATGTAAAAAAATGGTGGATTGAACCTGGTTTTATAGCGCTATACCTCCCACTTGTGCGACAAATATACTGACAAAGAGCGTGAACAAAACAGACATAATAGGCGCAAATGTGTTAAATAAGAGTGCAACAGCAACACGAACCCCAACAAAAACAGAGGGGGCTTTTAGGTGCTCCAAAAGGGTAGAAAGGGTAAGCAGATTCTGCTCCACATGTGGCATCTGAAGTGTTGCTCGTGTTATACCAAAGCCGGTAAATAGTCAAATTCGGTTGGTCACATTTGGGAAAAGGGAACAGGATTGTAGTTACATTAGTAACATATCCGATATCATCTTTATTACGGGTATTCCATAACGGTCAACCAACTCGTGATTGCGTCTGTAAAATAGTTATCTAAGGTAGTAAGTGATGATTTTAACTTAACCCTTTGGAACTCTTGGTTAAAAATTAAAAAGGTCACAACTGGGCAGCTGATATCATCTCTTTTGTCGTAAAGATTATTTTACAACCGAACCACATAGACAATTTCTAGATATCAGTCCTTATCAAAAGGCAAAATCAAAAGCTCGAACACATCATACGAATGGATAACAACTGTCATATTCTAGACTTGATACAGACATTTTCTTCTGTAGAAAATGATTGATTGCATCTGGTTTTATAGCGCTAAACCTCTCACTTGTATGACACTCGCATTAAATTTTTACCGTGATTTTATTCTCTCTCAATCGATTTATTACTATTGAACACTGGTATACCACTGTTGTTATCTATTTTAGTTTTCTATTGGCATTTTGACTTTTTAAAAATAAATGAGTTCTAAAGAATCTTTGAGTAAAATGGAAATTTAAATATTCTAAAGATTCTTAAAAATTCTCTGTTCTTTTCTAAATTCATTTCTATGAAAACTTTAGATTTTTTAATCCTGTATACCACCATTCCCAATGTGAAATTAAAAAATTGCCTAGAAGAAATAATCCACAATGCCTTTCAACATGAAAATGGTTGCTTACGCTATAAATTTAGTACTTTGAGATTTCATAAGGCATATTTTGACATCATTTAGGATTTTGATCCTTAAAGTGCGTGTTTGTATCTTTATTAAACAGGATGCTTGCCCCGCCTCCCAAAAAATAATTGAAATAAATAAAAACTGAAACAAACAATAGTGATTCTATTTCTGTTTTCATTATAAAAATACTAATTTAAATGACCGTTGTATTTATATATTTATAGGCTGTTGCACTCTTATTTAACACATTTGCGCCTATTATGTCTGTTTTGTTCACGCTCTTTGTCAGTATATTTGTCGCACAAGTGGGAGGTATAGCGCTATAAAACCAGGTTCAATCCACCATTTTTTTACATTTGAAAATGCCTGTACCAGTCAGGAATATAAAAGTTGTTGTCCATTCATTTGGTGTGCTTTATATCCCTTGCTTTTGCCATTTGATTAGGGACTTTCCGTTTTGAATTTTCTCGGAGTTCAGTATTTTTGTGATTTTACTATCCACTTGGTATATAGTAAAAAATTCTAAGCTCACCTGAGTTGTCCAGCTCCTAAAGAAATATAACACATACAAAATGGATAAAAGTACTGTATACATAAAGTTTTGATCTTTTTAAGTATGACTTAGTATATTCTTAGATCTCAAAGTGTATATAACCGTAACTAAGATTAGCGGGAAAAACAAGAATCGCATTAAATAAAAAGTCAGTTTCAAAACGCTCTTTTGAGATTACATTTACTATGTTGGCAAATCTTTTGGAAATTTTGTTCGTCAAAGCTCGTCAGCTTCGTTCTTTATATTGCCTTTTTTATTTGAGCGTCACTGATGAGTGGTTTTAAGACCAAACGCGCGACTGGCGTACACCATTTCAATTTTGATATATATAATGGGTTAACTTATCCTATAACAAAAGAATATGATCGAAAATCCATGCAGTCACAAAAGCAAAAATTATTTCATATAAACTTAATGACTAAAGACAAGTTTATACTACTGAACCTACTAAACTTGCTGATTGTATGTATTTTTTAAATTATATTTTTATAACAGGGTCATATCAGCAGTCATTCTAAACCTAAAAGCTAAATAGAACTTCATTTCACTAGGGGAAATTATGTCGGTATTGTTTAAGTCGGATATCATCCGTCAGTTTTTCAATCGACTGTATAATGAATAGCTGGATCCAATCAAACTGGCAGTATTTATTCTTCTCATAAAAATTTACAACGATGACGTTAAACACTCTAGAAAAAGTTGTTGCCAAATTAATGTTATTTTATGTAAAATGTGTGCACGTGCATTTTGAAATCTCAACATTCTGAAAACGAATGTTAGATAAATTTTGGTAGAGTCCTAGCTTGTACAAAAGTTAATTTGGAGCACACTTGCAAACTAACTCCATTGGTGTTAGACCAGACCTTTGTTTGCATTTAAGGACAGCTGCAGGCCTATAAAAAAAGTCGGCTCCAGACCAGTCATGAAGAAAGTTCTAATAAAGACCACAAATGTGCACGGGTCAGTGATGAGAACAAACTTGTGTAGTCATGGTGTTACAGCATTGCTAGTATTTGTAGTATACAATCTATCTTTTATTTTGATGTATACCCCCATTGAGTTTCATAATAAAATGTACATATTGGCAGTTTTGGATGGTGGGGTCAATTGTACAGACCATCTTGAGATATGAAAAAAAACTGATTTGATGTGACAACTATGTATTTGAAATCATTACATTTATCAAAGGTTCCAGTCAATCTGTGGCACTACTTAGAAAATAAATCAAGATACTATATGAAGCTGAACTTCTACTTAGATTGTAAATTTTGATTTCAATTTCAATTAAATATACATGATGTGAGCACTCATTGACAGCAAGATTTTTACGTGACAGAAAAAATACAATGTATATGAAAATGAATTAAGAAGAGTGCACACGCTGAAATCTCTCGCTTTTTTTACTAATCATTGATATTATGTTAACAATCTTAGATATAAGGCTTTATTACAACTGTCACATAAACTTAACATTAACCAAGAAAACTAAACATTGACCATCAAACCATGAAAATGAGATCAAGGTCAGATGAACCATGCATTCTTCCATACAACAAAAATAGTTGACCTATTGCTTATAGTTTAAGAAAAACAGACCAAAACACAAAAACTAAACAATAAACAATAAACCGTGAAAATGAGGTCAACGTCGAATTCAACCTGCGCAACTGACATATAGATCATGAAATATTTCCGTATACCAAATATAGTTGACCTATTGCATACAGTATAAGAAAAAAAAACTCAAAATCTTTACTTTGACCACTGAACCATGAAAATGAGGTCAAGGTCAGATGACACCACCTGGTTGTATATGGTTGTATATGTACACCTTACAGTCCTTACATACACTGAATATACTAGACCTATTGCTTATTGTATCTGTGATATTGACTTGATCACCAAAACTTAACCTTGTTCACTGATCCATGAAATGAGGTCGAGGTCAAGTGAAAACTGTCTGACGGGCATGAGGAACTTGCAAGGTATGCACATACCAAATATAGTTATCCTATTACTTATTATTAGGGATGTCAACTCGGTGAAGATTTGCTAATCGATTACTCGTTGGCTTTATCGAGCGATACTCGAGTACTCACTCGGTAAAACATTTACTTAAAAGGGAAACACAAAATTATACCTATGTTCTGTATTGTGGGTCGTTGTCTTATGATCGTAACATTCTCAACATTATTACCAAGGACTAAAAAATAGTTTTATACCATAAGTAATAACTCATTTACTACTTGTACTAATTATGTAAACTGGTAATAATCTATTCAAGTAATTAATCAATATCTATAGAAAAATTATTGCTCAAACAACAGTATTTGAGAACCGTAAAAAACACATTTAATTATCAACAAAGGGGTATTGATTGGATGCTATCAATCATTTGCAGAGGGTTGCTTTTTCAGAGACGTAGCGATTCCTTAAATTTAATAGTTAACTAACAGTACTGCTGATGAAAATATATGCTCTGACGGTACAGAAATGTGGGAGGGACTAAGATTGGCTAAAAGTGTAAGCCTTGGAAAACGCTCATGTTCATATATCCTACACGTACTTCGGTTTGGAGAAATTTTATATGACAGTTAAACGCAAAAATTCGAATTGTATTTTAATTTTTAGTAATTTTGATTATTATATAATTTCCCGTGAAGCGCTCTTAATAAAAATATTTTTTTGTTTAAACTTTTTGATAATCGATACTCGGTACAACCGAGCGATACTCGAGTATTCGTTGACATCCCTACTTATAATAAGAGAGAATATAAAATTACAAAAAATCTTAACTTTTTTTTCAAATAGTCACTGAACCATGAAAATGAGGTCCAAGACTGACGGAAACTTCGTAACATGAGGCTTCCATATACAAAGTATGAATCATCCAGGTCTTCCACCTTCTAAAATATAAAGCTTTTAAAAGGTTAGCTAACGCCGCCGCCGTCGCCGGATCACTATCCCTATGTCGAGCTTTCTGCGACAAAAGTCGCAGGCTCGACAAAAATATATTCATTTGGTTTTTGATAAGGTTTTAATTTTGGTAAAAAATGTTTTGTATTACCTGAATAATTCTTCCTACACTTGGAGTTCTTGCTAAATCAAGGATGGTTTTGCCCTGAAATAATGATAAATGAAAAAAAAACTGTAACAACAATATCAAATGATATAACATCGGAATGTAAGCGGGATGTTCTGCTAGCCATCAGACCGGGTTCAACACACAAAAGTTGTTCTTAAAATGTCCTCTAACAAGACAGAAATATGGCTGTTGCTATCTACAGTCCATGTCTGTGTGGTTTGGTGTTTGATTTTGTTGTAGTCGGTGTTTTGGTTATTCCGTTATTTTCCTCTTATAGTTAATGTGTTTCATTCGCTTTTAGTTTTTTATTATGGGTTTTTGTTTATCTCCGCGTATCTCTTTCTGCTTAATCAAATAATAACAATTGAGCTGCGGTATACTGCTATTTTCTTTATTTAGTTATAATGTCGATGGAATCTTTTATAATTGTTACGGCTGTCTATGAAATTTTAAAAATTCTAATGAAAGACGAAAATCTACGCTTAAATGATATTCTACCTTTTTGGAGATTTTACTTAACATGGTTGTGGACTAAAAAGGTTATTACGTATGCGTTTTGATATAAAAAAAAATTGTCATTTTCGGTAAATATCTTTCAAGGCACCTCAACTCTATATTACTCGATATTTGAGGATTATGGAATGAAGTCTGTATAATTAGATGATAAAAATATATTAGGTCCAATTCTAATCTACTGGTTGATACGGAACATAATACAACCGAGTATAGAAAAGAGAAAGAAAAAGAAAAAAATCAAGAATTACACACAGCACTTTCACAAAAAGATAATATACACATTTTACATGGCATAGAAATACTATAAAATGTATATACTTATTGTGTTATTTCCCGACTACTATACTTACTGCAGTATCTGCCATATTAGGCTCTGATCCGTTGTTCATTAACACTGCAATCATGTATTTTAATCCATTTCGAGCTGCATAATGTAGAGGTGTTTGTCCCTGTTAAAAACATTAAAAAAAGTCAATAACAGGTATGTTGTTATTCATAAAGCTTACTATCGGTATCTATTATATAACATAATTTCAAAAAGGTCTTTTGAGATGAATAACAGAAATACAAGTGCTGTTTTTCTGCTTTTTGTGTTGTTTTGTATGAATGGGCTGATTGTGAACTATTGACGATACCCTATATCATTTGTCTTTCTATTAGTATTTCAGTACATTTTATACCTATCAGTAGGTTTCTCGACGACAGACCTTGTCGTCTTTTTCAATAGTTAAGAGTATTGTGGAGACCTTAAGTGGTTTACAAACGTTTCACATGCATACATTTGACTTGTTATTTTGCTTTATAAGTTTAAGTGCCTGCATTAATTTATGACCGCAATTTATTTGTATCGAATAAATTGATGTAATGGCCCTTGTATTTGATTTGAAATTTATTTTATTGTGAAATCCAATGTATATAAACTTAAGGACTATCCTCTTTGAATTTGCCTCGAAGGTCAGTTTTTTTTTTTGGTAATTTGTTTTTTAAATATCATATGGGCAGTATTTAACGAGATAGAACTTTATGTTATAAGACTATGATTGTCAAACACAAATATTGATCAAAAACTTAATTGAAGCTGTATATTATAAGTATGTATACAAAAAAGTATTTGGGTAGCAGTCCCTGTTTTCATGAAGATTCCAATTACAATATGTAATACCCACACTTTTATCTGCCTTATTTGGATCTGATCCTCTTTTGATTAATTCAACAATAGTTGTCTCAGATTTAGTACTAAGAGCATCATGTAGTGGTGTCAATCCCTGAAAATAAAGTTGCTTTCCTGAACAAAGTGGTCAATTTGTGTAAACAACCCTCTGCTAAGCTGTATGTGAGTAACACAATTCTTCCGATACAAAATATTTTAAAATACTTTTTTATCTATAAAACTGATACATTCACGAATATTTGTAATATTATTGTATTTCTTTCTCGTTATATACTGTCAATCAACTAGAATAGCGAACCTAATGAATAAGACAATAAGATTATTTTATGAAGATGTATGGGCTTTGTTCATTGTTGAACACCGCACAGTATTCTATAGTTGTTAATTTGGACTCTGGTGAAGGCTTGTCTAACAGGTAGTCATCCCGCATTTAATATACAATGTATGTTGGACCAACATTTGGAATATTAAAAGTCAACTTTTTATACATTGTGATCATTTAGGATTTACAATTATGTACTTACTTTGACGACGTTTAGGTAAAATGTGTAAAATTTATCTATAGAAAACACATGCCAGGTCAAACGAAACTTTCAAATAAAACATGAAACAAATGGTCTATAAAATAAATGGAATCTATAAGAAAAATAGATATTCTGTTATATGATTCGAGTGTTTGACAGGCCTAAGTAAACCAGTCCCCATTTATCAAATGTATATTAGTAGATTTTAATCTATGCTTAAGCTTTATTCATAGTAGCTGACTTCACTAGACGACGATACTCACATTATTATCAGCAGTATTTGGGTCAGATCCTCGGTTGAGTAATTCAGAAACTATGTGTGTATGTCCATACTCAGCTGCGTAATGCAATGGTGTTTTCCCCTGTATTAATAGGTATACAAAAGAAACAGAAAGTTAAACTGAACATATATGTATATACAATTGAAAATAATCGGTAATTCGCAATCTTTCTTTCTTTTTTTCTATGTCGTAATGGTATTTTGGCAAATCTGCAACCTAAAAATTTCTTTTAAATTTCAAAGATATTTTTTTACACTCGGTTATATCTGGATTGTAATATGAAATTTAAAAGTCAGGAATGCAACTTAGTTTAACAAAAATGAGACACCCAATGTATTAGTTGACAAGAAACTGATAACGCAAACATTAATGAAAAGACAAGCTTGTCAACAAAATTTCTCATAAAAAAACATGAAAAAGGATAAATGAACCCCATCAGAATTCAGGGTTGTTATCAGGTACCCTGGAAATACTTCTCATTTGAATGAGGTGACACATTTTTTGTAATCACATTATATTGACTGTTTCATATTAATGCATAATTTGTTGGTCCATTTTTTTTAGCTAAACCATATTGGGGTATATGATTTAGACAATAGTATTTAGAAAAAGATAGGCATAGTAAATATGATTATCTGTTTATGTATAAGAAAGAGAGCCCGATGTTCCAATATGTTCTATGATTGATTTAAATGTATCTAACAACAAGCAGTTCATGTTATTTACTGCATATTTATAACAGTGCCTTTGAAAAGCTGGCGGGGGGATATAAGCACACGTCAAACTAGCTAAATACTACAAAATAGTATACATTACAAAGTATGTCTATGCATTGATAGTGGTTATGATTGTTTTGTGTCTATTTTTAACGGATTATTTGGATGGTGTTAGTTAGTATGGTTTATGTTACTGCTTGTATTTAGTAATTCTGGGTACCCTTTCTTTGCATAAATGATTGTAGGTTACAGTTTAATGATTTCGTTTTCATTGAATGTGTGGTTAACGTAGGGCGTACACAAATATAAGCCGGTATCCTTGAGCATTTATTGGCCACACTGTAAACGTAGTATACTTATATGTTTATGCTTATATCATAATATATTGTATGTAATATATCACTCTTACTTCTGGAATATAATCTCTTACAATAAATTAGAATATCCGTTGTCTTTGTCTTTTTTGGCTGCGGCTCTGGTTGATTAATATTTTATAGAAATAGTCATTCGTATATCTTTGAGGACTATTGTGTTTGTCGGTATGAATATTTTTCTAGCATTTAGTCATACGTCATTTATCGATTTGTTAAAATATTGATGACTTTCATTAAGCCTCGGTCACACCTTACCGGATAGCTCGAACGGACGCCTAACGGATAAAAAAAAAGTTATCCGTTGACAAAATTTGTATCCGTTGGGAGTCCGTTGGTGTACTAACGGACATGTAACGAATGCCTAACGGACACACAACGGACATTGAACGTACGTGAAACGGATACGTACCGGACAGAACGGACGTCGAACGTACATCCAACGGACGAGTACCGGATAAAACGGACACCTAACGGAAGCGTAACGGATAAAACGGGTGAACAAAATAATCTGAAAATTAAAGGCAATAAACCATCTAAAAATTAAAGGCAATAAACCATCTAAAAATTAAAGGCAATAAACCATCTGAAAATTAAAAGCAATAAACCATCTGAAAATTAAAGGCGCGTCAGATGGACATGGTATATATGTTATAATATTTGCTTCTGAGAAAGTGTGGTCAGTAGGACAGGTATCAAGGTCACATGTACCAAACAAATTGAACAATTTATCCGATTTTTTTTACGTGTTTACACACGAGGGTCACTTTAGTTAACTGGTTTAGTTGATTTTATTTTGTATTGCGTGATGTATAGCATGATATATGTGCAAATATAGAGCTCCTCTGATTAAAAAAGTCAAGGTAGAAGCAGTGTGGTAATTCATTTTTATAGAGTTTAAGTTGATTTTCTGAATTTGTTTATATTATGTAACTCTGGTATGAAAACGGATATGGTGTTATGCGGAACTCTCCATCCGTTCTGCATGCTACGATATTTTGCTCCAGAAGCAAGATGTCTAAGTGTAATTGCTAACTTGAGTCCTGGTTCCAGCGGATTTCTGTAAAAGGTATACTGCTTGGCTATGCGAGGTCCAACCCGCTGCAATACCTCGTCGAACATCTCTGTGGGCATTCGAAGGAAGTGTACGCCGATCCTCCCGCCTAAGTTCGGTCATGAGTTGGTCATATAGACCAAAACTGCGTCGTCTTTCAGGACTAAGCCATGGTCGTGTCCACCATCTCCTTTGTCTTCTCCTTCTTCTCCTTTCGACAGCTATAAGGTTTATATTTGCTACATTTAAGTTAAGTATGGCCTGAATAAGGGCTGCTTGGAAGCGAAGACGTGCTGTTACTCCAAGATCCATCACGAATAATAAATATTCATGACACTTACGAAAATCTAGCATACCAATTATTGGCATTTCTGACGCGAAATTTCAATAGGCATTTGTCCGTTTTACATCTGGTAGGCATCCGTTTTATCCGTTATCCTTCCGTTAATGTCCGTTTCACATCCGTTTTATCCGTTAGGCGTTCGTTAGGCGTCCGGTAGACGTCCGTTGGTGAATTGGTCTACCGGATCTCCAACGGATGCATAACGGACACGTAACGGATACAAAACGGACGAGTACCGTACAAAACGGACGCCTAACGGACGCCTAACGGACGCCTAACGGACTTTCAACGGACATTTTATCCGTTGGACGTCCGTTCAAAGTTTTGAACATGCTCAAAATTTTCCACCGGACAGAACGGACGTCAACGGATAAAACGGACGCTTAACGGACATGCAACGGATATGGACGGACGCCTAACGGATAAAAACGGACGTCTAACGGACATCAACGGATTGAAAATAAGTTATCCGTTAGGCGTCCGTTCGAGCTATCCGGTAAAGTGTGACCGAGGCTTTAATAAGACAACATATAGATCAGCAGTGAAGTTCTGGAGAGTCTTATGTAGACGAAACGCACGTATGATGTATTAATTATAAGCCTGTTACCTTTAATGACTATTTGCATGTCGAAATGTCATATTGTAATGTTAATTTGTATATTTCTTTGTCATGAATGTTCTTGCATTTATTTTTACTGTAGTTCTGTCAACTAATGTTGTCATTTTAATGTTATATTTAACACTGCCATAAAAGCGCAAGGTTTGACTAGCCTCAAAACCAGGTTCGAACCATCATTTTTTTCTTGAAATGTCTTGTACCAAGTCAAAAATGACAGTTGTTACCTTATCTGTGTGTGTTGTTTTGTCGTTTTGGTCTCTTGTTGCACGTCAGTGTTTCTGTTGTTTCGTTGTTTTCCTCTTATAGTTGATGTGTTTACCTCAGTTTTAGTTTGTAACCCGGATTTGTTTCTCTCATTTGATTTTTGATTTTCGAGCAACTGTATACTACTGTTGCCTTTATCTATGGTATACTTTTAAATTGCGCACCGAACGAATTCATCTTACATATAATTTAGTACAATGCAAATTTGAACTCTAGAGCACTCATGCTTGTAATGAATACGTTGAGATATAATAAGATTTATCTTTGGTATTTGTTAAACTGCTAATCTCACTTTTTTATCTACAACATCTGGCTCTGATCCTCTATTCAATAATTCTAATGAAACGTCTCCATTCGTGTTTAAAGCTGCGAGATGAAGTGGCGTCTGTCCCTAATTCAAGAATAGTATGTGTTTGTTTTATGTCCAATATGGAGATACATATGATATAGAGTAATTCTCATTTCTGTACATTAATTTAAAATTCAAGATAGAAATATATTGATTTGAAAAAAAAGTAATGTTAAACAATTATAAATGTATATACAGAGGCATACTAAAGAGGGCTAATCAAATTATGACTAGAAGAAAACAGCACCATGCAAACCCTTTCTTGTCGTTCTCATAACACTTCCCGTTATAAAAAAAACCATGTGCACCAGCTTTTAAATATTTGTATGAAGAGGTCATATTTTATTTGTTGCATATTTGAGTCATTATTATACATGTTATATGTTACCAATGTTTCATATCAAATTAATATCTGTCGAAGGTAACTGTTGTTTAAGATCTAAAATAGCTTTGGCTTTACTAGCTATGTTATATTTATTATACAATTTGCACACATGATGTACTTATATTTTATTACGATCTAAAGAGTTTTATACCGACTTCAATTTTGTTGATTCAAATGAAAAGGTGCGCATGAATGTTTGGTGTGATGAAAAAACTCATCTCTTTCAAAAACTAAAGATTGACAACCAGTAAAGCATAATAATATTGCAATTGATCAGGTTTGCTTCGAATATCTTTACAAAGACACTAATATAAGGTAAAGATTAAAAAAATCTAAATCTCTAAAGCTGAGATAATTAAGACACTATAATTTGTTGCGATATTATCTCGTAAAGATACACACTTTGTTATCTGGTATGTTTGGATCTGATCCTTTGGTAATTAATTCAGACACTATATGTTGAGATCCATATTCAGCTGCATAGTGAAGTGCTGTTAGTCCCTGTATAGAATATGATATTAAAATTATAGATTGATGGAAAGTAACACTGTTGGTATGAATATTGTCTAATTACCTACATTACAGGATAAGATGTTCGTAGGTCACTGGTTCATAAATTATCCATGCAATTATAATTAAATACACCATACACATGATCCAATAAAGTTAATGTTTAAGGGCGTATTTGTAAGAGGGTAGTGCATGTTTAACATGTTTAAATCTGTAAGATTATCTGGATAATGATTGAATTGATTGATTACATTTCAGTTTAAGATGTTAAAACATTTGCTGAGTCAAAATGTTTTATTGTCATTTTTGACATTAACAAACATGGTATTGTAAATACAAATGATATCATCGAATATCGTGATGTCCTAAATACAATTTAAAAACAAAATGTTAAATAGAATGTTATTTCTTCGTGCATATGTACTACTACATTTATGATTTCTATTATTAATATTTAAAGTTGTTTTATTCGCAAAAAGTAAAATAACAAAAATAACAAACTTTGAGGATCATTTTACTCACATTTTTATCTACCACACGTGGATCTGCTCCTTTAATAAGTAATTCCGAAGCGATAATTTCTCTTTTATGTATAACTGCATAATGAAGCGGTGTTAATCCCTGTTTAAAAAGGATGTATACAAGTATTATACCTTATTAGGCTTACAAAAAAGGTCCATTTAATACTAAAGTAGATTTTTGTGAAATGCAAACTTACGTTGATTCTTATGTGAAGAAAATATAGAACTGATGTAACACAGGACATATGAAAGTTAATTAGCCTTCTTTTTGGTTTTGCTCATTTCAAAGGATGTATGATGACGTTCAGCATCATTTTGTCACTGTTGAATTATTGTCTCATTGGGAGTCTTATTTCATGTCTTTATTTAAAAATAAATCGATTGACCATAAAATCAAACTTAACTTTGAATATGTAATATCTAATTAGACTTAAGATGGCCAGCAGATGAGTTAAATGTGGTGGAGTTCACATATTGAATATATTCAGCTTTAACCAGTGGTCCTTCCTAATTATTTCTAAATGAAGTTCTAAACATAAAAATGCAAGCATGATATAATATTGACTACAAATGTACTTTAAATCTCGAAATCACGTATCGGTAGACTTTGTACAGACCGAATCAAAAGATTGAGTTTACGTTCAGCAAAGAAGTAAAATCCAAAAAATCCGAGGAAAAATTCAAAACGAAAAGTCCATAATCAAATGGAAAAATTAAATGATAAAACACATTAATCGAATGAACAACAACTGTTATATTCCTGACTTGGTACAGGCATTTTCAAATGTAGAGAATTGTGGATTTAACCTGGTTTTATAGCGCTAAACCGCTCACTTGTATAACAGTCGTTCATACTATATCATTAAAATGTTGAGACAATGATGAACTAAATAAGAAATAAGATATGTCGTCCTATATAAATCCCAAACGGGCGTCACACTAGATATTATTCCACGTTTTATTGAATTCTTGTTCTAGAGTCTTTAGTTTTCTTCATTGTGTAAAATTGTTACATTTTTGGTATAAAAAAAAAATAATTTATAAACCACTTCTAGAGAGTAATGATAAGACTATTAAATATGAAATTAATGTAATTATCTGTTTGCATAACTTACATATATATCTGTTGTATTCAGTTCTGATCCGCGGTTTATATATGAAGAGACTGCTTCTAATGAATCGAACTTAACTACGTGGTGAAGTTGAAGGTCTGACTTTAAAAAAAATAGTATGTTACAATTACAAATAAATAGTTTAATGAAGGAATTGAAACAATTAACCCGACAATCACATCATTTAGGATTTTGATCCTAAAAATGCGTGTTTGTATCTTTATTAAACAGGATGCTTGCCCCGCCTCGAAACAAACAATAGTGATTCTATTTCTGTTTTCATTATAAAAATACTAATTTAAATGACCGTTGTATTTATACATTTATAGGCGTTTTTGTGTTTTTCATTTGGTTAGACGTATTTTCAAAATATGTTTGATATAATTAACATGACTGTGTACACAGCTACTTTTGCATAGGTATTATTTCTGTACTTAAAATCTGTAGTACTGGAAATTTACTTGTAATATTTAGTACTATTTCTTTACTTTAAAATTATTGTAATATTTAGGTACTTGTATTTTCCAGTACTTGATTTGTACTCAAAATATTGGTACAAAAATGATGCCAACAATGATCACAGTATTCCATGTTTGAACATCATAACTTCATTAGATTTGAAAAAGACAAACGTTCACAAAATGCTGAAAATGTAACCGTGCAACACAAAATCTGTAGTACTTTAATTTCAAGTACAAATCAAGTACTGTAAAATACACGTACTTAACTATTCCAATAATTCGTAAGTAACACAATAGTACTGAATATTAAAAGTAGGTTCCCAGTACTACACATTTGTGGTACATAAATAGTACATAAATAGTAACTATGCAAAAGTAGCTGTGTAGATGTGCTAATTTTGTACTAGATATTAAAATTACCTTGCTCAGATTGTTCATTTTCATCTGCGCAGTCAATTTGTGTAGATATCTTCTTGACAACAACAAAACAAAAGCAGTAAAAGTATTAATCTATTGACACAAGTTTTACATAATAACACATTTTATAGTGTAATTATTACATATTGATATACCATTTTACGTTAAATAATGAATATGTATTAGAGTATCTGTTTACGTTGCATCTGTAA
Source organism: Mytilus edulis (assembly GCA_019925275.1). Classification (NCBI taxonomy): domain Eukaryota; kingdom Metazoa; phylum Mollusca; class Bivalvia; order Mytilida; family Mytilidae; genus Mytilus; species Mytilus edulis. The sequence continues at coordinate 118,638,576 of CM034361.1, forward strand.
TCCTATTATTCTGCGGTTATTGACATCACTAGGATATGCATTTACCTTGTTAGGATAAGCAGCCAAATTAGATAAGACGAATATATCGATTACATTTGAATGTTTCAAAGGTATTTGTTCATTCTTTATATTTCTTAAATAAAGGCAAAAATAGTATACCGCTGTTCGACATTCATACATCTATAGGGAACAAAACAAATCCGAGCTACAAACGAAAACCGAGTGACACGCATCAAATACAAGACAAGAGAACCACCACCCAACAGAAACACAACATTAAAATGTACATTGTAACACACACAGAAACGAACTTTAATATAGCAATGGCCATTTTCCTGACTTAGTACAGGGCATTTTAAGATATAAAAAAGGTGGTTTGAACCTGGTTTTGTGGCATGCCAAACCTCCCGCTTTATTGGAAATGATGATTATAACATTAAAATAACAATAATTCACGACAGGTCTACAACAATACAAATAAATGAGAGAAAATATAGGACAGAGAGACAAACGATTAATAACCAACACCAGGTACCTGGTTAAAAATTTAATACGCCATACGCACGCCACCTCCACACAAGACTAACCAGCGACGCCCAGATGAAAAAAGTTTGAAAGCCAAAATAAGTACAAAGCTGAAAAGTAGTGGGGATCAAAAGTTCCAAAATGTTGTCACCAATACGGCCAGGTTTATCTACCTGGGACAAGAACATCATTAATATTTAGATTATTACATACTTGTGCAAACAGTAAGTTTTATAAAATTTGTAAGGGTTCTGCGGAACCCAGTGTCTCGGATACTTTTGCTGTAAACTGCAGGATCAACAAAAATGAGGGAAAAAATCAATACAAATATTCCGCTTGATACTATGTTTGGATTGTTTTAAAAACTTTAACTGCAGACTGGATGTAATGTTAACTGGAAGAAAAACTAAGTCCATTTATAAGTAAATACAGATACACAGGTACAAAATATTAACAAAATTTCCTTATAGATACTAGCTTAATTTTGATCATAAACAAGCTTCGGTCCTAGTTTGGTACAAATAAAAAATAGTATAAGAAAGTTATCAAAATTTTTAAAAATTTAACCACAGAGTGAATGTGTTGTTCCCTGGCAGAAAAAAAGTCCATTTAAAGTAAAATATGGAAAAAATGGATTTGTCATTTTACAAAATTTACTTCTGGATACTATCTTATGATCATAAACAAGCTTCTGTCCAAGTTTGGTACAAACCAAGGATAGTTTAAGAAAGTTATTAAAATTTTAACAAGAGTGCACACGCTGAAATGTCTCGCCTTCTATACTAATCATTGATATTATGTTGATAGTCCTAAGTATAAAGCTTTATTACAACTGTCTCATAAACTTAACATTAACCAAGATAACTAAACAAAGACCAATGAACCATGAAAATGAGGTCAAGGTCAGACGAACCATGCCAGGCAGACATGTACAGCTAACAATGATTCTATACAACATATATAGTTGACCTATTACTTATAGTTGAAGAAAAATAGACCAAAACACAAAAACTTAACACTGTGCAATGAACCGTGAAAATGAGGTCACGGTCATAAGAAACCGGCGCTACTGACATAAAGATCATAAAATATTTCCATACACCAAATATAGTTGACCTATGGCATATAGTATTAGATAAAAAGATCAAAACTCAAAAACTTAACTTTGACCACTGAACCATGAAAATGAGGTCAAGGTCACATGACATCTGCCCGCTAGACATGTACACCTTACAATCATTCCATACAACAAATATAGTAGACCTATTGCATATAGTATGAAAAAACAGACCAAAAAACAAAAATTTAACTATAACCACTGAACCATGAAAATGAGGTCAAGGTCACATGACATCTGCCCGCTAGACATGTACACCTTACAATCATTCCATACAACAAATATAGTAGACCTATTGCATATAGTATGAAAAAAACAGACCAAAACACAAAAATTTAACTATAACCACTGAACCATGAAAATGAGGTCAAGGTCACATGACATCTGCCCGCTAGACATGTACACCTTACAATCATTCCATACAACAAATATAGTAGACCTATTGCATATAGTATGAAAAAACAGACCAAAAAACAAAAATTTAACTATAACCACTGAACCATGAAAATGAGGTCAAGGTCACATGACATCTGCCCGCTAGACATGTACACCTTACAATCATTCCATACAACAAATATAGTAGACCTATTGCATATAGTATGAAAAAAACAGACCAAAACACAAAAATTTAACTATAACCACTGAACCATGAAAATGAGGTCAAGGTCACATGACATCTGCCAGTTGGACATGTACACCTTACAGTCCTTCAATACACCGAATATACAAGCCCTATTGCTTATAGTATCTGAGATACGGACTTGACCACCAAAACTTAACCTTGTTCACTGATCCATGAAATGAGGTCGAGGTCAAGTGAAAACTGTCTGACAGACATGAGGACCTTGCAAGGTACGCACATATCAAATATAGTTATCCTATTACTTATAATAAGAGAGAATTCAACATTACAAAAAATCTGAACTTTTTTTTCAAGTGGTCACTGAACCATGAAAATGAGGTCAAGGACATTGGACATGTGACTGACAGAAACTTCGTAACATGAGGCATCTATATACAAAGTATGAAGCATCAAGGTCTTCCACCTTCTAAAATATAAAGCTTTTAAGAAGTTAGCTAACACCGCCGCCGCCGCCGCCGCCGCCGGATCACTATCCCTATGTCGAGCTTTCTGCAACAAAAGTTGCAGGCTCGACAAAAACTACAACCACAGAGTGATGTAATGTTTTCCCGCAGAAAAACTAAGTGCATTTATAAGTAAAATACGGAAAAAATGGAATTTTATTTTCACAAAATTACTTCTGGATACTATCTTATGATCATAAACAAGCTTCTGTCCAAGTTTGGTAGAAATCCAGGATAGTTTAAGAACGTTATTTAAATTTTGAAAAACTTTGACCACAGAGTGTATGTAATGTTTTCCCGCAGAAAAACTAAGTCCATTTATAAGTAAAATACAGAAAAAATGGAATTTTATTTTCACAACATTTACTTCTGGATACTATCTTATGATCATAAACAAGCTTCTGTCCAAGTTTGGTAGAAATCCAGTATGGTTTAAGAAAGTTATTAAAATTTCAAAAACTTTAACCACAGAGTGAATATTTGTGGACGCCGCCGCCGACGACGACGACGGAATGTAGGATCGATTAGTCTCGCTTTTTCGACTAAAGTTGAAGGCTCGACAAAAATGACTATATAATAGGTATATATGATTAAATTGAAGTGGTGACCAGCCACAGAATAAAAACGGATAACTTACAAAAATTCACAGCCTTGTTAGCCATAACCAGTGTTACGCTCAAAATGACGTCCCATTTGAATTACTAAAACGAGTTCCCAAAATTAAGAAAGAAATAAGATGAAGTTCAAGATTAGATTTGTATGACATCTCTAACGCTTATTATATATAAACAGTGAAAATTACAATACTAATCAATATCAAATTGTAGTAGTAAATAGATAATTAATTGTATTATTTAGCTATGTCGCTGAATCAAAACCAAATATAAAGTGTAAATTTCGTTGATCCAAACTAAAATCTAATAAATGAACTGTATGATCAATTGTCTTTACCATAACACAAGAATACAACAGAAAGATAAGATGTATAACTACAAACGTTAAGACATCAAAAAGAGGAAATAAGTTGATTTATTCCATCGTAGAAAGTTTGAAACAAGGTATATGTACATACTAAGTACTCAAATTGTAAAAATATAAAGGCCGTTTATCCATGAATAGAATAATTCATATGTCTAGAATTTTCACAAAGCAGTAATAGTATAGGTCTCGAGATATTCTTATTCAAAATGCGGTGTTGATTATTGTTTGTCATTTGTGTTTTCGTAAAGAGCATCGTTGAAAATAAGGGCGTTATTTTACAATAAGAAAAAAAGGCACCAATATTAAGTTTACAGGTCTTTCATCACTAGGTTTTTTCCAATATTTAACTTAACTGAATAACTTAAACAAAATGTTTGAATACCTACCTAAATATGCTGAAGAGTTGTCAACATTATTTTTTTTCAAACAAGACGCACGAAATGTTTAAAATCATTTTATAAAATGTCATGTTGAATGCTAACAAAGAAATTAAGCATTTGTATTTTGAAGAAAATTATATTAACAAATAGTAGTATAGAATTCCTATATATTAATTGGATTGAATTGTACATATAGGAAAACCTTCACCTAAGAAACTGTATAATATATAAATCAATACGTTAGACGTAGATCTAGCTTAGTCAGATTTAAAAAGCAGACGCCTTAAAATTATTATGTGCACTTCATTCAAATATTTCTTTGCATTTCATATCCGCATCGTAATTTTAAAAGAGCTTGAGGTCAGTTTTTGACGCGCAGACACTTGGTCCCAAACATGATTGATAATGGTAAAACTTCTTTCCGATTATGTTTATCAGTATTATGTGTTTTAAATGGAACACATTTGTCATTAACAAGTAGAAGTGATGTAAGTCAGACATGTACATGAGTTTGTCCAAAGAACGTTTCATTGCATTCAAAAAGGTAAGAAAAGACATTATAGTTCACAACACACTACACAGGAACACAAATAACTAATCAACATGAACCTTAGCGAAAGCTATTGCATATGCTCTGAGAGTATTATAAGATCCTGCTGAACTAGTGGCGACAGTCGTGGTGCTCATAACTTATAATAAAAACAAGAATGTGTCCCAAGTACACAGATGCCCGACTCGCACTATCATTTTCTATGTTCAGTGGACCGTGAAATTGGGGTCAAAACTTTAATTTGGAATTAAAATTAGAAAGATCATATCATAGGGAACTGTGTACTAAGTTTCAAATTGATTAGACTTCAACTTCTTCAAAAACTACCTTGACCAAAAACTTTAACCTGAAGCGAACGGACGGACGCACAGACGGACGGACGAACGGAGGCACAGACCAAAAAACATAATGCCCCTCTACTATCGTAGGTGGGGCATAAAAAGGTTGCGGCAGATTTTTTTGGAATTATGACAACTGACTTACGATTACGACAATTGGAACGCTTTAAAACAGAGGAGGAAGTAATTGCCTGAACATATGTCTTACCATACCACTTTAAACACGTGCGTGTACCGAGCTGCTATTCAGTGTTTGGCATAGGTTTTTGTTCGTCATTATCCTTTTCCGTTTATTTTCTTATTACAAACTAGGTCAAATTTTTTTATGTGTTTGATAAACTTGTTGTCAAGTCGTGGTTTTTCATAGTATATACATTACTTATTTTTGAAAGCAGTACTGCATGCACATGTAAGAGACAAACAGAATATTCCAAAGGCATATCAAAGCGCATCAATCGAAAAAGAACTGACAAACCATGTCAAACAAACAAATGGCGACCAGAAAACAAGAACAATCTTCCGACTACAATAATTTATACAATTTCTTTTTTACCATTTATATTAGAATAGTGGACATGTAAGACATAATTGTTTTTTATCACGAGCAACGGCGTAACGACTGTTATGGTGCTGATATTGCTCGATGCTCAACATTTGTATAGTACATTGTGTACATATATTCCAAAATGTGCCTGTACCAAGTCAGGAATATGACAGTTCTTGTCCATTTGTTTTTGATGCGTTTTGTTATTTGATTTTTGCCATGTGATTATGGACTTTCCGAATTGATTCTCCTCTAAGTTCAGTATTTTTGTGATTTTAATTTTGTCTAACATAAACAGAACAAATCGCAAAGAAAAAACAATTATGAAGTTTATGAATGTGCAAAAAGTTTTGACTAGTCGCAGTTATGCTTTCTGAACACACATGTATTAACTGTATAATTGAAAATTCCTGAACAAGGATGTTAAATAAATTTTCTTCTATCGCGTTATTAAACATTTTAACCACATAAATCTTCTAAGAATATGAACTTTGTTACATGTCTATTAAACTGAACTATTTTATATACTTTGTTATGGTGGCTCATCGGTATATATTTCCTAAAATAGAGTTTTCTGATACTTGCAAAAATGAAGATATTACTGTGCTTTTTTTCCAAAAATATAATAAAAGGTATGGGTCATTGTGCTATTATTAAGCTACGATTTGTGAAAAAGCATCAAATTTACAAAGATTGTTTAATTAAAAAAAACATTTTTGTTAATATAAAGAAACTAACGCGAAAGAATTTTGAAAAGAAATAGCTGTTAATCATATAACATGCAGAATACAAGAATTTCTCACAATTCGCCTTGTGAATGTGTTATTTATATCTCATAGCTCATGCCCCTTTAACACATTTGTAAAGTATCTTTTAATTGATCAGCAAGGTATTTTATTATTTGATATTGTTTTACGTGTATATTCAATTATTAACTAGAATTCTTAAATCCATTTCAATGAAGATTTATTTATAGACTTGAAATCGTTTCCTTTTAATGATAAAGTGTGTTGTTTAAAATTACCAAGCCGTTTTTAAAATATAAACAGTGCATCAATATGGGATAATAACACCTGACATTTAAATTGGATTTGACGGAGAACAATGGCTTTTAAATGATATTCATATAAAGACAATAGTATTATACCGCTGTTCGAAGTTCATAAATCGATTGAGAAAAAAACAAATTCGGGTTAAAACTAAAACTGAGAGAAAATCATTAAATATAAGAGGAGAACTACAATATGCCTCTCTCTAAATATCTTCATAATAAACGAAAACGAATTTCAACCAGGTGCTCCGCAGGGCGCAGCTTTATACGACCACAGAGGTCGAAACCTGAACAGTTGGGGTAAGTATGGACACAACATTTTTTTTTTGGATTCTAAAAAAATTTTTGACATAATATGGTTTTCTGACACAAAACAAATGTCAAGATTGCGTAATATGGTGCAATTAAAGTTTTCTTCTGCAAACTTTTCAAAGAGAAATTTGGAAAAAAATAAAAGTGACTACTTCAACCCCCCCCCCCCCCCCCCCCCCCCCCCCCCACACAGACACACTTTTTGGCAATTAGTTTAAAACCTGACATATATATATAATTTACAAGTAGTGTAACGGAGGTAAATCCAATCATACCCAACATTGTATGTTAAATGTATTTGAATTACCTCCCCTTTCACTGCTTTCAAATTGTCTTAAATGGCCATTGACCAGATAAAACCTAGTTTTTCCCGGTTGTTTTCTTTGCCCCTAATTTCAAAACATTTTGAGCCATAACCCCCAAAGTCAATACTAATCCTCCCTTCGTGGTATGGAAACTTGTGGTTTAATATCAGAGAGATTCATACACTTAAACATAAGTTATTGTTTGAAAACTACAAACATGCTTAATTTGGGCCCCTTTTTGGCCCCTAATTACTAAACTATTGGGACCATAAACCCCAAAATCAATCTCAACCTTCCTGTAGTGGTATTGAACCTTCTTGAAAAAAAAATTATAGAGATCCATTCACTAAAACTAAAGTTATTGTCCGGACACTAAATGCGTCTTCGGACGACGCGGACGACGACGATGCAGACGACATGATAGCATTATAACGACGCAAATTTTGTTTGCGGTCGTATAAAAACTCGTATCATACGACTAGAATACAACCGGACTTATATCTCCCTAAAAAACAACAAAAAGAAAAGAAAACTAAGGTTTGAAATACGACCTTCAAAATTAACTAAGATTAATTTTATATGCTCTTGAAATAATAATTCTATAAGAATTTTCATTACGAACAGGAATTGATGAACAAGGGCAATTTTCTATTTATGTGTATGTTCTGTGGTTTGCTATTTGGAATGTTTTGTAACATATAAATGGGAATTTCCGCAATAATATGAACAAATTTGTTTCCATATCTTAATACAAATATACCTTATTCAATCAACAATTCTATTCAATCGATCGATCGATATTGAAAATACGGTAACCAGAGGGATTGAAAACGCACGTAAAACAAAGGATGTTAAGATAATGAAAACAATGAAAAAAATAACTATTCAAAAAGAGGGACGAAAGATGCCAAAGGGACAGTCAAACTCATAAATCTAAAACAAACTGACAACGCCATTATTCAAAATGAATAAACACACGGGTTTAATGTTGGAAACCTAAAATACATTTAACAATTGAGTTTAACTTAATGGATGAAATGATATACAATATATATGAGACAATATCTGAAAAAGTCTAATTTCCATGTCCCGCACTTCACCAGCAACTATTTTTTTATTCAACCATCTTTTTTGAAAATTTTAAGTTTCAGTATAAACTAAATTATATAATGCACCATGGCCTGCCAATTAAACACTCATTCTTAAATTTCTTCTAATAAAATATTGTAATTTAAATGTTCACCCCCCCTAAAATCATGTTGTCCCCTGTGTTTTTTTGAAAACTAAATCATTCAAATAATATACAAATTAATTAAACAGGCGTCCGATTCTCACATATATGATATATTATATAATAAACTTGCCCCTAATTTGTCTTTTTATATTATAACTATAGCATGTAATAAAATTTTGCAAATTTTAAGAGAAAAAAATATTTATCCCCAGGGGTGATTTCCCTCCTGTTACCACTGGTTTTTTTTTAACCTGTGGAAACGTTTACAAGACCAAGAGTTATTTTCCCATTATGTATTGTGAAGCGCATCATTTCCTGAATGCATTAGTACAAAGAAATAGTTGGAAAGGCGGCCAGGTTTGAAAATTCAAGCCCATCCAAGATAAGAATTTATAGAAAAATACTTATTGGTGTTCTATCCTGTTACAGCCTTTTCTTACACTTTCTGAGAATATTTTTAAGTGTGCAACACAGCATTAAATGTGTTTTTATATCATCTTTTTAAAAGTTATATGTCACAGGAAATACACTTACATTTAATGTGATAAAAAGGATAAAAACTATCGCGTAATTCCTTTCTGTTACGTTCTGTCATGTTACCTGATAAAAAGTAACAGCATAACCATCATCAGTAACAGGAAGGATGTTCAAGACAATTTCACTGAAGAATCGAAAAGTTAATCTACTATATGCCAACCATTTCATTTGATATAAGTTATCACCATCATATTAAATAAATTTCAGAATAATATACAGTATATTGAATAAAAAAATAGGTTTTTTGCTTTTGATAACAGCAGAGAACATTGTGCAATTCTAGTTTAGTAGATAGTAACAGAAAGGAATTTATTTTAGAATTTTTCATTACCTAGGCAGATTTTTCATCTTGCAAATACAGTTTCAAAGGATAAATGACATTGTTTGCTGTTATCTTCCTATTGTGACCAATTCAAAATGATGTATTTTTCTTAAACTTTAAAATAAAGCAGAAAAATCCTTTCTGTTACCAACTCTGTCCTGTTACCGTTGTCCTGTTACTCAAGATTCTTTCATGTTACCGACATATCTGACTATATTTAAGCATATTTCTAAACCTTTTGTATTGCAAATGCTAAAATCAATAATTGGCATTTGATAAACTATTGCAGGATATACTAGTAAACCACAAATATTGTCTTAAACTTATTCCTTATTCCCATTAGAAACTTTTTAAAATTGATTCACTTTGGTAACAGGAAAGAACTGGATTTTTTTGTACCATTTTTAAAATAGCCATTGTTTCCTTATTAAACAATTGTTTGAATTACAGACAACAGTTCCTAGATCCCCAATGTGTGTTCTTCGATTTGTGCTATTAAAATACTGGGTCTATAAAAAAAAATTGTTTTTTCTTATTTTCAAAAATTAGACTTTTTCAGATATTGTCTCATATCTCTATGTATATTACTCTATTAATTCAAAAAATTGATTAATCATAATTAAGAGCACTTCATTAAACAGTCCTAAGTAAAATGTCTTTCATATATTTGATATAATTAAGCAAAATGTTTACCTTCAGAGTTGAACATAATTATTACATTGTTCCAAATTTTGTTTAATAAATTGTTTTAATGAATTTAATTATACAATTCATGCTTTAAAGGTAGAAAACCTTAAGCAACTTGAATGATTTATACATGTTTTTAAACGTGTATTGTTTTATATCATAAAATCAGCAATCTAACATCTACCCTCATGTAAATGTATCCGTCGTAGTTTTATAATAACAACTGTATTATATGTTTTGTTGTTTTAACTTACCTGCCGCGTTTAAAATTAAAGAATACATTAATCAATACGATTGATATTTATTGTACTATTTCGAATCGATACGACACGATAATATATCTAATATTAAAATCGGTAAGCTGATTACGCAGTAGCATTTGAACAATGTCCGTAGATTAACTTGTGAGTTTTTTGTTATTGAATTATTATTTCTGATATTAAATTGTTATTTACCTATTAAAAGTTTAATTAGTTGGGCTTTATTTTCTCTTGTAAGGCCCTTCAGATTTTAATACACTGTAATATTTTATAAGTTGAGGGACTGGTCATTTGTAAATTCAAGAGGGGGCATGACATTTTTCAAATTTTCAATGTAACAGATGAGTGAAAGTATCGTAAAATTTGTACAAAATTTGAAACGTTTAGTATTTGAAACGTGCATCATACCACATCTTCTTTTTTATATATAATTATGGTTAATCTAATGTATACTCTAGAGGAATATCTATATCTCTTGCATCATAAGTTTTGACTACAAATAGTTATCAAAGGTACCAGGATTTAATTTAATACACCAGACGCGTTTCGTCTACTTAAGACTAATCAGTCACGCTAAGATCAAAATAATTATAAAGCCAAACAAGTACAATTTGAAGAGGATTGAGGACCCAAAATTCCAAAACGTTGTGCAAAAACGGCTAAAGTCAGCTATGCCTTGGATAAGAAAATTCTAAGTTTTTCACATCATTTCAATGTTTATTCAATAACAAAAAACATTTTTGGTAATTTGTGTCCTCAATGCTCTTCAACTTTGTACTTGTTTGGCTTTATTATCACTATTTTGATCTGAGTGTCACTGATAAGTCTTATGTCGACGAAACGCGTCTGGTGTATTTAATTATAATCCTGGTACCTTTGATAACTATTTATTCATGCAAGTCATAACCATCTTTTGTATATACGTTAAATATTTAGAATTGCAATTATAGGGATGAATAGTTTGAGTTTTCTTTTTTAAATCATTGCATATTTTCATACAACTAGAGGCTCTCAAGAGCATTTGTCGCTCACCTTGGTCTATGTTCTTATTAATATTCATAAATGTGACCTACCGAATTATACTTTTTACCGGATTTGTTATCTCATAAGCAACGTGACGGGTGCCACATGTGGAGCATGATCTGCTTATCCTTCCGGAGCACCTGAGATCACCCCTTGTTTTTGGTGGGGTTCGTGTTATTCATTCTTTAGTTTTCTATGTTGTGTCATGTGTACTATTGTTTGTCTGTTTGTCCTTTTCATTTTTAGCCATGGCGTTTTCAGTTTATTTTCGATTTATGAGTTTGGCTGTCCCTCTGGTATCTTTCGTCCCTCTTTTAAACAATGGACACAGATAAATCCATGACAAAATCATGTTTGGGTGATGGTGATGAATTGTAGATCTTACTTTACTGAACATTCTTGTTACTACAAATATCTCTATCTATAATGAACTTAGCCCAGTAATTACAGTGGAAATATTTTGTAAAAATTGACACAAATTTACAAACATTTATGAAAATAGTTCAAAATTGACAATTTTGGTCATGTTGACTTAATGGTAGATCCTACTTTGTTGAACATTATTGCTATTTAGTGTATCTCTATCTATAAATAATATTCAAAATAATAACCAAAATCGGCAAAATATCCCCAAAAATAACTAATTCGTGGGCAGCAACCCAACAACGGGTTGTCCGATTTGTCTGAAACTTTCAGGGCAGATAAATATTGACCTTATTAACAATTTTACCCCCATGCCAGATTTGCTCTAAATGCTTTGTTTTCAGAGATATAAGCCAAAATCTACATGTTACCCCTATTTTCTATTTTTAGCCATGGCGGCCATATTAAGTCAGGTCCAGCACTTTGTCCTGATTTCAATTCTTTTATACAGTTCTTTACTTCTGATATTGAAAATGGACTTTCAGTTCAAACTTTTATGTTCTAAAGTACTCTCAAGCATATTTAAGTCATCTTTAATTTGTTCCCTAAAAGAGTTATCATATTTTTCAGCTTTACCAGGATTTTGAAAGTGTTCTTCATAGTTATTCAATTTGATATTTGTACAATCATCCCTTTTAAGTGTCTTCATTTTTTTTATCTTTTAAGAAATTTCCAATATTTTTGGGGGTCATTTTCTTGCAATTTTTTCTTTTTAAATATAATTTTCTTCCTCTTTACTTTTTCTTTATTTTTTAAGTTTTTTAGCATGAGTAAAAAAGTTACATTTTAGCTCTAAATTAAATGGTTCTCGTCGGAGTTTGGCTCCTTTTGCTCTAATAGTTTTTTTAAGGTCACGTATTTCATAGTCTACCCATTATTTTTTTGTTTAGTTTTTTTAGTTTAATTTTTTTATATCTTACAATTTTACAGGATTTTTTGCTAGGCTCTCAAAAATATTTTTTTTCTATTAGAAGTTGCCTTGTCAATTCATATAAAACAAGAATGTGTCCAAAGTACACGGATGCCCCACTCGCACTATCATTTTCCATGTTCAATGGACCGTGAAATTGGAAAAAAAATATAATTAGGCATTAAAATTAGAAAGATAATATCATAGGGAACATGTGTACTAAGTTTCAAGTTGATTGGACTTCAACTTCATCAAAAACTACCTTGACCAAAAACTTTAACCTGAAACATGCACTTTCATTTTCTATGTTCAGTGGACCGTGAAATTGGGGTCAAAAGTTTAATTTGGCTTTAAAATTAGAAAGATCATATCATAAGGAACATGTGTACTAAGTTTCAAGTTGATTGGACTTCAACTTCATCAAAAACTACCTTGACCAAAAACTTTAACCTGAAGCGGGACAGACGGACGAACAGACAGACGGACGAACGAACGAACGGACGCACAGACCAGAAAACATAATGCCCCTCTACTATCGTAGGTGGAGCATAAAAATTGTTCAAACTGTGAGTCTTCAAAATCTCTAATTTGTTGTATATTTAAATTTCCCCCTTGTACTTCTATCCATATTTAACTTCTATTTGAGTAAAGTTTTTATGACTTTTATTTGCTGTATGACATATATTACATTTCAGTATAACAGATATAGGGACATGATCGGACAAATATGTTGGTTCACCAATATAAAAATATTCGATAGAGGACATAAAATCCATGTCAGACAAGGTATAATCAACACTGCTTGAACCGTTATGCTTATAACATGTTACATTACCAAAAAGATCACCTACAAATCTACCATTCAGTATCCTCAGCCTGGAGGCAATACAAAGATTAATATGTTGTTTTCCATGAAAATTTTATACTTTGTCTAAAGAATTTCTATGTATATGTGAATCACCCAGATAGTCATCTAACAATAAATTTAAAAGATCATCATTAAAATTATTTTCATCAGAAATAAAATCTAAATGATTACCGACTCTAGCGTTAAGATCTCCAATGATAAGAATATTATCTTTGAATGACAGCTTCGAGATTTCATTTTCAAGTAATATAAAGTCATCATTAAAGTATGTGGATGACAATGGTGAAATATAATAGCACACACATATTTATTTTTTTTTTAAACCAAAGAAATATTTATCAAGCTTTTACCATAGCCTGTTGCAAGATTTTGTTACATTTAAAACTTCTAATAAACCTTTATGTAAGGTAGATTTATAATAAACAATTATACCTCTACTGTATCTTTTGGATCTAAATTTCTTTTTTCTAGATTTCTGAGCATAATTAAAATTCATAATGTTTGTACTAGAATCAGAAAATTCCAAGTTTCCATTCAAATGTTTATGTCGTATTTTAAACTAGATAAAAAATAGTCATCTTCTAATTTACCTCCCAGGCCCTGAATATTTCAACTACCAATTGACAAATGGGTTTTCATTTTTAAATCAATGTCTGGTGTAAAGCAAGATGTCAATGAAATTTACTGGGCAAAGGGAAGTAACTCAAATTTTCCCCAGATGCAGAACTTTCACTTTAAATATTTACTCTTTTTTCCTTTTCATTTCTTTGAAGCTGTATTAAGATACATTTAAACTATGGAATTATATGATGAACAAACAAATTTAACTAGACAAAGGGGTATTTCTCTTTAACATTCAATGAATATCTAAGGAAACTTATTATTTTTTTCCTTTTAGTAAATATAAACTTGAAAACATTGTAATATATGGTATGGTACATGAAAACTTTCATATTTTCTTTTTTTATTAGAACAAATTTTAAAATAAGAAACAAAACAAAAACAGTTTCACAGAACTTTCTACTCATATTTAGAAGTCTTTCATTGTAATTTTAACCAATCCTTATTACAAAATGCTATTTATAAAAATAGTAATGAAAATATCTTAATGATAACAATTAACAGTACACCATGGTAAACATGGTAAGTAACCAAAACATTTTAATAGTGCAAGCCTTCAAGATCTAAACGTAGTAATTTAGGTTCATGTCTGAATTACGACGACTTGTTTTGTGGAAGTCATTGAAATTGTTGTTTCTGAATTTGTCTTGACACTGAGAGGAATGGTCATGATGGTTGTCCCACGGATTTCTATTAAATGTGCAAGACGTTCATGTTGATGATTTCTCCAATTACTTTGTCTACTTTCGGTATATTGTGGATTTACGACTCCGAAAAGAGGGCTTACAATGCTTTTCAAATTTCTCACATAAATTCCAATTCCTGCATATACATCTAAGTGAATGCCTAACTGAGGTGAATTTGCGTTAGGTTTCTATGACATGTAAATTTCAAGTTAAATTCTGTGCATAGCTTTGCCAATAAATATTGCAATCTAACCCTTTACCTTCATAATCTTCAGTGTGCTTGTAATACTTTTAGTATCTAGGCAAGAGTTCATTAATTATAATATTTAAGCCAGGCACCTATCTTTGTGTGGTCAATACCAGTTTTTTCATATTGTTTACAACTTCTTCTGCAGACTTCTCGTCTAAGTCATTTGATTCTACTTGATATGCGATATTATCAGCTTTCATTTTTCCAGTTTCAAGGAATTCAGTTGCTCCTTTTATAGTCTAGTCTCGAAGTGTTGTAATCTTTGCGGACTGGTATCTTAAGATTTGTTTTGCATTCATATCTTTAACAATAGAAGATCCTACCAGCCAAAATTTTACTTCGTTGTTGTTTTCCATAGAATTTGACCTCTTTTCCTCCCGTTTAGACTTATTCTTGGATTTAACAGGGCTTGTTTTTTGCTTAACATTATTTCTTCTAGTATATACATTATGATTACTCTTATTATCATTCTTTTTAATAATGATATTGGAAAATTTTGGAGGGGATTGAAATGTTCTTGTCTTTGGAATGGTGGTCTCATATTTACTTTCCGTCATCAAGATGAGGACTTGAATCAATCATTAGTGTTGACATGAATTGTCATTGATATGGTCATTTATACTATAACTAAAACACCAGTGTTAATATGAATTATCATTGATATGGTTATTATTACAAAGGAGGAAATACTAAGGATTTCCTACCCCAGATTTCCTTAGCTGTTAATGACAAAACCTTTCAAAATTTTGGAGTCCTCATTCCTCAATGCTCTTCAACTTTATACTTTATTGCTCTTTAACTTTATACTTTATTTTATTTTGACCGTTCTGCTTTTGTTATTTAAGCATCACTCAAAAGCTTTTGTATAAAAAGAAAAGAGTGTCTGGTGAGCAATATTTAAGCCTGTTATATATGATGATCATTAAAAGATAAGGTATAATTGCCAATGAAACATATCCCCACAAGAAAATGAATAACACGAAAGTTTTATTAACAAAAATGAGTTACTCTTTTGACATTGCAATCCACAGCTTAACAAAATGAAATAATAAAGAAATGTCAGCACAAAATTATATTTTATTTACAATGACAAATATCACAAAAAGAAAAACTGCATTGATTGTTGCATCAAAAAAAGCAAAACCAAAACTGTAACTGAAGTTATAATGGAGTATTATTATTATTATTTTTATCATTATTATAACACAATGTATTACTTTTTTTATTCTAAATGCCACAAAAGTTAATGCCAAAAAAATGCCAGAAAAAGCACAAGTCATTCAGTGGCATACGGTTGACCAACTTGTAATGGGAATGATTTAATTTTGAGACTTCAGCAAGCACAATGATAAAGCAAATACAAGAATGTAAAACTTGGAACATCTATAGTATCATTACAGGAGAATAAATTTAAGAAAAGTAATACAGAATGTAAGTCAGCAACAAGTCTGTCACAGATATGTAAGCCAAAAAATAAGTTAGTTTATAGTATTAAAAGCTAAATGTTTAAATTAAGTAGCATAATCTATTCTAGTAACATATTTTTACAGCCAAGTAGTCAGCACTTCGGTGTTGACATGAATTTCAATAATGTGATCATTTTTATAAATTTCCTGATACAAAACTTTGAATTTTTCGAAAAACTAAGGATTTTCTTGTTCCAGGAATAGAATACCTTAGCCGTATTTGACACAACTTTTTGGAATTTTGGATCCTCTATGCTCTTCAACTTTGTATTGTTGGCTTTTTTTGATATGAGCGTCACTGATGAGTCTTATGTAGACGAAATGCGCGTCTGGCGTACTAAATTATAATCCTTGTACTTATGATAACTATTTACAGTTTCTTATGTTGAATTTAACTGGTGAGACCTAATGGTTCACAACATGTTTCTCTTATAAATTGGCAATTTGCTGTTAAAGAAGACCTGTATTTTCATTCTGTGACAATATAAAATACTAAAATTGTTCATGTATACTGACTACAATTTACCAGAATGTACATTTGTAACGTTATGTTTCAATTTGCTTATTCATTAACTATGATGAGAATAAAAAAAACTCACATCATTGCATGTGAAAACAAAAACTGAACTTTATCTAAAACTAATAATTGCCGAACTTTCAACTGAAATTATTCAAAATTTAAAACGGGTCAGAGTACTACTTTTTTTGCATATAAACCCTGTGTTATATAAGTTGTGACTGTTGACCTTGTTGATTTATAGACAAGAAAACCCTTATAAATATGAGGTTGACTGTAAACAAAAATTGTCCAAGTGATTTCTGAATATTATAGACAGATGAAAATCACAATGACAAGACAGATGTCGACGATGGAGGTACACTTAATGCTAAAAGTGGCTAAGGAGTCTTAATTAAAATTGATAGAATTTTTTGATAACCTGTCATAATAAAGTTTTTATCATGCTTTTTTCAAAAATATATCAAAAGTATGGGTCAACAGACTTTTTTCACGCTACAGATTGTGCAAAATTGTCAGATTTTGTATAGATTATGCGTAGAAAATAAAATTTTGTGCGATTAAAAGAAAACATACTATTAAAACTTTAAGAAAAAATGTGAGAAGATTGCTCTTATAATATACTTTCAAATAAAAAAGAGAAAAAATGTGGTCACCGAACTTGTTTTCATGCTACATATCAAAATAGGTAAATTTAAAACGCTTTCCATTTATAAAAATTACTTTATCTGAGTTATCTCCCCTTTTTTGGCAAAATTAAAAACAAACAAGGTGTTTTTGAGAAATTACAGCTGTAGTTATGATAAAAGCACACAATTTTCTATATTTATATCAACAGTCTTTTACAGGAATTACAAACAACTCTCAAAATTTGCACATTTCATCAAATATCTAGACCAAAGTTGTCTGCTTCTTCAAAATCCAAGATGGCGGAAGACATCTGAGCCACCTTAAGACAACATACTATTAACAGAACTACTAGTAAACAAAAAAAACAAATACCAATCAATCAATAACAACAGGGCAAGATATGCAGATCCATCATTTTTGTCCATGAAAACATTGAATTGCAAATAAAACTAATTAAAACACAATCTAAACTATTTAACTTGATCATGTTTTTAACTAGTATGCTAAAAATGCTTTCAGCTGCTTAACATAACTGACACCTACCTCTAGTCACTAGTCTAGTTAACATCCTTATAGAATAGTAGAAAGGATTCTGTACAAATTAATATGATATTCAAAACTAAAGCATAGAAGAATAAACAGACACCGGTATTACTATTTCTGTATTTTAGTACACTTCATCAGGTTCACTTCTTAGTTTTTATCTGTAACATTTACAGATACCTAAATTGAGTGATAATAAAACTAATTAATAATCATTATTTTTTGTATGGTTATTGATAAAATTGAGATTGGAAAGGGATAATGTGTCAAAGAGACAAAAATCCGACCAATGAGCAGACGGGTCTTCAATACAGGGAGAAACTCCCTCACATAGAGGCGTGCTTCAACTGGCCCATTAACAAAAATATCTATCAGTTCAGTGATAATGGACGTCATAACTCCAAAACATACTCAAGAAACTAAAATTTAAAATCATAAAAGATTAACAAAGACTAGATGCTCCTGACTTGGGACAGGCGCAACAATGCAGCGGGGGTTAAACATGTTTTTTTAGATCTAAACCCCCCTTTATATAAACACATATGTTAAACATAATACTTCTGGATAACATAACGAATGTGGAGTCTACATGGTCTATGCAGCTTATCTTTGTAAAATTTCTTACATACATTTTTTTTTTGTAAATTATACAAAACAAATTATCTTTTAAGTAAACTAAATGACCTGTTTAGTTCAATATTCGTTTATTCTACTCAAGGCATAATTTATAAACATAAATAAAGTTTATATATAATTCATAAAAAGAGATATATAACTGGTAAACCAACAGAACAATCAAAAATAAAAATCAAAAATTATAATTCAAAGAAAAAGAAACATACACCATGAGCACCATGATATACCTTGATGTTTGTAATGTGAAGCACCATCAACCTAGTTATAGTAGTTTATCTTGATGTTTGTAAGGTGAAGCACCATCAATCTAGTTATAGTAGTTCATCTTTCATTCATAGAAAATGTCTGCTATAGTAATTTCTAAGCTCATAAAAACAATGCAAAATGAATATTGATAAAAAAAAATATATGTTCTGGAATTCCATGTCAGTAGATAAGTTATATTGGGTGTTAATCTCAACAAAAACAATTCAGGCAAATTAAAAAACAAATTGAAACCTTTAGGCTGGCCTAAAAAGTCATAATACTTTATAAGAATTAAGTAAGACATCACAACAAATGATTGTACTTACTCCAATTGACTAGGTGAATAATTACATATGGACATAAAAAACCAAGCTGTAAATCAGATCAAATAACCTTCACAATAATTACATATGGACATAAAAAACCAAGCTGTAAATCAGTTCATATAACCTTCACAATAATTACATATGGACATAAAAAACCAAGCTGTAAATCAGATCATATTACCTTCACACATCAAATCACAACAGTAAACCTGGTTTAACAACCTATTAATTTACAATGGCTACAGGTTAAAGATTATACAGTGTGCTCTTCAATAACACTTGGGTAACAAATAAACTGATGAAGAAAGTATAAATCATAACACTTTTAAAAAAGGTGGTTTTACAAAAATACTTGTTGTGCTAAAACCCTTTATTCATGTTTTTTGTCTGATGTTTTCTCTAAACATTGTTTAGGTGGTGTATCTGGGTACTGTTGAGACAGGGGAGTGAGACTCAGTAACATGATGTGTCTCTGGTAGGCTTTACTGTCCCTGAAATTGTTGTCTGTTCCATGGAGACGATCAAGCACACCAAGAACTCCAAAACAGTTGGTAAACCTATAAAACAATCAAGTCATTAGATGAGACAATATCTGAAAATGTCTAATTTTGGCAGTAGAAAAAAACACACAAAAAATGTCTTTATAACCGTTATTTTAATAGCACAAATCTAAGAACACACATTCAGGATTCATTGTTGCATGTAATTCAAACAATTGTTTAAAAATGTTGTAACAACAATGACAATGTAAATAAAATGCTCTGCAGGGTGTAGCTTGATACAACCACAGAGGTCGAACCCTGGAAAGTTGGGGCATTTACCTTTTATGGTCCATCTTCAAAATCTAAATACATGATTAAATTCAGCATATCAAAGAACTCCATATATTCAATTTTTGTTGAAATCAAACAAAGTTTAATTTTGAACACCTATTTGGACCAACTTGAAAACTGGGCCCATAAACAAAAATCTAAGTACATGTTCAAAAACAGCCTATCAAAGAACCCCAAGAATTTATTTTTTTGTTAAAAGTTTAAGTATGGACCCTTTGGACCATACTGTAGTCCAATTTGAGTACAGGGCCAAAAATTAAGAATCTAAATACTTAGATTCAGCATATAAAAGAACCCCAATAATTTATTTTTTGATGAAATCAGATAAAGTTTAAAGTTGAACTTTTTTTGTCCCTAATTCCTAAACTGTAAGAACCAAAACTCCCAAAATCAATCTCAACCTTCCTTTTGTGGTCATACCCTTGTGATTAAGTTTCATAGATTTCTAATTTACTTATACTAAAGTTGTGCAAATACCAAGAAAAACATTATTTGGGCCTTTTTGTCGCTTCTCCTTCCTTAATTGTTGGGACCAATAAAATCTGACATAGTTTACACTGTGATAGTACTTACTTTTGATGGTGGAAATCATGTCCCTCTGGTGATGGGAGGAATGGGAAATGAGAACCACTGATAGATATAGTACTTACTTCTGATGGTGGAAATCATGTGCCTCTGGTGATGGGAGAAATGGGAAGTGATAACCACTGTGTGATATAGTCGTTGACACCAGAGCAACGAAGAACCACATCCAAGCTGTAGCTAAGTGTGACCCCATTAGTATTGGTCCCATCATAATAGGCATCAAATTACTGATACAATGCTCTAAAGGATGAGCATAGATACAGATAATCCCTATTGGAGCTGTCCATTCGTGGTGTAGCTTGTGAATGTGCTTATAAAGTCTGGGATGGTGCATCAATCTGAAATAAAAATGCATCAATTCTCAGGCTGTAAATATCTAAATGCTAAAATTTGAATCTTGGGCAGTTCAGTAATTGTTAATGTAAAACAAATTTAAATCTTGTTAAAGATTCAGTCTGTGATATAAAATGATCAAATAATTTCTGGGAAAGGGCTGATGTCTGAATAATAAAAGGTGTAGTCAAAATACTGTGGTTTTTTTTCTGAAATATAAACAAGTCAGGAACCTGTTATTCAGTTTGTTGCTGTATATCATATTTGTTTTAGTTCAGTATTTTGTTCATAAATCAGGCTGTTAGTTTTCTTGTTTTTAATATTTTACATTTGTCAATTTAGGCTGACTATGCACCAGATATTTGGCATTACCAACTTAAATGAAATCTCAATTCCAGATTGTTTCGGTTCAAGGTACAGAAACTAGTGGGAGATATTTCATCTATATTCTAAAATTATATATAGGTGTTCTCTGTGTTGTGTCTTAGACCTTAATGATGTTCCCAGAACTACTTGAAGTTATGTATATCAACTTTGAATCATTTGCCTGTTAACTGTACCTGTGAGAGTAGTAAAATCCAATTTCTTCCACCAAACTAAACACAGTTAGCTCTAACAGAACCCATGCAAATGAAGGCATCTCACCACTGACGATACACCCACGCCATTTCATCAAATAAAATCCAAACAATGTCATTGGAAATGAAACAACAAATCCGTTAAACAAAACAATTTTCACAGCCTTCTTTAACTTCTGTCTATCAACCTGTAAAACAGATAAGATCATTTTAAATGTGTAAAATCTGACATTCACATTCTTCTTAAGCTTTCATTAATAATTACAATAATGTATGTACAGGAAAGCCTTGGACATGATCTGATAAATGGTGGCACAAACATTAATGCCCACCATGAAGGTTATCTATGTCCATCGTAAGACCAATGTCTGTTTGTTCTAAACATAAGATATATTACTATGATTAATAAAATCCTAGGTATGGACATGATGGTAACAGGAATAACATTTTTGTTAACACATTCTCTGTCAGATGTCCGTCTATTGTTCTAACTGAAGAATATTTTAAACTAAAATTATTTTTGTCTTACAGATGACTTCATTCTTTTTACATCTCAAAAACATACGCCTTATAAGGGATTCAAAGTTGTAATCACTTTCTTCAATAATTACAATATCCTTTGGTCAATACATAAAAAATTCTAGCACATGTATGACTTTCTTTGAACGCTTTGTATACTCAACTGTGGAAAAAAAACTACCAAAAATGCAAGCACTTTCTAGAAAGTCTTTGATAATCTGCTTCTTAGTTCTGATTAAAAAAAATCAAGGAAACCCACAACTAGAGGCTCTAAAAAGTCTTTGTCCCTCACCTTGGTCTATGAGCATATCGAACAAAGGACATTCTCCAACATTGTAGACGAGAATAGACTTTATGACAAAAATCTCTATTTTGTTGACCTTGTACTATTGATCATTTAGTCTAGTCACTCTATCTTCTTTTTTTTTGCTCAAAACAAAAAGGAGGATAATATTTATTCCTATGAAGGATGACAGTCTACTAACAATATTGCGACAAAAATTAATCAGTTACTTTCATATATCATTTTATTCTGGTATCACTTAAAATGAACAAAGGTATACAGAAAAACATATAAATATACATTACATTACCTTAATATAGTTAAGAAGTTCTAAGATTAAACCTGTAAGGAAGTGGGCAATTGTTTAAATCCAGTTAATGTTCACATAACAAATTCTACTTTTACTTGCGATTGTTAATGACGTATGTTAATTACGGTTGTAATACTGAAAACAATTTCCGAATTTTTGGTACTGGTTTCAATCATTCCTTGTTGAAAATCAATTGCTTGATATTAAAGTACCATAGGCAGTAATACGGAATAAATTAATTTCTGTATAGAGATTATATGCAATTTGGTAAGAGATTATCCTAGTATATAAGTAGACTTTCCCACAGCGTTTATCAATTCAATCTTCAAAGCCGGAAGAGTGAAGACAAACGAAAAAGTAACTTACTATTTCTGAATAAGAAGTAGCTAATTGTACTATCTGAAAAAGGTGGTGACATATTGTCTCGTGGTATATAATTAAGGTGATATTGTAACACTGTATCTTTCCACTAGTGACACCTTGGCCCTGAACAAGGACAGGGACGCACTGAAAACAATGCTTTCATATATATCGTTTGAATCAAAGAACAAATGTACTGGAAGGCAAGTAAGTGAACAGTCATATATCCAATTTTGAAGTAATATTCAGCCACCTATACAATGTCCCTTGTGTTGTACTCCATTGTTTGTCAAAGGGTTCCATTTAGTACGCTTACCAGAAGTAATCTGTTGTTCATTCTCGTTAGGCTTTTAATTCTAAATTTAAGTTAAGTTCAGGATACACGTAACCATATGTCAGGTATAGCCACACTACATACCAAATCCAGGGAAGTAACCCTGGTACGGATTCACAGGTTCATAAAGTACCGTCTGGCGTGTATGACCCCCTGCATGTTACAAAATTTGGTGGAAGCAGTGTGATTTGTTCCCTGTAAAATTAGTTGGTTAATTAAATATATCAGTCAGTATATAGTCAATCATCAGTTTTCTTTATAAATATGGATAAAGCTGCACATGTGTCGGCCTAATTGTCTAGGCCTGAGAAATATCTTCAGGACACCTTGTCAAATAGTCGTCCTTCACATTCTTCACCCATTCCCGGGTCGCAAATTGCAAGTGACTCAGAGATTATTACTGCACAGCTTAATGACCAAACGTCTGTTGCCAAAACAATCTCGATCCATAGTACCCCAGTTGGTCCACATTATATATAGTACGGTGACCAGACCCAATATTTTTTTATATTTAATCGTCAAACATACTATATGGCTATATTATATATCATTGGATGCGGAAAAATTAGCACTTTTATAATATCGATGTCGTCAAAAAGAAATGTGGTAACAGTTTTGCATGAAATAAGGTCAAAGATCAAATTCTGTGTTTTCCTTTTTTCTTACATACTTTTAAAATTTTAAGATATATACACCAATTTAGGTTAAATTCCAGATACAGACATGTTTTCAAATCAAATAACAATGAATTATCTCGAAAATGTAAAAAAATATGAATTTGGAAATCGATTTATTCTTGTAATTGACGTTTTTCAAACACTTGATCTATTCTACACAATTTCTGTTAAAGTTACAGTAGTTAACTTGCCGGCTGACATTCAACATCAGCAATAAAAGATAAATATTATTATTTTACCTGAATAAAGCTGCTATAATGAAGGCGTATTTTGCTTAATCTCATTCATATAATTCATTAAAACGGTTAAACCAAAAAGCACTCAATACCTCGAAAACAGTTACAATTCAATAATCTTATCAAAGAGATCCACACAAAAGAAGTATACCAGGAGTATCGTCTGGTTCATCTGTCAAGGAACATGATTTAAAATTTCTACATAATGCTGACCCTTTACAGTAGCAAAGCTCCGGACATGTAGGGTTTTGTTGTAAACAAACACCTGACTTTTTTACATGGAGATTTTCCCTTCAATGAAAACAAAAGATCCTGCATGAAATCTGCTGACATATGCCCTTTAAAATACACGGGGTGTAATGAATCATATAACTTTCACCAACCGTATTGTAAAATTGACGGAATAGAGGTTTAGCAATGTGTAATGCGGTCCACATTTTTAGTTTGAAATGAAGTACGTGAAACATGCTGTTTCACTGCCGCCTCACAGGGAGGTGACCCGAATAAACTTACATCTTAACTGGTGGCAAGTTTTAAAGAGAGTTTTCTGATTTAATAATATAAAGCTTTGAAATTAACGTGCATGCCCAAGCAGGGGGTTTATCTTTGTCAATACTACCGAAACTCTAAAAACCACTGAAATAGTCGTGCGTGTCCTTCAAAATCTTGTAAACAGGGTGTTTACCTACTCAAAACAGAGACAAAGTTGTGTCTCATCCGATAACTGCATGTACAGCAGTTAATAGTTAACATATTGTTGTGGAAAAAAGACACATAGTTAGTGAATAGGTGAAAATCTCCGCCCATCCTTTACACTGCTTATGTTCCCCATCTGCAATCACAACTCGCTTGAATGTATCATATATTTAAAGTAGTGAACACACAAACCAATCACATATGTATTAAAGGTCCGTATGATTGTTCTTCCGCTCTTTTCCATTTCTCTAAACTTCGTGTCAAAGTTTAAGGCAGTGAGTATCGACCTAGGTCTCCTATTGAGTGCTAAACAAGTTACGACAGCCATTAACAGTGTAAGTATAAATGCCTTTGACAATTTCACATCAGGTGGAATCATAGGGGAAATTTCAAAGTTTTGCAGTCAAGAATACTTCTCCCCTCAATAATATGATACACTTTGGTGGAAGCTTAATATCAATACATTGAACCAATGTCATACCATCTCTAATGTAAGTTGAGAGAGATGGTACAAAGGAAGGTAAGGAAAGTGCACAAGAGACTTCAGATTCTTATTGCTTCACCAAATCAGACTTGCATGATTTTCTCATGGTGACGTCATCTTGAAAAAAAGGAAATTCGAATGGGACCTACAGGGAGTGACAGAACATGTTCTACGGTAACATCATCTCTACATTTGGCCAAAATCAGTGCACGTCCAAATACAAGTTATGGATTTATGTGATCTTAAAGTATTTCCCCCGATTTATATTTAAGCTATGTTTGTGTGGTCATGTGTTCAAACGTTTTTAGTTTTGACTTTGATATTAGACTATAAAACTCCTTGACTGGATCTGAAGATTGATTGATTGATTGTTGGTTGTTAAACGTCCAGTGGCAAATATTTCATGCATATTCAGGACAATGAAGTTTACAATAATCACAATACGTTGCGTTGGTTGATACAATAGAGGTCATCTGGGATGAAAGTCTGGGAAATTTGGACTGCCACTGGAAAATGAGGGTATATTGGATAGGGCTGGATCTAAAGAAAGAGCACTAGTGATACAATGTTTAGACATGTTCAAGCCTTCATCTACAGCTGTGAGCAAAGAAATCGAATATCTCTGCTAGCATGCATTCTAGAAGAGATAGTAATAAGACATGGAGAAGATGTCAAACGGATCAGTCATGGATCATTCAACTAGTTCACAATGGCAGTAACATGTTCTTCATCTCTTTTCATTGCTGTTGGTTTTGTTTCCTCTTGTAAATTTGCATTATTTGCAGCAATTCCAGTCCTTTTTAACATTACACGACTAATGGATTCTTAGAAATGTCTAGTATAAAGGGTCAATCTAACAAGCGCGGACTTTTGATTTGTTATGCCTATAGTGCCACCTGATCCCCTAGGGCTTTTATAACGGTCTTTTATGTTGCCATGTCGGTCCATGTACCGTTAAAATGTCCAGGAGTCTGTCTTGAAGCAAAGTAGCCATCTATAAAATTCTCAGAAAGTTGAAGCATATCGAGTATGTAAACTGGCATCCACCTTCAGTAATTGGTACGTTTGTTTACACAAATTATAAGGATACATTTGGGATGACGATCGCAAGGAATTGATTATTTCCCTCTCGTTCTGCACTAACATTTAAAAGCAAAATGTCTACTGATTCAAGGAAAACATCCTTGTATTTAAATGTAAGCGATACAGCACATCCCCATTGCTTATATGCATCTATAAGAGGCTGTGTATGAGCTTCAAATAGCTCCGTCATATGAGCATTATAACTCGTATCTGGCTTGAATTGCTAAAGTAATGTTTCTGAGATAAATGCGTTTAATATTATTGATTAATAAAGGTATGAAATATCATATAAATGTTAATTATCTTACATTTTGCTTTAGAAAATAAAGAAGAAATTAAATTGAAACATACTCTATTAAATGCAAAATATTCGTAGTGGTAATCTTTTACATACACTCTTCAATAACGGATTAATTTTGCGAAACATATTTGAAATCGTTAAAATAAGGTGTAACAACTATGTATATAACAACAGAAATCATAACACGGATGTTCTTTTACAATGTAGACCTCAAAACTTTTCTAAGTCGATTTTTCGTTCAAGTAAACTAACGTACTTTAAAGTCCATTTTACGAAAATTGCACCGTACGATTTTTTGACGACAAGTCAAAATGTTAACTTTAACCTTTGTACTACCAATATTGTGATTTATAGCCGTATAGTGCGAATGACAATTAAACTCCTTAAATAAGCGACTTTTCATTACTCGGTCACCGTACTAATAGATATTGGTGCAAGACCAAAGCCATCCAAGATGCTGGAGCCTCAAATCAGTTGAAACCTCAAGATAATCAAATTGTAAAGGAAACCCCGGTCAATTTGTCCTATTAGAAGTCACCGGGGAACAAACCAGGGACAACCATGAGTAAGCAAAATGATTTTAAGGTGCAACATACGATGGGTCAGGTGATTGGAAGTACTAATGGTCACATTATGAGGCATGTTCCTATATTAACGATTGGGATAACCTAAAGAAAGTTTATACTTAGCGGCTTCCCTAAGGGTCAGGCTCAATGTGTTTTGGGGGATTTATCAGAAGTCAAGAAAATTCATTCTGACCAGTTGGTTTGATCACTAGATGATGGATTTGCTCCCCCAAATCAGTCAGAGTTGTACAGGGGACAATTGAAAGAAAGGAAGCAGAGGGCTTTAGAGTCGCTTTCTGGGTTAGGTCAAACGATACGCCGTCTGTTGAATAGAGCGTACCCCACTGCTCCAGGAGAAGTTAAGGAAACATTAGCTAAAGAACATTTCTTGGATTCATTGATTATTAACGACATGCATATGACATTCACACAATCATCACCCCTGACCTTAATTCCGCTATCTGTTAAGCTGTAGAGGTAGAAAGGTTTTACAAGCAGGGATGGGGTCGATTACTTTAAAATGTAATCGATTAAATTACAACTACTTTGCTAATAAAATGTAATCGATTACATTACAATTACACCCTTTTTCATATGTAATCGATTACATTAGATTACTTTTCTGTAAAGTAATCATGATTACTTTAGATTACTTATGATTACATTGTATATTGCAATATCAGAGGTTTTTTTATAACTTTTTATCCTCACAAAAAAGCTAACTTTGGTGATTTTTTTAAAAGCCTTAATTTATTCAAAAATTAGTTTTTTAAAAGAATTCATAGACATGAAGTACAGTGTAACATGTGCAATTTGATAAAAATAGCCATAGACAAGTGTACATGTCCTTTCTCTATGTAAAAGATATAACTTCATTTTTTTCTACAAATTTTTAACCAACTGCCTAATTAACAAAAAAGCTGAACAAATAAGGAAAAATTAATTAAGTATAGTTTTATTGTCTGTTGGGACATAATTGACACATCCATTAATGTTTTTACAGGTGTTAATCACTACTTCCATTTTTTTTTACAAACAATAGGTGAGCTTGGGTATTAAAATGTTATTGTCTTAATAACAATATCAATAAAGTTAGAAATGGTTGATTGTTATTATTTGTTTGAAATTTTTTAAAACTTGATCTAATTAATAATTAATAGAATTATTGTCAGGTGAAAACACAAAACAGCTTTGTAACTTAGGAAAGTATATACATTTCTCAACACTTTATTGTGATAAAAGATATTTTGTATTGATGAAACTTCTGACGTCACCTACTGTTTTCTATGTATATTATTTGTAATAGTATGCCATATGTTTACACTGTACATGTACTTGTTTATACTGATGATTGTCAATAAATGAAATCTGGTTTTAACTTCCATTTTGAATTAAGTGGGCTCATATATTTATGTCGACCATCAAAGTCAAATTGGAACTAAATATTTTCTGTATTTTAATTGCAATGTAGTTATGTTAAAGTATTGGGTAAAATTACATAAAATTGGAGTTAATATCAGAACTTTCAATCAAGGAAAAAAATGCTTTCAAGACATATTCTTGTATCATAAGAGCTCTTGTGAAATCTCACAATGAAATATTGGAGAGGCAATTTCCTTTAGTAAACTGTTAACAAAATAAAACACTTGGTTATATAAATTTTTTATATAGATGATACAATTTATCACATGAAACAAGGTCCCATCATTGTGAATACTAGTTTCATGATTTTTCATTCAAGCTTTACATTTTCTTATTTTCATCGTTCTATCAAAAACAATTTTTAATATATATACAAGATTTGTAATCAGCAAGTAATCATATGAATGTAATCTTAAAGTAATCTAAAAGTAATCAGGATTACACCTGTTTTTTGCAATGTAATCGATTACATTACAATTACTTGTAATCAGAAATGGCATGATTATTGATTACATATGATTACACTGCAAAATGTAATCGATTACAGCTGATTATGATTACTGATTACGATTACCACATACCTGCTTACAAGGCAAAAAAGCAATTTGAAATAGGGAAAGCCCATTTAGGAGTTGAAGACAATAATGAAAAGGTGGTTAGAGCGTCAGAATCTTATCATATGATAGGTTGTCAGATAAAATTGAGGGCATGCATGCAGCTCTCAATAATCAATTGGCAAATATGCATAAAGAGTTATATGAATTAAAGAATAAAGCCAACATGCCTGGGCCAGTTTAAAGGTCGAAGTTACTTTGAATTAATTGTTGAAAACCCGGTTACAGGGCTAGACATTGTGATGCTACTAGAAATATGAGGCTAAACAACCAAGGATCACCAGGACCTTCGGCCAGGCATATGAACAACCGTAGTGGTAAATGGAAACGTAAATCTTTATTCCTCGGCTCAAATACACTTAACAATGAACCAGGCACTATGTAGAGTTATTCATAAATGAAATTCATACCAAGTTTCTTGTTAATCAAGAGCTACAGTTAATTTGGTGTAGCATACTCTTTTTGAGAAATTTAAGTCAGGTGATAGGCCAAGTGTACGACAGGTCAATCAGTAAGTTACATTAGGTAATGTAGAGTTTTTATAAATCATTGGTAAAGCAATTTTTTCTTTTGACGTTAAGTTGGGAAGCTTTCACACGGTCATTGAATTGTTATAACAGGTTTGTCAGTGGAAGGTAGTCTTGGACTAGATTTTCTGCCAATAAAAGGTTTAAAAATTAATTTAGGCAATACAGTGATGGAAAGGGATGATCAACAAAAACTACAGGGAGAGTTCTAAGACGTTTATGGGGTGACAGATAAAGAAACAACTAGCATAGTCCAATGATCAGAGGTTGTTATCCAGGGCGAAGTTCTGAGCTATGATTCAGCTTTTAAGGTTACTGGCATTATTGAACCAAGTGAGGAAAGACCTTGTGATGTCTGATAATGCTGTTGAATATAATGACAGTGTCCAAGTACTAAATGTTGGTACTATGGTATGAAATATCAGCGAATCAGAAGTTGTTAGTCAGGTAGACAATGATAAGGATTGTAATCTTAGTAATGAGTTGGAAAAGTAGATAGGTCTAGTGAGAGTCTTGATGACAAGGTCACATAGTTGTTTTAGGAATTTAAGCATCTTTTTGCAGCTTTGGATTCTAATCTTGGACAAAAAAATATTGTAAAGCACCGGATTGACACTGGTGATGCAAGGCCAATGACGCAGCAACAACTGCGTACCCCAATAGGTCTTAGGAAGAAAGAAGATCAACATATTAACGAGATGTTGGTAAGATAAATAGTTGAGCCTTAGGAAGAACCATGGTCCTCTGGGATATGTTGGCATGGTTAGAAAGAAGTATGGGATCACTAGGTTTTGAGTAGACTATAGACGGTTAAATGCACGTACTATCAAAGATGCATATCCTTCATCACGAATAATTATGTTGTCAGGAAACAAGTGGTTTTCTACTTTGGATTTATGTTCTGTATATTGGCAGGTTGAGGTAGAGCAATCAGATCGCCCTAAAACAGCCTTTGCCACACGGATGGGTCTCTTTCAGTTTCACTGTATGCCATTTGGTCTGTCAAACGCCATTTTTTTAGCGGCTAATGAAGAATGTTATGGCAGGGTACTTTTGATGAAATGATATATACTTTTCGCAAGATTTTTGTGAAGTTACAAGTCGCAGGGCTTAAACTCAAACCTAAAAAGTGTTATTTGTTGGCTAAGAAGGTAACCTATCTCAGACGTGTTGTTCCAGAATAGGGTGTTGCCACCGACCCCGATCAAAATTAAGTGTATAAACAAATAGCAAGTCCCCAAGAATGTAACAGAGCACAGATCCTTCTAAGGTTTGTGTAGCTATTATCGCCGGTACAAAATATTATTTCCGATACAGATAAGAGCCTACACCAAATGAATGAAAAGGGTCGAGACACGACAATGAACAAATGTAAGTCAGGCAGCTTTTGAAAAGCTGAAAGTCAAGTTAGTCAGTACCACAGTCCTCAATCATCCTGACTTCTCCAAAACATTAATTCTTGATACAGATGCAAGTACCAAATCAATATGTGGTGTTTATCACAGGGCATCTATCGATGGTGAGGAGCAGCATTAAAAGTGACAACGTAATACTGTCCCTTTGGACTCTTGGCCCTGAACAAGGGCTAGGGCCACACTGGAAATCATATTTTCATATATTAGTAATTACTATTGAATCATGGAACTTAAGTACTAAAAGGCAAATAGGTGAACAGTCATATATCTAATTTTGAAGTAAGGTTAAGTCACAGTTCCAGGGGTTAAGAAATCCACTAGCCCGACACCCGGGACTACAACATTTTGACCTCGGGCAACCAAAACTTGTAACCCAAAATGCCCGACGGACTAGTAACAAAACAGTCTTGGCGTTTCTAAAATTGAAAGGGGGAAATCCCCTCAACACTTTTCTATCTTATCCAATCAGACGTCATCCGGGATTCCCAGAGTTTGAACTGATTTTGTACAAGTTTTAAAATAGAACCAATCGTGTACTTTCAATATCGATGTGTCAATACAGGGGCGGTATTGTACATTGCTTATGCAACCTGATTTTACCTCCTTCTGATTAATTTATTGCAATATAAATGTGAATCCCTTTTGACAGCAGAAACCTGACTTTTGTCAGATATAAATTTGAAACATGTGCTGATAATTCTTTTACACAACCGTGATGATACTATTGTATCTGATAAAACCCCCTCCAATCCTTTTACATACCTACGTATAGCAGGGGTCAAGACTTGTATCATCCTCCGATTTGGTCAACTCATTATATCAGAATTTTCAGTGAATATTCAATTATCGATTTATTGAATATATATGCTAATGGAATATTTTTTGCTGATATAAGTTTTGAATATCCAATTTGCAAAGATCTACTTTACAATGCCGTCAATAGATAAAAAATGTTAAGTTTATAGAATTCATTGTTATTGCAGCAAACTATGAAATTGTAAGGCATACTAAGGCTAGCAGGTCAGTTTTGTTGGGCAAGTAGTTCTTCCAACAGGGCTAGTAAAATCTTGCAACCAATTAGCCCTGGGCTAGTGAGCTATAACAAAATTTCTTAACCCCTGAGTTCCAATAAAACATCCCTTGTGTTGTACTCTATTGTTAGGTTAAGGGTTCCATTCAGTATACTTACCGGAATTAATCTGTTGTTTATTCTCATTAGGTTATATTTATAAAAGTTCAGGATATACGTTACTATTTGTAAGGGTTCGCTAACAATTCACAACAAATCCAGGGAAGTAACCCTGGTAAGGATTCATCTGACATGTAGGACTCCCTGCACGTTACAATATTGGCAAAATTTTACCTTTTAATAGTTTGCTTTGCTGAACATTTTTTGTGATTTATATTTATCTATTACAATTTAAATCATATAGGGCATAACCCCATAACTCGGAAATGTAAAATCTAAAATTTCTAAAATTTGAAAGGGAGCTCATGTCATGCATGTCAATAGATATAAATTCTTCACCAAAATTCATGCAAATTGGATAGAGCATTTTTGAGTTATTTTCTGACATGTTGATGACAGATGGACAGATGGATGGAAGGGATGACTAGGGAACACCATAACATGTCCTATAAAGGAGCGTATAAATAGGAAACATGTAGTTTGACTATCAAAGTTAACAACATAAACATCAATAAAATGTCAATTAAAAATCTCTAGATTTGAGGCTAAAATTCCAGCTGATTTTTTTCAAATCTGAATAACATGGTGATTACTTGGGTTATTCATTGCTGGGTTTATGTGTTCTTGTAATCTCTATGAAGAGGAAATAAAGATGAATTAATGAATCAAAAAGTGTTACCCAATCAAAAATTGATTAATTATATAAGGTTAAATAAGTGTTACCCAATAAAATGTTTATCATATCTAAGGTTTAAAAAGTGTTACCTTATGAAAAATTTATTAATTATATAAGGTTAAATAAGTGTTACCCAATAAAATGTTTATCATATAAGGTTTAATAAGTGAAACCCAATACAATGTTTATCATATACAAGTTTTAATAAGTGTTACCCAAAAAATTGATTATCATTTGCAACGTTTTTAAAATAACAATAACAAATTGCTGTCATCAAGAAAACCATGGGTATAGGCTCAAATACACAGTTATCATCCTTTGATTTTCATTGTCCAGGAATATAGTCCCTAGAATGGACAGTGTGTTACTTGCCAATTTTGATTATACCATTTTCAAATCTATTTTTCCATGTTTTATGCCTCAAAAAGCAAGTAGGGGGTGAAATTACACTGTATACAATTTTGGGTCATGAATTTTAAGGTAAAGTAGTGATTTTGTCTAGCTGAAAAAGGTTAAAAATAAGCACTTAATTCAGAAGCTGACAAAAGATTTCAAGAACCCTTAACAGAATACGTCAATATTTTGAGTAAGCGCTAAAGATGTTTTCTATAATTTTGATATAGTTTGTCCCAAAATTAGTACAACACACTGTGAAAATATTATTGAGAAAGCACAAGTGAGATTTTTTTAATTTTCATTTATTGTCTAAAACAAATGCACAACAAAATAACTGTGTACTCGCACCATAGGGTTAGGGTTAGGTTATGCACTTACCGGTACATTTTTGTCTTCCTGAACTTTATACTTTAACAGAAAAACAGGTTTTCCTGTGGCGTCTAGGATCAGTAGAAAAGCATTGGCACCCCATATTACTGCATTAGTGAATAGAATTGTTCCTGAAATAATTGAAATAATAAACAGTAAAAAATCATTGACACCCCATGGAATAGCATTGTTCCTGAAATAATAACAGAAATAAAGCATTGGCGCCCCATATATAAGCATCAGTAAATAGAATTGTTCCTGAAATAATAAACAGTAATAAAGCATTGGTGCCCCAAATAACGGCAGTAGTGAATAGAATTGTTCATGAAATAATAACAGTAATATAGCATTGGTGCCCCAAATAACGGCATTAGTGAATAGAATTGTTCCTGAAATAATAAAAGTAATATAGCATTGGTGCCCCAAATAACGGCATTAGTGAATAGAATTGTTCCTGAAATAATAACAGTAATAAAGCATTGGTGCCCCAAATACGGCATTAGTGAATAGAATTGTTCCTGAAATAATAACAGTAAAGTAAAGTGCTTGTAAGCACTGAATGGTAAAGATTGCTTCAAATTATCAGTGGGAAGTAAAATTAACTAGAGGCTCTTAAGAGCCTGTGTCGCTCACCTTGGTCTAGGTGCATATTAACAATGGACACAGATAAATTCATGACAAAATTGTGTTTTGGTGATGATGATGTGTTTGCAGATCTTTCTTTACTGAACATTCTTGTTGCTACAATTATCTCTATCTATAATGAACTTGGCCCAGTAATTACAGTGGAAAATATTTCCTAAAAATTTACAAAAATTAACAAAAATTTATGAAAATTGTTAACAATTGACTATAAACAGCAATAACTCCTTAAGGGATCAATTGACAATTTTGGTCATGTTGACTTATTTGTAGATCTTATTTTGCTAAACATTATTGCTGTTTACAGTTTATCTCTATCTATAATAATATTCAAGATAATAACCAAAATCTGCAAAATTTCCTTAAAATTACTAATTCAGGGGCAGCAACCCAACAACAGGTTGTCCGATTTGTCTGAAAATTTCAGGGCAGATAGATCTTGACCTGATAATTAATTTTATCCCTTGTCAGATTTGCTCTAAATGCTTTGGTTTTTGAGTTATAAGCCAAAAACTGCATTTTACCCCTATGTTCTATTTTTAGCCATGGCAGCCATCTTGGTTGGTTGGCGGGGTCACGCCACACATTTTTTAAACTAGATACCCCAATGATGATTGTGGCCAAGTTTAATTAAATTTGGCCCAGTAGTTTCAGAGGAGAAGATTTTTGTAAAAGTTAACAACGACGACGGACGACGACGGACGACGGACGCAAAGTGATTGGAAAAGCTCACTTGGCCCTTCGGGCCAGGTGAGCTAAAAATTGCATTGGTTGTATTTGATTAAACAGTAATTCTAGACAAAGGAAGATAACTCCAATCTTTAAATTGAGATGACTTTAACAATGACATAATTTACAATTTTTAAAGCAAATGTTAGATTCCTACACCTTGCAAAAGTTATGAAATGTTCTAGACAAGTGTTACATCAATTTGTTCCTTGAAATTCTGAGCATATATTACATCGATAAATTACTGGAAATGTTCAAGGATAGGATGTATAGAATGTAATGATCAATATAAAACAATAAATAGTTACTGTAAACCAATTCATTTTCATGAGCAATTTATTTTCGCAATTTTGACAAGTTTAAGAATATAAATCTTCGCGAATATGTATGCCTTGGATCTTTCTTATTTCAGTTGTTAACTACATGTATGCTAAAGGATATTTTTTGTATCATTTATTTTTACTCACCAATTTTTTTTAGGGTACCAGCATATTAAAGTGTAAGAAAATTACTGCAAGGGCATAATTATAATAAATACATGTACATTCAATAAAAAAACAGAGTTACTGCAAGGGCATAATTATAATAAATACATGTACATTCAATAAAAAAAACAGAGTCAAACAGAAATCCCCAACGTTTCACAAATTTTATGTATAAATGGACAATAACAAAAAATACAAACATCTTAAACAATTCATAAATATACCTTACACATGTTACAGAAATGAAGGCCTAAAGCAAATGCAATGTAATTTCAGGCCCGTAGCCAGGAATTTCAAAAGGGGGTTCGTTGGACTCATGAACTCGACTTTAACAGTCACAATTTGAACAAGACGTTGACTTTAACAGT
This sequence comes from Mytilus edulis, assembly GCA_019925275.1. Classification (NCBI taxonomy): domain Eukaryota; kingdom Metazoa; phylum Mollusca; class Bivalvia; order Mytilida; family Mytilidae; genus Mytilus; species Mytilus edulis. Next base: position 118,674,960 of record CM034361.1, read on the forward strand.
GCCTATTTGATTTCAAGAGGGGGTTCGAATCCGTACGGCCTTCAACAATGAGAAAAGCCCATACCGCATAGTCAGCTATAAAAGGCCCAAAAAATGACAATGTAAAACAATTCAAACGAGAAAACTAACGGCCTAATCTATGTATAAATAAACAGCTGCGCCATGAGCGCATGATACGCCCGACGTCTTGTGTGGCAGTTTTATGCAATAATCAAAACACTAAATGTCACTATAACATTGTATAATAAAATTTTAAATCAAAACCAAAAGGTATACAGATCTTTAGCTTAATATAACAAAGAAGTCTGCAAAGTTGTAAGCAATAATCATAAATTGTTTTTGAGATACAGCGCGACATGTAAAAAAAAAAAACTCCCCCTTTTTTACAAAATACTCAATAACTCAAAAATAAAATTTTGAACCATCAACAAAAAGTATACAGATCTTTAGATTAATATAACAAATAAATTTCTAAGCAATAGTCATAAACCATTTTTGAGATACAGCGCTACATGTAAAAAAAAACTCCCCTTTTTATACAAAATACTAAATAACACAAAATAGAAATTTTGAATCATCACCAAAAAGTATACAGATCTTAAGATTAATATGACTAAGAAGTGAGTTAAGTTTTAAGCAATAAGCAAAAATCGTTTTTGAGATACGGTGCGACATTTAAAAAAATACACCCCTGTTTTAGTTACAAAGTGCCGTAACTCAAAAAGTTTTAATCCTATTTTCCCCAAAAACTATACAGATCATTTGACCATCATAGGAATCAACTATATCAAGTTTCATGAAATTTGGATAAGTCTTCTCAAGTTACGGTGGGACATGTTTACGCTGGACAGACAGAATGTCACGGACAGACGGACAGACAGACAGATGGACGGACACTGGACATTTGTATACCATAATACGTCCTGTCAAAATTTTGACAAAATTTTGACAGGCGCATAAAAATGAACGAAAAACAGATATATAACACATTAACAAATGACAACCACTGAATTACAGGATCCTGACTTGGGACAGGCACATACATATAGAATGTGGCAGGGTTAAACATGTTAGCGGGATTAGACATTGCAGATTTCAACCTATGATATAAGTTTCATAAAATTCTGACAATGAGAGCTTTTATAATCAATGCAATATTCCATATAAACAATATCTTCAGGGACATAATTCTTTGACAAATAATTGATCCGCTCTGGCAAGAATTGTACATGTGACATCACTGACAAGACTGGACAGACAGATGCACAAATTGACAAATGAACAAACGCAAGTCTTTTCTATGTCCCTAACAATTTGTTTCCGTGAAAAAAAATATATCAATTGAAAACTTAATTATGAGGGACTTATCTTAACCCTTACTTAGGTGGGATTATAGAGAGTTCCTTTGATTGAATCCCAAATGTGTCCAATTGTGTCCGTTTCTTATATGCCTAGCAAACATTTTTTTAACATATATGATTGGTCTTAGTGAGAGAACAGTAAGATCTTACCTATAACGCCTACTGCCAGATCATTCCTTCCAAAACAGTAAGATCTTACCTATAACGCCTACTGCCAGATCATTCCTTCCAAACAAGTCATATACACTGTCCCATAGATTCTGCCAGAAATTCCCTGATGCTCCCCAGAATTGTTGAGTATGCCTAAATATGGTAAGATATTGACAGTTAATCAGGAGAGACTTGACAATATTTATACTAGTTCTCCACCAGTAACGCTTTATAAATTTATCATATAAAAGGAAAAGAATCAGTTTGAATCTCCAGGTTGTGATGTCTATTGCCTTGTAATTGTTATACGGTAACATTATAACATTCTATTCAAGACTGAATCTCCAGGTTGTGATGTCTATTGCCTTGTAATGGTTATACGGTAACATTATAACATTCTATTCCATACTGAATCTCCAGGTTGTGATGTCTATTGCCTTGTAATGGTTATACAGTAACATTATAACATTCTATTCCATACTGAATCTCCAGGTTGTGATGTCTATTGCCTTGTAATGGTTATACGGTAACATTATAACATTCTATTCCATACTGAATCTCCAGGTTGTGATGTCTATTGCCTTGTAATGGTTATACGGTAACATTATAACATTCTATTCCATGTAAACTCTATTAAATATGTGTGTTATAAATGTTCAAAGAAATCTCAGTTTAAAATGTTCAATATAATCTCCTTAGAAAATGTTCAATATGATAATGTCTTGGAGATCTCATGTCATCAACCTCATAAAATATCTAAATTTGAGGCTCTTAATGAGAAAATGTACAATAAAATATATTTATTCAGATTTTTCTTTTCATAACTGGACCTCTCTCTGTCATTTGTCTGTAATTTGTCTTTCTATCCTGTTTGCTACATGTATTGTTGATAGATTATGCATCTGTATATAATATATATACTAAATCAATAGATTTGAAGACATGCTTTTGTAACTGTTATAAATGATTCCATGTATAACCCTGGTAATCTGATGACTTATACTAACATATAAACATGTATCTTCAGGTTATATATCTACTAACTATGGTACATTGTAAGAAGTGTCTAGTTCATTTGAAACTATATAATTCAAATGCCTGTATATGGAAACTGAAATATTACTTTCATTATTGCTTCCTACAGTTTGTTTGTTTTTTGGTTGTTATGTTTGTTTTTTGATTGAGAAAAAGGGGGGTGGGGTAGGTTTGTATTATATGCCTTTGATGGCCAATCCTAATAATCTGTTAAGAAGCTGATTTTGATTTTGAATAATACTCAATACACTTGTCTCATAACAAACAAGGCCTTGTCAGGAGCCTTTGACTTTGTTTATCTTGTAATACTTTTTTTTAAATTTTAGTTCATTTAAATGTTTCAGAGTTTAGTGTGACGTCCATTTTCACTGAATTAGTGCACCGTTTTGTTTAGGGGCCAGCTGAAGCCTGAATGCAGTATTTACTCAGCTACGACTACTTATTGAATGACTTTTTTTTTATATCACTGCATTGTGTTTGTTGTCCAATTATAGAATTTAAAAGAAGATGTGGTATGATTGTTAATGAGACCAATTCTTCACAGAAGTTCCAATTAATGTAGTGGTTGTACTCACCATACAACAGAATTCCTGAATGCTATAAATATGAAAAGTGGTGATCCTATATAACAAACAAACTCACCATACAACAGAATTTCTGAATGCTATATATAACTATGAGAAGTGGTGATCCTATAAGAAACATACTCACCATAAAACTGAATTTCTGAATGCTATAAATATGAGAAGTGGTGATCCTATATAACAAACATACTCACCATACAACCATTGACAACTGAATTTCTGAAACCTAATAATATGAGAAGTGGTAACCCTACATTTGTTTTTATAACAAACAAACTCACCATACAACTGAATTCCTGAATGCTATAAATATGAGAAGTGGTGAGCCTATAACAAACAAGGCTTTCTTTACAGAGTCAACAAGCTGAACTCTTCTGTTTTGATCTGTAACCATGGAAACTGGTACTGAAGGTTGTACTTCAGCCATCTTCTGTTAAAATAAATAAATAAACAATCCATCAACTGGTGAGCCTATTCTGTGAATTAACTGTAAATAGTTGTAAAAACATCATCTTTCTAATTGTTCTCATAATACACAGTGAATAAATTAGTGTCAAATTAACTTTAAAGATATAAAGGCGAATTCCTAAAGGTCAAAGACCAAAATCTTGTCTTTTTTCATTTTGTTAATTACAAAAAATGTATCTAAAAAGTGAATATGTGACCTAATCTGTAAATGTTATCATATTAAATATTGATCAGTAAACCAAAAATAAAAAAAATATATGAAAAATAACTGCTAAAAGTAAAAATCATAATTTTTCCTTTAAGGTGGTACCTAACACTACAGGGAGATAACTCTATAAAATCCGCTAAACGTTTTAATCACGTTGTGTTGTTTAAGGGAATATTAAGCTTCTCAATGATCAAAATTAGTGTTTGTCAAATTGCTATATAACCAGTGTAATTTTTCTGACAAAACGGTAGGTTCAAATTTTTTCAAATTTTTATATTTTTGTTTATGTGTCAAAGTAAATACTTTGACAAAATTTTATGAAAATTAAACGAGCCAAATTAATTTTAGTAAAAGTGTTGGGTACCACCTTAATTGCATGTTAAAAGTCTTAAAAACTGTAAACTTCCCATGTAAAAGTCAAAATAAAACATGTAAACCTCCTTTGTAAAAAACACATAAAGATTTAAAAAATGTAAATAGTGTATATATAATGTTGTTGTGTTATGATTGTTAATTTATTCTTCATTTATTTTTTTGGTGGTGGAACTGTTCGACATACGAAAGTATGGTTACCCTATAAAGGGTGTAAAGATCCAGAGAAGAAAAAGAAGGTGGGGTTTTTGATTTTGTGATCAGGTGATTACTTATAGTATAACTAATCGCCGTATTTGAATATAAAAAATAAGACAACGCGTGACCGAATGACGCATGGATTAAACGAGTGCGCAGCAAGAGTTTAATCCATAGCGGTGTTCGGTCACAAGTTGTCTTATTTTTGATATTCAAATACGGCGATTAGTTATTCTTTTTATTACATTGGCAAATGCCTTTTTTTAATGAAATTAATGTAGAAAATGTAAGGAACTATATCTTTTTCCTACGCATTGACAATTTGTTTTGATCCGACGTTATTGACGTCTTGACAACGCCTATTGTTGTATGACGTCAGAGAGTGAAATAACCATGTTTATTTCAAAAGTGAAATTATTGGTTTTTATTTAGCTGGGAAATCAATGTAATTCATTGCAACCAATGTAATAATTCAATTTGGCTGTTTTTATAGTAACAAGGAATTATTTGAATCTGGAATAATTTTTGAATTCTGGAAAATTGTATTAGAAATGTATGATGAAAACTAACCCAACTAAATAGGGTAATCCATGAATAATAATGACTAATTGTAGGTTTCTTAATGTCCAGTGGCAAATATGTCATGCATGTTCAGGACGATCCATGAATAATAATGATAATTTTGAAAATTATACTACTAGAGTGGGGTGCTCATTTTCACCACATCTTTCCATGTTTTCTACAGTTTATGTTCAGGTCTAAATGTTTTTGAAGTATACTGATATTTCTATATGAAGATAACTTCAAATGCAAAATATTCTTAAGCTTGAAAACCGGTTTGTTTTAAGAAAATCATCTGAAAAGTTAGATTAAAGGGTGTTTGAATTTTCCGGATGTATTGTCAATGGGGGACACATATTTGCCGTTTTTACACACATCTATTTAAAACCAAATAACCGCAGCTTTTAACAATTTTGGTCAAATCAATTGCATTATAGATGAATAGCAGACATTTCAAAGGTATAAAGAATTCAAAATAAGGGCATTCAGTCAAATATTTACTTAGAAATACTTCTTTGAAATCGTGTTTTTTATTCAGGAAATTGTCCGAAAATCGTTGTCCGTTTTTCGGTCATTTTCGGTAGGAGCCGCAATTTTGTTTCAGTTTAAAAAAATATTATATTTGTTATAAAAATATAATTTACGGGTACATTTCTTCCATTTCAGCCATCCTTTGAAGTTTTTACACCTCAAAATCCTAAAACGGCGAAATTGTGTCCCCGGCGAAAATGAGCACCCCACTCTATACATACATGTAGTATTGATTTTAAATTTTGAGTCTGGTTGCATTCCGTTATGCTCCATTGTACAGCTATACATGTAGATGTAGGTCAAAATTAGTTATACAAGCTAAAACGTTATTTAACTAAAGGTTAAACTGACGATGTTATAAAATGTTAATCAACTGAGGATATTTAAAGGTACTAGTCTACCTGGTTGAGTTAGGGGGTTATCCCTTGGCTGAGCAGGATAGAACGCCACCTGACGGCTTTATGTTGAGGGTTCGAATCCCGCTGGTACCATCGATATTTTTTAACAATAACAATGTATCATGCATATGGGGTCCAAAGTTCACCTTGACAATATTACATACCTGCGTGTTCAAATCTTGTGACAGTTAATACCATCTAATCAAATTTATGTGAGAAGTAATATTAATTAGTAAGCAACTATTCTTTTTATCAACAATCATACATCGTGTCGTTTATCCTACTTACGTGAAGACACTCGTGGTTACAAAAAGTTGTTTATTTACAAACGGAAACTGGTTTTTTGACATGCGCACTAATTTACAAAACAAACAAGAGGCTCATAGTTTACCAAACTAAACAATACACAAGTTTGAGCTTTCTGAAAAGCTGAAGACTGCTTCGCTCGGGTCCTACTAAAATGCGCCCGGGAGCGCCCGGATAAAGAAACAGCGCCCGGGGAAAAAAAATAGCGCCCGGAGAAAAGAAAAGGCGCCCGGGGATAATTTATAGATAATTTATTGGCATGAGACAACTTTGTTTCGTTGAAATAAGTTATGCATATTGACTTTTTTCTTTAATGTTAGACAACTAATTTGCAAATTTAGATATTATAAATTTGTATTAAAGCACAAAAACAAGTATGAATGTTTCAATTTTAACAATAATATGTGAACACTATTTCGAAAGACATAATAATGGATCACAGTTTATGCCTTAGATTTATTTTTAAATAACAAAATATACGTTTTAATCGAGGACAATATCGTTCATGATTCTTCTTTTATATTCTTATTTATATTTATTGACTAACTTACATACAATTTTGAAATGTAAAATGTAAAAAATACAACAACACTTTAGATGTAGCATCGTACATATCCCCATTTATATTAAGGACAAAAGAATCAATGATTATTTTGTTTTAGGAAAAAAATTATTGTTATAAAATATTATTATTGTATTCTCCCGGGCGCTAATTTTCCTTCCCCGGGCGCTTTTTCTTTTCCCGGGCGCTCTCGGGCGCTCCCGTGCGCTTTTTAGTAGGACCGCTTCGCTCTATCCTAATTTAAGGTAATATGAGTACATGTGGTTGTTGATTTAGTATCGGAAATGCGGTATTTTTAGATATTTAAGAATTGAATGCTTCTTTTTGTAACTTCATTGGGGTGTAAAAGCGTTGACCGAAGTACATTGTGTAATGAAGCGCTTTCGCGCTTCATTCTAAAAATGTGCGCACGGTCAACGCTTTTACAACCCTTTGAAGTTACAAAAAGAAGCATTTAATACTTATAATTACATTTTTTAGCTAGGATCATGAAACACGAATTTTATCATTTTTTTAAATTTAATTCACCTGTGCACATTATTGTCGGACCTCGTGTTATCATGAATGATAAGATTTATTGTGTCATGCAATTGCTTCAGGAATAACATGTGATGTGCAGTTAGCCAATCAGAATAACGTATTATAATGAAACATGCATCTAATGTAATTATTGATTCATATAAGTTGGAAATTTTTATTTTATTAAAAATGATTAATTACTGAGAAAGAAATTTACATTTTTGCTAGATTTCATTATTTATCTGTTCCTAACGAATTTATTTATTTATAATTACATTAGATGTATGTTTCATTATACTGCGTTATTCTGATTGGCTAACTCCAAATCACATGTTATTAGCTCACCTGGCCCGAAGGGCCAAGTGAGCTTTTCCCATCACTTTGCGTCCGGCGTCCGTCGTCGTCCGTCGTCCGTCGTCGTCGTTAACTTTTACAAAAATCTTCTCCTCTGAAACTACTGGGCCAAATTAAACCAAACTTGGCCACTATCATCATTGGGGTATCTAGTTTAAAAAATGTGTCCGGTGACCCGGCCAACCAACAAAGATGGCCGCCATGGCTAAAAATAGAACATAGGGGTAACATGCAGTTTTGGGGTTATAACTCAAAAACCAAAGCATTTAGAGCAAATCTGACAGGAGTAAAATTGTTTATCAGGTCAATTTCTGTCTGCCCTGAAATTTTCAGATGAATTGGACAACCCGTTGTTGGGTTTCTGCCCCTGAATTGGTAGTTTTAAGGAAATTTTGCTGTTTTTGGTTATTATCTTGAATATTATTATAGATAGAGATAAACTGTAAACAGCAAAATGTTCAGCAAAGTAAGATTTACAAATAAGTCAACAGGACCAAAATGGTCTGTTGACCCCTTTAGGAGTTATTGCCCTTTATAGTCAATTTTAAACCATTTTTCGTAAATCTTAATTATCTTTTACAAAAATCTTTTCCTCTGAAACTACTGGGTCAAATTAAACCAAACTTGGCCACTATCATTATTGGGGTATCTAGTTTAAAAATTGTGTCCGGTGACCCGGCCAACCAACCAAGATGGCCGCCATGGCTAAAACTAGAACATATGGGCAAAATGCAATTTTGGCTTATCACTCAAAAACCAAAGCATTTAGAGCAAATCTGACAGGGTAAAATTGTTTATCAGGTCAAGATCTATCTGCCCTGAAATTTTCAGATGAATCGGACAACCCGTTGTTGGGTTGCTGCCCCTGAATTTGTAATTTTAAGGAATTTTTGCTGTTTTTGCATTATTATAGATAGAGATAAATTGTAAACAGCAATAATGTTCAGCAAAGTAAGATTTACGAATAAGTCAACATGACCGAAATGGTCAATTGATCCCCTAAGGAGTTATTGTCCTTTATAGTCAATTTTTAACAATTTTCAAAAAATTTGTAAATTTTTACTAACATTTTCCACTAAAACTATTGGGCCAAGTTCATTATAGATAGAGATAATTGTAAGCAGCAAGAATGTTCAGTAAAGTAAGATGTACAAACACATCACTATCATCAAAACACAATTTTGTCATGAATCCATCTGCTTCCTTTGTTTAATATTCACACAGACCAAGGTGAGCGACACAGGCTCTTTAGAGCCTCTAGTTCCTGAAGCAATTGCATGACACAATAAAACTTATCATTCATGATAACACGAGATCCGACAAGAATATGCACAGGTGAATTAAATTTTAAAAAAATGATAAAATTCGTGTTTTCATGATCCTAGCTAAAAAATGTGATTATAAGTATTGAATGCTCCTTTTTATAACTTCATAGGGTTGTAAAAGCGTTGACCGAAGTACATTTTGTATGAAGCGCGGAGAAGCATTCAATTCTTAAAAATGCTACCCTCTTTTCGTCATCCTGATTTTGTCATAGCTAAAAGTTTCTTTTTGGATTACTAGTTGAATTCTACTCACTTTTGTTTACCTGTTAAATTACATACCTTTTTTACTTCACTCCCAGATTTGCTTTTACACGTTTAACACTTAGTTCTTATTATATATTATTTTGGAAATTTGATTTGAAGCTTAATAATCCAATAAGAAACTTAGTAATTAATCATTTTTGATAAAACTAAAATATCAACTTTTGAGCAAAATGACGGTGGCCAAACATACTTTTCCAACATTGGCCCAACACATGTTTGCTATATGGGTAATAAGTTTTTATAGCGCCTAAATTTACAATTAACAATTTAGACACAGCGGGGACAAGGGATGAAAAATATAGTGTCTACCTCTGAGTTTAATTCACTATAGGAGATGCCATATCTGCTGCAGGAAAAGAAAAGTCTATGTGAAGACTTTCAGAATTAACCCTAACCCTAACCCTTTGACATTAAAACATTAGCAAATTGGCATTACTTAGTGATTTCAATTACTTCCCTTAAACTTGATGAGTCTACACTTTTATACCAGGTTAATTCCAATAAATAATGTTCATGCATCAAACTGAGTTTGCTTTACACTAAACCAACCGCTAGATCAATGCAAGTCACGCCTATGGTTTTTCTTAAACCTCGCATTGGACTCGATTGACTATGACATTTTTTCTTGTGTTATAACTGATCTGTCCTGAGCAAATACACAATATTTATTTATCTTTTACTAGATACTAATTTTCCCAAGATACACAACACTTTAGATGCAAAATTAAAATCACTGTTTCTTCAGTGCTTGGATTTTGTTTCTTTTAAAGATAGAAAAAAATATTGAAATAATTTGATAAAGTGGTGTTCTACAGTTAAGAAAATAATTATGTTATATATATATATACTGTAGTGAAAAATGATCAGCAATATGAAAGTAAATGAATGTGAGAAGTTCAAGGCCACTTTTACATTAGTTATGTCATAAATTGAAAGAAAAAAATCAGTAGGTTCTTCAAGGTTTACGCCATTTTGTAACGGCAGCCATTCATATAAATAGTCAAACTTGTAGTTTTGACATACTTTGCAGCATATGCTTGAGATTGAATCGTTTTTGTGGCATTCTAAAAACTAAATATAAGGAAATTCTCCTTGTTATTTAAATTTTTACGTTTGACCTTTGACCCAAGTTTCACAGAAATTTGACTACTCTGTGGTTTTACGACCAAACTTTTCTTATTGCACACGTTTTCCTTTCCATCAATATATAATTAAGGTGTGTGTTCTTCCGGTACATTAAAGTTTTTAGAAATGAACTCGAGTTGCAGTACTATATTAACCCTGCATTCATATATGGAGTTTTATTATACCTACATGTTGATACGATATTTTAGGGATTGCATTTTCTATCATAATTTACTTGACAGAGGGTTGCTGCTCACAAGGAAGCTATTGAACCAAGAGTTCCAAATTGTGAAGTTTAAATAACTCCTTAATATATTTTACAGACGCCATCACGAGTTGGTCGACTGTTATGGAATATCTGTTTCACCGATGAGGCTGATGATGGATATGTCCATATTGTCATAACTACAATCCCGTCATGTATTCCCCGAATGTGAGGTGCCAAATAAGACTTATCACAGGGTTTGTACTTACATGTGCCACATAAAGAAATGGATCTGCTTACCCTTCCAGAGCAACCCCGTTATTTCGATATATGAAGATGTGGTATGAGTGCTGATGAGACAACTCTCCATCCAAGTCATAATTTATAAAAGTAAACCATTATAGGGCAAGGTACGGTCTTCAACACGGAGCCTTGGCTCACACCGAATAGCAAGCTATATACCCCCCCCCCCCCTAAAAAACCAATACTAGTGTAAAACCATTGAAACGTGAAAACTAACGGTATAATCTATGATATGGTTCATGTTGCTCAGTCTTTCTACGTTATGTTTAGTGTACTGTTGTTTTTATTTTTTGCGGTTTTTTTTCTTCTTTCTTTTTGCCATGGCGTTGTTAGATTATTTCCGACTAATGGCTTTCAATGTCCATTTGGAATCTTTCACCTCTCTCTCATAGTCAAATATTGGCTGTTTTATTTTTATAAGGTATCAGACAACATTGTCATGAGCAGTTTAAACATCATAACTTCGAGCACTTACCATAGAAAATATTATCAGAACATGGCAAACAAACAATAAAATGTTGATTTTTTTTCTTTTCAAAATATATGTAAGCGAATTTTTTTAACCCCAACAAATACAACATACAAGAATCTTAAACCAAGGTATGACTACATCACTAGGTCTGTTTAACCAAGGTATGACTGTACATCACTAGGTCTGCCAAGGTATGACTGTACATCACTAGGTCTGTTTAACCAAGGTATGACTGTACATCACTAGGTCTGCCAAGGTATGACTGTACATCACTAGGTCTGTTTAACCAAAGAGAAAGATCAGAAGGACAAATGGACAAAACCTTGGGAAATATTCTGGTGGATTATTCATTTTTATCTAATCTTTCAAATAATTTCATAGTTTTTGTGTCGCATACCCGACCATTAAACATATGTTTACATTTGTGAATAAACAATTTTGATAGTTATAGTCAATTCATGAGCCAGCAAGTCTACAACTGAATGTGACTAAAACAACTAGCACTGTTACAAATAAAACACAAAATCGATTTCATATGAATTCTTTATAAAAGATACATTTGTAAGCTATAACAATTACTATATAGCGATTTAACAGAACACTGACCAGCAGCGTATCATTAAAATACCATTATCAAAGATCGTTAACACTGGCTACACATGAAGCAATGTATTAACAAAATACCGTTATCAAAGATCGTTAATTTATAAGAACACTGGCTACACATGTAGCAGTGGATCAACAAAATACCATTATCAAAGATCGTTCATTTAAAAGAACACTGGCTACACATGTAGCAATGTATTAACAAAATACCATTATCAAAGATCGTTAATTTAAAAGAACATTGGCTACACATGTAGCAGTGGATCAAAAAAATACCATTATCAAAGATCGTTCATTTAAAAGATCACTGGCTACACATGTAGCAATATATTAACAAAATACCATTATCAAAGATCGTTCATTTAAAAGAACATTGGCTACACATGTAGCAGTGGATCAACAAAATACCATTATCAAAGATCGTTCATTTAAAAGAACACTGGCTACACATGTAGCAATATATTAACAAAATACCATTATCAAAGATCGTTAATTAAAAAGAACACTGGCTACACATGTAGCAATGTATTAACAAAATACCATTATCAAAGATCGTAAATTTAAAAGAACACTGGCTACACATGTAGCAATGTATTAACAAAATACCATTATCAAAGATCGTTAATTTAAAAGAACACTGGCTACACATGTACCAATGTATTAACAAAATACTATTATCAAAGATCGTTAATTTAAAAGAACACTGGCTACACATGTAGCAATGTATTAACAAAATACCATTATAAAAGATTGTTCATTTAAAAGAACACTGGCTACACATGTAGCAATGTATTAACAAAATGCCATTATAAAAGATTGTTTATTTATAAGAACATCGGCTTCACATGTAGCAATGTATTAACAAAATACCATTATAAAGGATTGTTCATTTATAAGAACATTGGCTTCACATGTAGCAATGTATTAACACAATACCATTATAAAAGATTGTTCATTTATAAGAACACTGGCTACACATGTAGCAATGTATTAACAAAATACCATTATCAAAGATTGTTCATTTATAAGAACATTGGCTTCACATGTAGCAATGTATTAACAAAATACCATTATAAAAGATTGTTCATTTATAAGAACACTGGCTACACATGTAGCAATGTATTAACAAAATACCATTATCAAAAATTGTTCATTTAGAAGAACACTGGCTACACATGTAGCCGTGGGTCAACAAATACCATTATCAAAGATTGTTCATTTATAAGAACACTGTCTACACATGTAGCAGTGGAACAACAAAATACCATTATCAAAAATTGTTCATTTTAAAGAACACTGGCTTCACATGTAGCAATGTGTTAACAAAATACCATTATCAAAGATTGTTCATTTATAAAATCATTGGCTACACATGTAGCCGTGGGTCAACAAAATACCATTATCAAAAATTGATTCATTTAGAAGAACACTGGCTAAACATGTAGCAGTTGATCAACAAAATACCATTATCAAAAATTGTTCATTTAGAAAAACACTGGCTACACATGTAGCAGTGGATCAACAAAATAACATTTTCAAAGATCATTCAGTTATAAGAACACTGGCAACACATGTATCAGTGGATCAACAAAATACTATTATCAAAAGTTGTTCTTTAGAGCACTGACTATAGTAGTGTATTGTTCGATCACTAAGAAGGGCACTGGCTAGCAGTTTATAATCAAGTAAAATTATATATTTGTCCATTAAGGAGAACACGTGTTATACATTTAGCAGTGTATCAACAACATTACATTATCAAGGATTATTCATTTAGAATAGCACTGGCTACACATGTAGCAGTGTTTTTACAAAATAAAATAATCAAATGTTGCTCCTTCAAAAGAACACAAGCTATGCACACGTAGCAGTGTTTTAACAAAATAACATAATCAAAGAGTGTTCCTTCAAAAGAACACAAGCTATGCAAACGTAGCAGTGTTTTAACAAAATAGGCATAATCAAAGTTTGTTCCTTCAAAAAAACACTGGCTGCACATGTAACAGTGTTTTTACAAAATAACATATTCGAAGATTGTTCCTTCAAACAAACAAGCTAAACATGTAGCAGTGTTTTATCAGATAAAATAATCAGATATTGTTCCTTCAAAAGAACACTGGCTACACATGAAGCAGTGTATAAACAAAATAAAATAATCAGAGATTGTCCATTTCAAAACTCAAAATCAAAATAAAATGTTTGACAAAATAAATTTCAAAAACACCTGTATGCTGCTTTTTATAGATTAAGGCGATGTTTACGTATCTAGGCTTTAGCAGTCAATTTACAGTACTTATAAAGGCGTTAAAATGAAAAGAAAAAGCATTTCGTTTGGTGCTTTTAATATACTTTATGTTTATTCATATTTTTTTTGATTTATTGTATTTCTGAAAGTATATATATAAATGATACATGACATATTATTTTTGCTATACGTAGATGCAGTTCAATGATTTCTAAACGCATACATGATTGTTGGACATTTATCTCCATGTATTTGTATTTAATATAGAATATTGTATGTTCTCTGTAAACTTGTATTTAGTTTTTAGAGAATGAAATATCCATCTGTCTTATATCTATTTATTAGCCAACACATCCAAATCTCCTTATTTTATAAACTTAATATACATGTATGTACCATTTCATTAAAATACGAAAATCATCCCAATTACGTAAACTTCGTCTTAATCACAAAATAAAATATCATATTTAGGTTCCACATGTATTCAAACACTCATATAGTCTAATTGATTTCATTTTGGTAGATTTAAAATGGATGTGGTCAATCTTCCGACTACCGGTATACTAAAATAAATTTTACATCCTTAAAAAATATACATGGTCAATTTTTCTCTTTGGTCCATTTTTAAAGATATACACGACTAATAAATAATGAACTTGTTTCACGTTTACTATAATTGTCAACATAAACATTATTTCAGTATCACATTCACACACTTCGGCATTCATTTTCTCTCTAAAGGGTCATTCGGATAGACATTATTTATGATAGGCCACTCCGAATTGAATTGCTTGTTCTTCTGACGTTGATCTAAGATGAACATTTCAGCAAGCAAATCCGAAATACATCCACTGATTGAATCAATTCGGAGTGACCTTAACGTCAATATCGGACATTTGTAATGAACAATGGAACAAGGAGTGAAATCTGGTTTGTTCATTGTTGAAGGCCGTACGGTGACCTATAGTTGTTAATGTCTGTGTCATTTTGGTCTCTTGTGGACAGTTGTCTCATTGGCAATCATACCACATCTTCTTTTTTTATATTAGAAGCGAAGCTCCTGCTAGAGGAGGAAGATAAAGACTAGGTAACAGGTAACAGGTTATACCTTGCTATGGGCTCTCCAAGACTAGTAGCAATGTGATGTTTTTGCTTCGTGTCAAAAGGCTAAATGTGACTTTTGGACGAGGAACAGCAATATCAGCGCTGCTCCTTAGTTGGATACGCGTGATATTTTCTGTCTCTGTTTATAAATATATTATTGTATAACTACCTACATTAATGTTAAAACAGTTGCCGCTTTTGCTACCTTCAGGTTGGAATAAAAATACGTAATACGAAGTAAAATAACTTAAAACAACTTACAAATATCCTATACTGACTTATCAAGAATAATAATTACGACCACCTCCCCCACACACATATACACACACATACACATAATCATTAATACCTCACAGCTGTATTGTCAGGAACACAAGGCATATTAATATCACATAAACTAACAATCAGTGGGTTGGGATCATTTGGGAATACGGTGGTGGCGGGGAAGACGGTAGTCTCTCAATGACGTCATGTCCGTTATATGGCGGTGGTTCTGTTGGTCCCGAGTATATCGGTAACATAATGCTCAATGGGATATCGGTATCCGTGGTTTCTGTTTCTGGATTTGGTAGACTTTCCCCATGGCTTACTCTGTCTGTTCGAATCACATTTCGACGCCGCCTCGCAATTTGACGTCTCCCTTCGTCTGAATTTGCATCTGGGTTAATAGTTCCACTTCCTGGTCGACAAGAACATCGTCTAGAAGACACACACAAACAAATAAGCACAACACTTCCGGTAAGCAAAACTAAAGCCCCTATTATTCCACCAACGATTTTTGTTGTCAGAGAATGCTTTTTGTTTTTATCGTCTTCTTCGTCTTCTTCGTCTTCCTTGTCTTTCTTGTCACATGCCTCGCGCAAATCATCTAAAAATATAAGAGAAATATCACATGTCAAACAAAATGGGCGCCGAACGTTCATCAGAACATAAAACAAAAAACATTTATGCGGATATAGTCATATGAAATTCATTTTTCCTTCCGCTAGTCCTGTTTATGCGTGACAAACCAAGTCAGGATATTCGTTTTTAAAATCTCCATCCCCTCCCCCCATCGTTCCCCACCCCACCACACCGAATATCAATATCCTCTATCAAAAACACTAACCTTTTTCTCCTGAAACGAAGGTAAATGTAAAGCCTTCATATTCTACGTAGTTGTCAGAGTAAAATTCAAAATATAAGACACCATCGTCACTGATGATATCGCTTGGAGCTGTAGATCCACAGTATTTACCGATTTGTCTGCCTGTATCATCCACACCTAAAACATAAAACAAATCAAGTGATGTGCGAATGTTTCTGGTACCATTAAGTAGCCTCTCGAATGATCATTTGAAACATCAACAACAAGAGAAATAAATTTCACACCGGAAGCTAAATAATGCTGATACTAGAAGAGAAATATATTCCGTTTACTCTATAGTATACCCACCGTCGTATATCACAAGTTTGTCGTTATAGTATACCAACCGTCGTTTATCACAAGTTTCTATAGTATACCCACCCTCGTATATCACAAGTTTGTCTTTATAGTATACCCAGCGTCGTATATTACAAGTTTGTCGTTATAGTATACCCACCGTCGTGTATCACATGTTTGTCATTATAGTATACCCACCGTCGTATATATCACAAGTTTGTCGATATAGTATACCCACCGTCGTATATAACAAGTTTGTCGTTATAGTTTACCCACCGTCGTATATCATAAGGTTGTCGTGGTCACAATGATGATGAGGTTCCAACATAAAACTTTCAAAGCAAATCTTCACTTCGTTTTTTGGTTTATCAGCTCGTATCTGCCAACAATGAAAAAAGTCCCTAAAATTAAAAAAAACACACTATAAATATAATAAAATCCAGAAACATTTTACCAATTCGTTTCACAGTCGTAAAACCAACAAAAAAAGCAGAAAAGGGAGACAATTCAAGATTTAAGTGTCGACTCTGTAATTCCACAGCTCTCACACGACTTTTAGTGTCGGCTCTGTAATTCCACAGCTCTCATACGATTTGTAGTGTGAGCTCTGTAATTCCACAGCTCTCACACGACTTGTAGTGTGGGCTCTGTAATTCCACAGCTCTCACACGACTTGTAGTGTGGGCTCTGTAATTCCACAGTTCTCACACGACTTGTAGTGTGGTTTCTGTAATTCCACAGCTCTCACACGACTTGTAGTGTGGGCTCTGTAATTCCACAGCTCTCGCACGACTTGTAGTCGGCTCTGTAATTCCACAGCTCTCACACGACTTGTAGTCACACATGAATATTAAATTCCGTAAACATTCAATAATGTTGTCGTTTATTTATTAAGCAACTATGTACCACAAAAGCTACAGTGAAATTTAAAATATGTTTTACAAGCTATTATAATTTAGTAAAATTAGGACCTTGATCGACGTTTAGGTTTGTTGTGTTTTTAAACCATTATATATACATCATCATTTGTCAATACATAACTTAATTTGGATAAGTACTACCCTGTACTTGTTATACATCATCATTTGACATAACTTACTTTGGATAAGAACCATGTACTTGTGGTAATGTAAAACTTGAGGCATATGGTTTGGCTATATAATATTCACACTTCTGTTTTTTCCAACACATAGCTGTATAGTAAAGAAAATAATACATCACATTACATGAGCATAAAAAATATAAAACCTTGTGTATTAACAGGTTTAAAATCCAGCTGAAAACATATATAATGAGTGCCATGAAACTTAATACGAGGATTTTAATCCTGTTGAAAACATATATATTATGAAGCGTCACTGATGAGTCTTTTGTAGACGAAACGCGCGTCTGGCGTAAGTGTAAAATTAAGAGTCTATGATGAGTTTATTATGAGTACTAGACGTACAATGAAATGTCATGTACATTAAAAGGAGGATTGACACAACTTTATTTCAGATATCACATATCTTATATTTTGGCAAAAAAAAGGTTCAACTCTGTCAAATGAATTAATTTAAAGTATTGGTTAAACGCAACCGCGTGGAGACCGAGTATATTCAATATTAGGTAAGTAGGAAGGCGGGGCTTATTTCAATACAAGGTTAGTAGTTGTGTTTCGTCCCTTTATAAAAACAACACGGTGTTGAGGGAAAAAACTTTAAAGGTTTCAACAGACAATGCAATCATGATGATAAACGATTGAAATTAATGAATGAAATAAATTTAAAGCTAATACGTTGTTATTGTTGGCATTTGTTATTGTATAGACCAATGGAAATAGGTTCTTAATACTAACGGTATTGAAGAGTTGATCATATTTATAGGCAACTAATCTTAATACCACATGTTAAGATAGTCGGTAAGATAAAATTCGTTACATAGTGTGCTAGTGACCTAATACAATATATATCGTATTAGGTCACTAACACTCTATGTAACTAATATTCTACTGTATAATTCCTGATGTAATAGTCCAAGATAATTCTTTAAATTAACTGTTTGGTAACCATGACAATGCAAATAACCGTATTTTTTTATATGGACCACTATCTTTCTACATTCATTTTGCAAAGTTTCATGAAAATCTGTCTCAACCATCTCCTATATACCTAACCAAGTATAAGGAAGGGTTGAGATCTCACAGAACATGTTTAACCCGCCGCATTTTTGCTCCTGTCCCATTGGTGGCCTTGAGCTATTTTCTTCTCTTTGGACGGGTTGTTGTCTCTTTGATATATTCTCTATTTCGATTCTCAGATTTATTAGTTAGATTTGTGTGTTAGAGATAATATATTGTTAATATATGTTCTACAATAGCGTGAAAGACTTTGAAGTGTGGTCAAAGTATGAGTGTTTGTTGTTTTTTCTTCTTCATGTGATCGTGGTGATATTTCAAGGGTGAATTCATCATATTCTTTCTACCCATTTATACCACAAGGATAAGAATCTCTGAGTACCCATAGTGACTTAATTATAAACAAGAGACAGAAAGAACTGATATCAAAGTACCGAAAGCGACTAAAACCTAGTTTTACGAACAATTTAGACTATTTAATTTTTATTTAGTAGATTTCTGAAGGAATATTCTACATAATTTTCTTTTATTCAAACCTACCATTTTGTAGATCTATTGGTATTATTAGTTACATTGTGTGCTAGTGACCTAATGCGGTATATATTGGTTCAGTAAATTCCATATGGGATAAGAACGAATTTACCTTACCGACTATCATAACATGTGGCCATAGACTAGTGTCCTATCATAGTGAGCAAGTCTCCAATGCCGTATGCAGAAAGAAACTATACTTTCATTGATCATTCAAAAACAAATGCCAGCAATAACACTGGCAACTTGTTATCTTTAAATGTGTTTTATGAATTATTTCAATCTTTCATCATCTGTTGAAACCTTAAAGATTTTTCCTCAGTACCGTTTTGTTATTATAAAGGGACGTAACACCACTGCTGAAATAAACCCCGCTTACCTACTAACCTTATATGCCATAATGTATACACCATCTACACGCAGTTGCTTTTAAGCAATCATATCCCTAGAAATGTATAGGAGGTACGATAAGAGCACTCACCTTGTAATGTAAACACAGAAAATATAATCAAAGTGACAATAACAATCCTCTTTATGTAGTATCCATCTTTTGCCATACCATCTGTAACAAATAAAAGTCATTATGTAAACTGTAAACTGTAAACTGTAAACTGTCTCCGTCTATATCTCGTTCACAAGCATTTGTTTGGGAGGACAGCATGTTTACTTGCATAAAGTAACAATATGCATTAGTATGAAATACTGGCCGATCTTAATCATTTTTATCGATCTTACGAATGCTGTCCGATATAACGAATGCTCATTTTGACATAAGTTTCTCCATTTCCAATTTGACCAGGCATGCAGGTTTACACATTGTCAGTGCATAGATACATTGTATAACTAAAGGAAAAGTATGAGGATCTTATTCCTTCTGTATTTACATAAGATAAGTGATGTTCGCCAATTAACACAATTGTCCATCCATTTGTAGCTGTTCATCAAAACGAGTTGACAGCCCTGTCGCTAAGACACAAGATGATCCGTTCAAATGCTGAGTTTTATTTCATATAAGACTGTATTATTAATTTCTTACCATTGTGACTTGTTCCTAATGCTTGTCTCTATAAGTCGTGGATAAAATTTACTTTTGTTTTAATTACATACATATAGATATATATATGTATACACTACGTAAATAACATTTATATATGCACTACTTAAACAAGTACCTAGACATTTTATATTTATCGGTGATATATCCAACAAAGAGTTTACAAATTGGGCTTTAAATCTATGAAGGGTATATAAGGTTGGATTAACAAATATCGTGACAGAATAATCTATATATATATAATTTAATATTTGATATTGCCAGCCGTTCTAAATTATTACAGTGGTACTAGACCGTAAACACTCGACCTTCACTTAACTTAATACTGATACGTTAGAATTTTTATCAAATATCCACACTTGGTAATATAAATGAACAGCTGCGTCGTGAGCGCATGATACGCCCGTCTCATTTTCAAAGAATAAAGTTAAATTACATCTCAAAGTCATATTTGATATTTATGAAAATAAAAAGGGAGCTTACAATGTACATCAATAAATATAAACATTTCACCAAAATTTCATGGGAATTTCTGAAAGCTTTTTTGAGTTATTATCCAAAAACTGGAAACCCCCTTTTTTAGCTCACCTGGCCCAAAGGGCCAAGTGAGCTTTTCTCATCACTTTGCGTCCGGCGTCCGTCGTCCGTCGTCGTCCGGCGTTAGCTTTTACAAAAATCTTCTCCTCTGAAACTACTGGGCCAAATCAAACCAAACTTGGCCACAATCATCATTGGGGTATCTAGTTAAAAAAATGTGTGGCGTGACCCGGTCAACCAACCAAGATGGCCGCCACGGCTAAAAATAGAACATAGGGGTAAAATGCAGTTTTTGGCTTATAACTCAAAAACCAAAGCATTTAGAGCAAATCTGACATGGGGTAAACATGTTCATCAGGTCAAGATCTATCTGCCCTGAAATTTTCAGATGAATCGGTCAATCGGTTGTTGGGTTGCTGCCCCTGAATTGGTAATTTTGAGGAAATTTTGCTGTTTTTGGTTATTATCTTGAATATTATTATAGATAGAGATAAACTGTAAACAGCAATAATGTTCAGCAAAGTAAGATCAACAAAAAAGTTAACATGACCAAAATGGTCAGTTGACCCGTTTAGGAGTTATTGCCCTTTATAGTCAATTTTAACCATTTTTCGTTAATTAAAGTAATCTTTTACAAAAATCTTCTCCTCTGAAACTACTGGGCCAAATTAATCCAAACTTGGCCACAATCATCTTTGGGGTATCTAGTTTAAAAAATGTGTGGCGTGACCTGGTCAACCAACCAAGATGGCCGCCACGGCTAAAAATAGAACAAAGGGGTAAAATGCAGTTTTTGGCTTATAACTCAAAAACCAAAGCATTTTGAGGAAATTTGACATGGGGATAAAAATGTTTATCAGGTCAAGATCTATCTGCCCTGAAATTTTCAGATGAATCGGTCAATCAGTTGTTGGGTTGCTGCCCCTGAATTGGTAAATTTGAGGAAATTTTGCTGTTTTTGGTTATTATCTTGAATATTATTATAGATAGAGATAAACTGTAAACAGCAATAATGTTCAGCAAAGTAAGATCTACAAATAAGTCAACATGACCAAAATGGTCAGTTGACCCGTTTAGGAGTTATTGCCCTTTATAGTCAATTTTTAACCATTTTTCGTAAATTAAAGTTATCTTTTACAAAAATCTTCTCCTCTGAAACAACTGGGCCAAATTAATCCAAACTTGGCCACAATCATCTTTGGGGTATCTTGTTTAAAAAATGTGTGGCGTGACCTGGTCAACCAACCAAGATGGCCGCCACTGCTAAAAATAGAACATAGGGGTAAAATGCAGTTTTTGGCTTATAACTCAAAAACCAAAGCATTTTGAGGAAATCTGACAGGGATAAAAATGATTATCAGGTCAAGATCTATCTGCCCTGAAATTTTCAGATGAATCGGTCAATCGGTTGTTGGGTTGCTGCCCCTGAATTGGTAATTTTGAGGAAATTTTGCTGTTTTTGGTTATTATCTTGAATATTATTATAGATAGAGATAAACTGTAAACAGCAATAATGTTCAGCAAAGTAAGATCTACAAATAAGTCAACATGACCAAAATGGTCAGTTGACCCGTTTAGGAGTTATTGCCCTTTATAGTCAATTTTTAACCATTTTTCGTAAATTAAAGTTATCTTTTACAAAAATCTTCTCCTCTGAAACAACTGGGCCAAATTAATCCAAACTTGGCCACAATCATCTTTGGGGTATCTTGTTTAAAAAATGTGTGGCGTGACCTGGTCAACCAACCAAGATGGCCGCCACTGCTAAAAATAGAACATAGGGGTAAAATGCAGTTTTTGGCTTATAACTCAAAAACCAAAGCATTTTGAGGAAATCTGACAGGGATAAAAATGATTATCAGGTCAAGATCTATCTGCCCTGAAATTTTCAGATGAATCGGTCAATCGGTTGTTGGGTTGCTGCCCCTGAATTGGTAATTTTGAGGAAATTTTGCTGTTTTTGGTTATTATCTTGAATATTATTATAGATAGAGATAAACTGAAAACAGCAATAATGTTCAGCAAAGTAAGATCAACAAAAAAGTTAACATGACCAAAATGGTCAGTTGACCCGTTTAGGAGTTATTGCCCTTTATAGTCAATTTTTAACCATTTTTCGTAAATTAAAGTTATCTTTTACAAAAATCTTCTCCTCTGAAACAACTGGGCCAAATTAATCCAAACTTGGCCACAATCATCTTTGGGGTATCTAGTTAAAAAAATGTGTGGCGTGACCCGGTCAACCAACCAAGATGGCCGCCACGGCTAAAAATAGAACATAGGGGTAAAATGCAGTTTTTGGCTTATAACTCAAAAACCAAAGCATTTAGAGCAAATCTGACATGGGGTAAACATGTTCATCAGGTCAAGATCTATCTGCCCTGAAATTTTCAGATGAATCGGTCAATCGGTTGTTGGGTTGCTGCCCCTGAATTGGTAATTTTGAGGAAATTTTGCTGTTTTTGGTTATTATCTTGAATATTATTATAGATAGAGATAAACTGTAAACAGCAATAATGTTCAGCAAAGTAAGATCAACAAAAAAGTTAACATGACCAAAATGGTCAGTTGACCCGTTTAGGAGTTATTGCCCTTTATAGTCAATTTTTAACCATTTTTCGTAAATTAAAGTTATCTTTTACAAAATCTTCTCCTCTGAAACAACTGGGCCAAATTAATCCAAACTTGGCCACAATCATCTTTGGGGTATCTGTTTAAAAAATGTGTGGCGTGACCTGGTCAACCAACCAAGATGGCCGCCACGCTAAAAATAGAACATAGGGGTAAAATGCAGTTTTTGGCTTATAACTCAAAAACCAAAGCATTTTGAGGAAATCTGACAGGGATAAAAATGATTATCAGGTCAAGATCTATCTGCCCTGAAATTTTCAGATGAATCGGTCAATCGGTTGTTGGGTTGCTGCCCCTGAATTGGTAATTTTGAGGAAATTTTGCTGTTTTGGTTATTATCTTGAATATTATTATAGATAGAGATAAACTGTAAACAGCAATAATGTTCAGCAAAGTAAGATCTACAAATAAGTCAACATGACCAAAATGGTCAGTTGACCCGTTTAGGAGTTATTGCCCTTTATAGTCAATTTTTAACCATTTTTCGTAAATTAAAGTTATCTTTTACAAAAATCTTCTCCTCTGAAACAACTGGGCCAAATTAATCCAAACTTGGCCACAATCATCTTTGGGGTATCTTGTTTAAAAAATGTGTGGCGTGACCTGGTCAACCAACCAAGATGGCCGCCACTGCTAAAAATAGAACATAGGGGTAAAATGCAGTTTTTGGCTTATAACTCAAAAACCAAAGCATTTTGAGGAAATCTGACAGGGATAAAAAATGATTATCAGGTCAAGATCTATCTGCCCTGAAATTTTCAGATGAATCGGTCAATCGGTTGTTGGGTTGCTGCCCCTGAATTGGTAATTTTGAGGAAATTTTGCTGTTTTTGGTTATTATCTTGAATATTATTATAGATAGAGATAAACTGTAAACAGCAATAATGTTCAGCAAAGTAAGATCAACAAAAAAGTTAACATGACCAAAATGGTCAGTTGACCCGTTTAGGAGTTATTGCCCTTTATAGTCAATTTTTAACCATTTTTCGTAAATTAAAGTTATCTTTTACAAAAATCTTCTCCTCTGAAACAACTGGGCCAAATTAATCCAAACTTGGCCACAATCATCTTTGGGGTATCTTGTTTAAAAAATGTGTGGCGTGACCTGGTCAACCAACCAAGATGGCCGCCACTGCTAAAAATAGAACATAGGGGTAAAATGCAGTTTTTGGCTTATAACTCAAAAACCAAAGCATTTGAGGAAATCTGACAGGGATAAAAATGATTATCAGGTCAAGATCTATCTGCCCTGAAATTTTCAGATGAATCGGTCAATCGGTTGTTGGGTTGCTGCCCCTGAATTGGTAATTTTGAGGAAATTTTGCTGTTTTTGGTTATTATCTTGAATATTATTATAGATAGAGATAAACTGTAAACAGCAATAATGTTCAGCAAAGTAAGATCTACAAATAAGTCAACATGACCAAAATGGTCAGTTGACCCGTTTAGGAGTTATTGCCCTTTATAGTCAATTTTTAACCATTTTTCGTAAATTAAAGTTATCTTTTACAAAAATCTTCTCCTCTGAAACAACTGGGCCAAATTAATCCAAACTTGGCCACAATCATCTTGGGGTATCTGTTAAAAAAATGTGTGGCGTGACCCTGGTCAACCAACCAAGATGGCCGCCACTGCTAAAAATAGAACATAGGGGTAAAATGCAGTTTTTGGCTTATAACTCAAAAACCAAAGCATTTTGAGGAAATCTGACAGGGATAAAAATGATTATCAGGTCAAGATCTATCTGCCCTGAAATTTTCAGATGAATCGGTCAATCGGTTGTTGGGTTGCTGCCCCTGAATTGGTAATTTTGAGGAAATTTTGCTGTTTTTGGTTATTATCTTGAATATTATTATAGATAGAGATAAACTGTAAACAGCAATAATGTTCAGCAAAGTAAGATCAACAAAAAGTTAACATGACCAAAATGGTCAGTTGACCCGTTTAGGAGTTATTGCCCTTTATAGTCAATTTTAACCATTTTTCGTTAATTAAAGTAATCTTTTACAAAAATCTTCTCCTCTGAAACTACTGGGCCAAATTAATCCAAACTTGGCCACAATCATCTTTGGGGTATCTAGTTAAAAAAATGTGTGGCGTGACCCTGGTCAACCAACCAAGATGGCCGCCACGGCTAAAAATAGAACATAGGGGTAAAATGCAGTTTTTGGCTTATAACTCAAAAACCAAAGCATTTTGAGGAAATCTGACAGGGATAAAAAATGATTATCAGGTCAAGATCTATCTGCCCTGAAATTTTCAGATGAATCGGTCAATCGGTTGTTGGGTTGCTGCCCCTGAATTGGTAATTTTGAGGAAATTTTGCTGTTTTTGGTTATTATCTTGAATATTATTATAGATAGAGATAAACTGTAAACACAATAATGTTCAGCAAAGTAAGATCACACAAAAAGTTCAACATGACCAAAATGGTCAGTTGACCCGTTTAGGAGTTATTGCCCTTTATAGTCAATTTTTAACCATTTTTCGTAAATTAAAGTTATCTTTTACAAAAATCTTCTCCTCTGAAACAACTGGGCCAAATTAATCCAAACTTGGCCACAATCATCTTTGGGGTATCTAGTTTAAAAAAATGTGTGGCGTGACCTGGTCAACCAACCAAGATGGCCGCCACTGCTAAAAATAGAACATAGGGGTAAAATGCAGTTTTTGGCTTATAACTCAAAAACCAAAGCATTTTGAGGAAATCTGACAGGGATAAAAATGATTATCAGGTCAAGATCTATCTGCCCTGAAATTTTCAGATGAATCGGTCAATCGGTTGTTGGGTTGCTGCCCCTGAATTGGTAATTTTGAGGAAATTTTGCTGTTTTTGGTTATTATCTTGAATATTATTATAGATAGAGATAAACTGTAAACAACAATAATGTTCAGCAAAGTAAGATCACAAAAAAGTCAACATGACCAAAATGGTCAGTTGACCCGTTTAGGAGTTATTGCCCTTTATAGTCAATTTTAACCATTTTTCGTATTAAAGTAATCTTTTACAAAAATCTTCTCCTCTGAAACTACTGGGCCAAATTAATCCAAACTTGGCCACAATCATCATTGGGGTATCTAGTTAAAAAATGTGTGGCGTGACCCGGTCAACCAACCAAGATGGCCGCCACGGCTAAAAATAGAACATAGGGGTAAAATGCAGTTTTTGGCTTATAACTCAAAAACCAAAGCATTTAGGCAAATCTGACATGGGGTAAAAATGTTATCAGGTCAAGATCTATCTGCCCTGAAATTTTCAGATGAATCGGTCAATCGGTTGTTGGGTTGCTGCCCCTGAATTGGTAATTTTGAGGAAATTTTGCTGTTTTTGGTTATTATCTTGAATATTATTATAGATAGAGATAAACTGTAAACAGCAATAATGTTCAGCAAAGTAAGATCAACAAAAAGTTAACATGACCAAAATGGTCAGTTGACCCGTTTAGGAGTTATTGCCCTTTATAGTCAATTTTAACCATTTTTCGTTAATGAAAGTAATCTTTTACAAAAATCTTCTCCTCTGAAACTACTGGGCCAAATTATTCCAAACTTGGCCACAATCATCTTTGGGGTATCTAGTTTAAAAAATGTGTGGCGTGACCTGGTCAACCAACCAAGATGGCCGCCACGGCAAAAAATAGAACAAAGGGGTAAAATGCAGTTTTTGGCTTATAACTCAAAAACCAAAGCATTTTGAGGAAATTTGACACGGGGATAAAAATGATTATCAGGTCAAGATCTATCTGCCCTGAAATTTTCAGATGAATCGGTCAATCGGTTGTTGGGTTGCTGCCCCTGAATTGGTAATTTTGAGGAAATTTTGCTGTTTTTGGTTATTATCTTGAATATTATTATAGATAGAGATAAACTGTAAACAGCAATAATGTTCAGCAAAGAAAGATCTACAAATAAGTCAACATGACCAAAATGGTCAGTTGACCCGTTTAGGAGTTATTGCCCTTTATAGTCAATTTTTAACCATTTTTTGTAAATTAAAAGTAATCTTTTACAAAAATCTTCTCCTCTGAAACTACTGGGCCAAATTAATCCAAACTTGGCCACAATCATCTTTGGGGTATCTAGTTTAAAAAATGTGTGGCGTGACCTGGTCAACCAACCAAGATGGCCGCCACTGCTAAAAATAGAACATAGGGGTAAAATGCAGTTTTTGGCTTATAACTCCAAAACCAAAGCATTTTGAGGAAATCTGACATGGGATAAAAATGATTATCAGGTCAAGATCTATCTTCCCTGAAATTTTCAGATGAATCGGTCAATCGGTTGTTGGGTTGCTGCCCCTGAATTGGTAATTTTGAGGAAATTTTGCTGTTTTTGGTTATTATCTTGAATATTATTATAGATAGAGATAAATTGTAAACAGCAATAATGTTCAGCAAAGTAAGATCTACAAATAAGTCAACATGACCAAAATGGTCAGTTGACCCCTTTAGGAGTTATTGCCCTTTACAGTCAATCTTTAACCATTTTTCAAAAATCTAAGTTATCTTTTACAAAAATCTTCTCCTCTGAAACTCCTGGGCCAAATTAATCCAAACTTGGCCACAATCATCTATAAGATGGCCGCCACGGCTAAAAATAGAACATAGGGGTAAAATGCAGTTTTTGGCTTATAACTATGAAACCAAAGCATCTAGAGCAAATCTGACAAGAAGTTAAATTGTTAATCAAGTCAATATCTATCTGCCCTGAATTTTTCAGATGAATTGGACAACTGGTTGTTGGTTGCTGCCCTCCAATTGGTAATTTTTAAAGAAATTTTGCCGTTTTTGGTTATCTTGAATACTATTATAGATAGCGATAAACTGTAAACAGCAATAATGTTCAGCAAAGTAAGATCTACAAATAAGTCAACATGACCTAAATGGTCAATTGACCCCTTAAGGAGTTATTGCCCTTTATAGTCAATTTTTAACAATTTTCATTAATTTGGTAAATTTATGTAAATTTTTACCAAATATAGTTCTCTGTTACTAATGGGCAAAGTTCATTATAGATATAATTGTAAGAAGCAAAATCGTTCAGTAAAGTAAGAACTTCAAACACATCACCATCACCAAAATACAATTTTGTCATGAATCCATTTGTGTCCTTTGTTTAATATGCACATAGACCAAGGTGAGCGACACAGGCTCTTTAGAGCCTCTAGTTTAATGAATAAACCCCCATAACTCGGAAATGTAAAATTTATAAAATTCCAAAGGAAGCTTACATCAATAAACATAAATAATAATCACCAAAGTTGCATGAGAACTGCTTAAAGCATCTTTGAGTAATTGTCCGAAAACTGGAAAATCCCCCCACCCCCCCCCCCCAAAAAAAATCCCCTTTTGTATGAATAAAATCCTGCAAGTCGGAAACATAAAATTTTGAATTTATAAAAACCGAAAATCATGTCAATAGATAAATGTATATAAGCAATTCACAAAAATGTCTTGCAAGATGTTGAAAGCATTCTGAGTTACTTCTACAAACTGAAAAATCTCCCTTTTTTAATGAATAAAATCCATAACTTAGAAAAATAGTATCTTAAATTTATATATAATAAAAAAAACTAAAAACAAACGGAGCCTACATCAATGAATATTTAAAACAAATTCAATTCATAATAGTTTTTTTTGCAAATTGGTTAAAGCCTTTTTGGAGTTAATGTCCGACATGTTGACGAAGGACGGACAGACAACGGTATACCATAATACGTTCCGTAAACGGGCGTATAAAAAGGAAAAAAAATAACTTGGTTTATGTCATGTCAATGGCGTACAAATTACTATGGTTATTTTGTTTTTGAGCGATTCAAGTTTCTCATTTTCTGATAAGATTCATTTGGTGTTTGTATGCTCGGTTTTTCTTCTTGTCTTTTTATCTGTGTTGTATCTAGTGGTAGAGATGATCGAGCCGTTGCAATAGGTTATTATTTCAAGCTTCGTGATAAAGGGCCAGGAGCTTAGGTTTAAATATTGATTAATTTTTCCTAAATAATTGAAAAAATATGCAAGTTATTCCTTTTTTTCTATTTATCTATTTTAGTTTTCAAAATAAAAAGCAAAATCGCAAAACGCTATGTTAGTCTATATTTGTCAAGATAATAGGCAAAAATTGAGGAAAATCATCAGTAAAGCAATTTTGCAACTTTCATTTTGTTCTGATCTATAGTCAATTTGCCTAGATATTTGAAAAATGCCATTTAACCTCTATGGTGTATCTTTTAACCATGTCCGCCATGTTAGTCGGTAGGTTGGGCCATCGAAAACATTTTTCAAACAAATATATAATTTATACCACATACATCATTGTAGCAAATTTTACTTTACCGGGTTGCGTTGTGGACCGTTGGGACTATTGGAATTGTAGGGTGTCTTCAATATCTGTATCTGTTTGGGTACGTCTTAGTTACTAATGCTGCCTTTTATAAACGGGGTGAAGGCGTCGTCGATTTATTGACGTTACGCGAGAGCAGATTTAAAGCTCTCTACGTTTGTTGCGCACACACTGTGTCTTCTCGGTGGTTCCAGTTAATTTTTGTTGACAAAAAATTAAATGTTGCGGCGTTTTACTCGGAATGTCAAAACATCTAGTATTGTTACTCATTTGTTTTTCATTTATGTTAGTTGCTTGGTAATGGTCAAACATATTTGGTGTGATGATTAGACTTGGAATTGGTGCTTTTAAGAAGTCGTCTAGATCAATAGCAGGAACCAGTTGGTGATTTTAAGAAGTCGTCTAGATCAATAGCAGGAACCAGTTTGTGATTTTAAGAAGTCGTCTAGATCAATAGCAGAAACCAGTTGGTGATTTTAAGAAGTCGTCTTGATCAATAGCAGGAACCAGTTGGTGATTTTAAGAAGTCGTCTAGATCAATAGAAGGAACCAGTTGGTGATTTTAAGAAGTCGTCTAGATTAATAGCAGGAACCAGTTGGTGATTTTAAGAAGTCGTCTTGATCAATAGCAGGAACCAGTTGGTGCTTTTAAGAAGTCGTCTAGATCAATAGCAGGAACCAGTTGGTGATTTTAAGAAGTCGTCTTGATCAATAGCAGGAACCAGTTGGTGATTTAAAGAAGTCGTCTAGATTAATAGCAGGAACCAGTTGGTGATTTTAAGAAGTCGTCTAGATCAATAGAAGGAACCAGTTGGTGATTTTAAGAAGTCGTCTTGATCAATAGCAGGAACCAGTTGGTGATTGTAAGAAGTCGTCTAGATCAATAACAGGAACCAGTTGGTGAATTTAAGAAGTCGTCTAGATCAATAGCAGGAACTAGTTTCCCAACCACTTTGTACATAACTATTAGTGTTTGACTTGTGCGTCTGTGTTGTAATTCTTTGAGTTCTACTTCCGTAAGCATATTTGTTTCGCGGTAATCTTCTCTTAAAATTGTTTTTGTAGTCGCCTGTAATGAATTAAGTGTGCTGATTGCCTCTGTATTCTTTCCAGTTTTGTTTAAATCTTCTGTACTGTAGGGGTCTCATAAAGTTTACTTGCATTCTAGTGGACAGTACCGTATTAAGTTCCTTCTAGTGAGTATACTAGGATTGAGTTTGTCTTCTAGTGAGTATACTAGGATTGAGTTTGTCTTCTAGTGAGTATACTAGGATTGAGTTTGTCTTCTAGTGAGTATACTAGGATTGAGTTTGTCTTTTTTTCAACATTTGCAATATGGGGTTCTCTACTTCAGATCTGCTGATATCTGCACTCCTAGGTATGGGTTGGTTCTGGACTTGTTGGAGGATGTGGCTGGTATCTGCACTCCTAGGTATGGGTTGGTTCTGGACTTGTAGGAGTATGTGGCTGATATCTGCACTCCTAGGTATGGGTTGTTCTGGACTTGTTGGAGGATGTGGCTGGTATCTGCACTCCTAGGTATGGGTTGGTTCTGGACTTGTAGGAGTATGTGGCTGATATCTGCACTCCTAGGTATGGGTTGTTCTGGACTTGTAGAAGTATGTGGCTGATATCTGCACTCCTAGGTATGGGTTGTTCTGGACTTGTTGGAGGATGTGGCTGATATCTGCACTCCTAGGTATGGGTTGGTTCTGGACTTGTTGGAGGATGTGGCTGGTATCTGCACTCCTATGTATGGGTTGGTTCTGGACTTGTTGGAGGATGTGGCTGGTATCTGCACTCCTAGGTATGGGTTGGTTCTGGACTTGTAGGAGTATGTGGCTGATATCTGCACTCCTAGGTATGGGTTGTTCTGGACTTGTTGGAGGATGTGGCTGGTATCTGCACTCCTAGGTATGGGTTGGTTTGGACTTGTAGGAGTATGTGGCTGATATCTGCACTCCTAGGTATGGGTTGTTCTGGACTTGTAGAAGTATGTGGCTGATATCTGCACTCCTAGGTATGGGTTGTTCTGGACTTGTTGGAGGATGTGGCTGATATCTGCACTCCTAGGTATGGGTTGGTTCTGGACTTGTAGGAGTATGTGGCTGATATCTGCACTCCTAGGTATGGGTTGGTTCTGGACTTGTAGGAGTATGTGGCTGATATCTGCACTCCTAGGTATGGGTTGTTCTGGACTTGTTGGAGGATGTGGCTGATATCTGCACTCCTAGGTATGGGTTGGTTCTGGACTTGTAGGAGTATGTGGCTGATATCTGCACTCCTAGGTATGGGTTGTTCTGGACTTGTTGGAGGATGTGGCTGATATCTGCACTCCTAGGTATGGGTTGTTCTGGACTTGTTGGAGGATGTGGCTGATATCTGCACTCCTAGGTATGGGTTGGTTCTGGACTTGTAGGAGTATGTGGCTGATATCTGCACTCCTAGGTATGGGTTGTTCTGGACTTGTTGGAGGATGTGGCTGATATCTGCACTCCTAGGTATGGGTTGTTCTGGACTTGTTGGAGGATGTGGCTGATATCTGCACTCCTAGGTATGGGTTGTTCTGGACTTGTTGGAGGATGTGGCTGATATCTGCACTCCTAGGTATGGGTTGTTCTGGACTTGTTGGAGGATGTGGCTGATATCTGCACTCCTAGGTATGGGTTGTTCTGGACTTGTTGGAGGATGTGGCTGATATCTGCACTCCTAGGTATGGGTTGTTCTGGACTTGTTGGATGATGTGGCTGATATCTGCACTCCTAGGTATGGGTTGTTCTGGACTTGTTGGAGTATGTGGCTGTTTAGTGTGTAGAATCTCTGACTTTTGTTTTTGATGCTTAGAATGTAGCATTATCTTTAGTTAATCGTATACCCCATTTGTTTGCCCAATCTTCTCTGTTTGGTATGTCTTCTTGCAGTAGTTTGTTTGATGGTTCTGTATAGTAAGCAGACATCGGCGAACAGTCGTAATGATGGATTTGACAGTGACAGGTAAATATGTCGGACTATGAATCGTCATGTTGTAAAAAAACGTTTTAAATAAATTTAACAATGAGATTGAAACGAAGTGTTGGGAATAGATAAGATAAAGATAAAGATATTTTATTTCCTAATCATAGGACTCATAACAAGCATGTAATCACATAAAATAAAAAATAAAAAGCCTTTCTCTCCCACTCGCATACACTCACACATACAACTATCGTTCTGATTTAGGATGATTGATTTAAACAGTAAAACATGTAAATGAAAAATAAAATACAGACACGGGAATAGTCAATACGTCACAGCTACTCGTAATAGCAAATTTGACAATTTGACAAAAAATCGGGCACTGTTCACGTCTTGAGACACATGCAATATATAGACCAATAATTGATATTGAAATAATACGACCTTTATGTTTGACCTACTTTTAAGGTTTTTGCGACTTTCCAATGTAACGACCTCCAAGAAGAATGCGGAAGTTCTTATTCATTTATTTTCTAATTGCGAGTTTAAACATTTATTTGTTAAAAAAAATAACCGGATGTGATTCACCTGTACAACTTACCTGAACCATTTTTATTTCCTATATATTGATCTCCATCGTAATCATCTTTTGGTCGTAGCAACGAATAAATAAACAATCACATGCACATAATATTGTCAACTGACATAATTAATAAAAACCATGACATCATCCCGACATAAATGTTGTATGGAGAGAATTTTAAAGATCAAATTTCTTCACGGGTGAATAGTGGCATTAAAAGGTTTTATACAATTTTAAAATATTTTAAAACACAGAGGCACGCTTCGGGGAGTTTTGTCCAATAAATAAAACTGTCTATATACAGTAGACGATATCGTTCAAGTTGTTTTCCACCATGTGAAAAATCATAACTTAAGAAATTAACATGTTGAATGCTTACTTACAAACATTGAAAAATAGAAAAGTTTTTACACATTAAGTAAAAATAAAATGTTGATGGTTTAATATGATGTGTGGTATTTTTTGGCAAATCCTTTTAATATATATGTTCCGGACCATATAAGTATTTGGACCATACGCGTATGGTCGGACCATATGAGTATAATACTCGTTTTGTGAGTATTTTGACCATAAAGGTATTTTTTTTTTTCAAATTACATTATAAACGTTTCAATAATACATAAACTTTATCTTTAAAAAGAAAAAAACATTGATGGTAACATGACAATTTGTTAATTTTATAATTCAAAAACTACGTTAAAATTAAATATTGATGCCATAGTTAGTTTTCATCGCTAGTTACATTCTTACATGTAGGCTTGGGGTGACATTTGCTGCCACACAGTATCATGGCTTTTTGCATTTGCAAGTCTTGGTTGTGCAGGATCCTTTCCATGTACACCTTTTGTTTGCGAGTGAAAAGCTAGCCTTTTTGCAGCTGCGTACAGTGATACCGAGGTCTTTAGCAATTTTGATGTTTATGGTGTTTTTAAGAATCTCTAGATCTCAAATATCGTAACATGACTACAATACACCATATTTACAAGACATTTTAAATAAACTATGTTACTTTGAAGTGACTTCTTGTGTAGCAGTTCATTAAGAAAGTTTTGAAATTTAATTATTTACGCCGATTTTTTTTTCATTCACTCGTAATAACAAATCGGTAATGACCATCGGTTATGACCATGGGTATAAAATGTGTTTATTATAGTTTTGACAATTAAGTGAAATTAACTATTGTGAAACTTCTAATTTTTATTTAGCTAATCTTTTTAGCATAATATAATAATAAAATTACCTATATGAAAGCGTCTTTTTAATGAACGGGCAGACCATATGAAGAGTTTAGAAGTATTAAAAGTAAACTGTAACAGAATGTTAATTCCCCCGACCATATGAGTATATACCCATATGGTCATGACCATACGGGTATGGTCCAAATACTCGTATGGTCCGGAGCATATACATTTAATTGATGAATTAGATGTAGATAAAGATACTAATGGTGTCATCGACACCAAATTAAATGGTAATTGTTCAAGTCTTGTCAGTAGTTTCCGTGTCAAATATTCATGTAATTGTTCAAGTCTTGTCAGTAGTTTCCGTGTCAAATGTTCATGTAATTGTTCAAGTCATGTCAGTAGTTGTCGTGTCAAATATTCATGTAATTGTTCAAGTCGTGTCAGTAGTTTCCGTGTCGAATGTTCATGTAATTGTTCAAGTCTTGTCAGTAATTTTCGTGTCAAATGTTCATGTAATTGTTCAAGTCTTGTCAGTAGTTTCCGTGTCTTTTATTCATGTAATTGTTCAAGTCTTATCAGTAGTTTCCGTGTCAAATGTTCATGTAATTGTTCAAGTCTTGTCAGT
This sequence comes from Mytilus edulis, assembly GCA_019925275.1. Classification (NCBI taxonomy): domain Eukaryota; kingdom Metazoa; phylum Mollusca; class Bivalvia; order Mytilida; family Mytilidae; genus Mytilus; species Mytilus edulis. Next base: position 118,710,194 of record CM034361.1, read on the forward strand.
AGTTTCCGTGTCAAATGTTCATGTAATTGTTCAAGTCTTGTCAGTAGTTTCCGTGTCAAATGTTCATGTAATTGTTCAAGTCTTGTCAGTAGTTTCCGTGTGCCAATTCATAGTGTTTTCGCTCTTTGGAAGATTGGATTTTATTAGCAAATTCTGTCGTTGGTTCGTGTCTGGCATATTAGATATCATTTTTGTCAATATTTTTCAAGTCTAAGCCTTTGATTGCCGAATATACGGTATAACTATTTTCTTCTTTTTGAAGGATGTACGGTTACCTATGATTGCTTACATCCACCTCATGTGAACATGGGTGGATACATCGTGCAGAACGCAACATGCAGGGTCTTAGCTATGTTTGACAGACACGGGATAGCGGTTTTGAAACAGAGAAAAGGTTCAAAAGAGAAAAGGCGACCAAGCTAATTGTAAGCACCAAATAATGTACTAAGTGGAATATTAAAACCGAATCATTATCTATTTCCAACAAGCAAATGCAGACGTTTCCATTGCAACGTTTTCTCAAACACGTCTCCCCAGTTTTCCGTGTCGAAAATGAGAATTTATATGTATAAAGTTTCAGGATATAATACGAATTTTGGCGAATTTTCCCGTTTATGATTTATACAGAAATTATTTCCTATCATAAAATTTAACTAATGCTAGTTACTAAGTTACAATGTATTGGTTTTTTAAAATTCATTTTTCATCGAAATGTAATGTACGTGTTGCTCATGGTGTTAGATTCTACGTCTCAAGAGGTGAAAACTAAATTTTTTTTATTATCTGCATATAATTCGGTATTTATCTGATAGTTTGTAAATCATACACGACTTCTATGTTGTGATGACTCTTGACAAACTTATAGTATTTTATTTCCCCATATTTTAGTTTTTTTAGGCAATATGCATTTCAATTTTACAAATAAATAAAAGGCCTCAAAGTATTTAGTTTTATCAAGAATTATTTTTCATGGTTTATACTAAATGACGTCACGAGCGGAAGAAGTCAAGACTATAATTGTTGGTGTCGTTCCTGTTGCTCAATATAAATTCTTGGAAAGGGTTTTATGAACTTTTCTCTCCTTTCATCGTCTTTGTTTGGGTTTTATGAACTTTTCTCTCCTTTCGTCGTCTTTGTTTGGGTTACTTTTCTCTCCTTTCATCGTCTTTGTTTGGGTTACTTTTCTCTCCTTTCATCGTCTTTGTCTGGGTTACTTTTCTCTCCTTTCATCGTCTTTGTCTGGGTTACTTTTCTCTCCTTTCATCGTCTTTGTTTGGGTTTTGTGATGACATTGTAATAGTTCCTTTCGAATATCTCCTTGATTTTGTTCTCGGAACATTTTATTTATCGAGATGACATTAAATGAATTTGAGTTGTCTTTCTTCGATCATTCGGAAATATTTAAAATCTCATTGTATGATGTACATATAAAATTATTTAACCTATTATATTTTCTAACATACATCATTCTGAAAGGAGGTAACATTTAGATTATTAACCCCACATTGAAAGGAGGATGTTGTTTAAAAAATCTCAACCTTTCGAAATTGTTCCTTTAAAAAAGTTTTCCATCAAATTACAATAAAGTGGCAAAAATCTGTAAACACTTTTTCGTGTCACACTACATAATATTCCTGTTCACTGAACACCTGTGTACTCAAAAATAAGTAACATTTTATGTTCACGCATTTTGAGGATGAAACTCACACAAGAATAAAAATTGGTCTGTTTGTGACAAATGAATCGATTAAAGCAAAAGGTTAAAATAAGGTTTGCACAAAGTATAAATGAAAAATAAGTTCTAAGATTACACTAGCTGCTTCGTTAAAGAGAAATTATCATGGTATCGCTTATAATTGAAACATTTTGTATTAAAGCAATTTTAAATGAGAATATATATGAGAGAGGGGTTTGACTTGACAATAAAACTTTCAAATTTTGAAACCTGTCTAGGAAAGGATTGTGGTAAATTTTGAAATTATAAAGAATCTAGGGTTTCAATTCCCTCTGGAAAAGTTGACCCAAAATGGATTAGGCTAATTGTTTAGGTACTTTTTGAACAAATAGGTCTTAATTAGTTCTGTTTCATATATCTACCATGGGAATATAAAAGAAAAAAACCACATAATCTACTGTCGGGCATTGAACCATGCTCCCAGGAACATTTGAGCAGCTTAATTAAAACATTAAATGACATCTACTTCAGTGACGTGGGTTTGGACTTAAAAATAGGAAGTTACTGGCAAGCAAGAAAAACTTTTCTAATACTATAGTCTAGAAGTTAGCCAATCTAATTAAGATATAGTTCTCTGATTTCGTTATTCGTTATACTCGTCTGTACGAGCAGGCGAGGTCTGGTTTTTAATCAGATTAGAAGTTTTTATTCAGTGTCCTCTTTCACTCTTAATTTTTTATTTTCAATAATATAAGATAAGATAAGGTATATTAAGATAAGATATATTTTATTTCCAATAGTGGACCCATTACAGGCATAATTAGTACATTGATTTTTTTATCACACAATTGCAATAGACAATAAACATAAATAAAAATAGAAATACGTTTGACAAAAAACATGTAAATTGAGTTAATAATACATGTAGTCACATATCAAAACCTGTATGTTTGGTGATTATTGACCATGCACCAGAAGCAGCATCACATCCATTATAAAAAAAAGCTTTTGAGTGAAGTCCTTCGTCGTGGCTAATGCATATGAGCAAATAGTATTGTTGTTCATATGCAGGAGTCACCAAGGGCAGGTGCTTAAAGGACACTCAAGCCTATTCAATGTATATAAACTCATCATAGATACCATGACTAAATTAAGTATATACGTCAGATGCGCGTTTCGTCTACAAAAGACACATCAGTGACGCTCGAATCCAAAAAAGTTAAAAGGCCAAATAAAATACGAAGTTGAAGAGCACAGTGGCGGATGCAGGAATTTTCGAAAGGGGGGGTGCTAGCCCAGGGCAAAGGGGGGTGCAGGGGGGGGGTGCAAACATATGTCCCGATTCAAATGCATTGATCGGCCAAAATAAAGGGGGGGTGCGGACCCCCGGAACCCCCCTCTGGATCCGCCACTGGAGCATTGAGGACCAAAATTCCTAAAAGTTTTGCCAAATACAGCTAAGGTCATCTATGCCTGAGGTAGAAAAGCCTTAGTATTTCAAATAATTCAAAAATTTATAAACAGTAAATTTATAAATATAACCATAGCAATGATAATTCATGTCAGCACAAAAAGTGCTGACTACTAGGCTTGTGATACCCTCGGGGAAATAAAACTCCACCAGCAGTGGCATCGACCCAGTGGTTGTAAATAAACTCATCATAGATACCTTGCACAAAAGTCGGGATACCCCCCCTTTTTTAACTCCTTTCACCGTTCTAATTGTACACGTTCTTTAGAAAGAAAGAAAGCTGTCTATAGTGCGTATTTGACCCTACTGAAGAGATGGACCCCCAGAAACACCGTTAGGATTATACAAATTAAGTGTTGCTATACCTATTGCTTACAATAAGAGTGTTTAAGATCATCTACCCACTGATAAGTTATAATAACTCGTATGCAGCATTGACAAGTTGTGTTAATATCATTGTGGTGTCCTAAGGTATCAAAACATATCCATGGGTAGTTGACAACCAATTATAAACACAGTTATTTTCTCCCTTACTTTTAACATTTATCATTTTCAATGTTACTATCAGTCAATCATCTTTGGTGCACGTGTCATCCAAGTAAAGAAATAAACACGTAATGTAAACGTCTTGACGGAGATCAAAAGTTAACGATTGGATTATGGTATACCCTAAGACCTCTTTAGAAGATAAAGACGCATACATATCACGTTACAGTTTAATTTGATCGCTCCGATTGAGATGGGTTTGGAATTTATTGAAAAAAATTAAAACGCAAATACGTGATTTTTCGGGAGCTATGTCATAGATTATAACGAGTCTAGCCAGTAAACAGATAAGAGAGTGGTTTGTTGAGCTTTTCTCCTGTTTCGGACACATACAAGCAAATTTCATTTTCGTCGAGTATTCAACTTTATGGTTGACAACAAAATATATTCTCACTACCAAGGAGGTTGTATGAGACTCGTACATCGTCCTTGTCAATTGCATGCTTTTAAAGACTCCAAATTTGGAGATCTGACATATAGCTAAATTTTAGACGAATTACATTTATATTTAGCTTCTTTATTTCGTTGTGATATCTTTGAAATGGTATAAACTGTCTCTATTGTGAGTCGTTTAAATATTACACAAAGGACATTTTTCATTTTAACGATTTATACATAACGTATATCTAACACCTGTACATGTCTGTGAAATATGAGATCTTATATCTCCACGATCTTAAAGAAATAAGTCATTGATAACATTACACATAGTGTTTAAGATTTTTAGGTGAGCATTATCTTTGAAGAAAATTTAATTATGCTGACCTGTCTGAAAAGTTATCGCTTTACATAATATTGATCTATTTGTCTAGATCTTGAGTAAAAAGAGTCAATAAAACCAAACATTTGTATACATTTGTATGCAGTTATACTTATTTTTCCAGTGACTTTTTTTTTCCGTTTACCCGATATTTATATCTTCGACGTAGGTGCCACTTAACCCTCAGACATATCCATGATAACGCTATATATGCCACTTAACCCTCAGACATATCCATGATAACGCTATATATGCCACTTAACCCTCAGACATATCCATGATAACGCTATATATACCGCATTAACATACGGGTAGGTGCCACTTAACCCTGAGACATATCCATGATAACGCTATATATGCCCCATTAACATACGGGTAGGTGCCACAATACACTAGATACCGCAAGACGATATGTGCCACATTCCCATAGATTCCGCCCTTCAATTAGTACCGGTTTACCACTTTGTGCCACAGTACCGTAGATCCTACACTGTCATAGGTGCTGTACTACCACTAAGTGTCACATTACCAGAGATGCCGCACCACCATATGTGATGCGTTATAACTAGGTTCTTATAAACCTATAGACGCCGGGCTACCATAGATGCCACACTGCCATAGATGCCGCATAATCACTCGGTGTCACATTAATCTAAATGTTGCATCACCACAGATGCCCCATTTTCACTTGGTTGACCATATAGATACCGCACTACTATATAGGTAATACATTAATACTTGCTACAAAATTACTCTAGACGTCGCACTACCATAGGTGCCACATTACTCTAGACGTCGCACTACCGTAGGTGCCACGTTACCCTAGACGTCGCACTGCCGTAGGTGCCACATTACTCTAGACGTCGCACTACTGTAGGTGCCACATTACTCTAGACGTCGCACTACTGTAGGTACCACATTACTCTAGACGTCGCACTACTGTATGTGCCACATTACTCTAGACGTCGAACTACAACAGGTGCCACATTACTCTAGACGTCGCACTACTGTAGGTGCCACATTACTCTAGACGTCGCACTACTGTAGGTGCCACATTACTCTAGACGTCGCACTACTGTAGATGCCACATTACTCTAGACGTCGCACTACCGTAGGTGCCACGTTACCCTAGACGTCGCACTACCGTAGGTACCACGTTACCCTAGACGTCGCACTACCGTATAGGTGCCATATTATCCTAGATTCCGCTCTACCGTAGGTGCCACATTACTCTAGACGTCACACTACTGTAGGTGCCATATTACTCTAGACATCGCACTACCGTAGGTGCCACATTATTCTAGACATCGCACTAACAACAGGTGCCACGTTACTATAGACGTCGCACTACCGTATACGTGTAGGTGCCATATTATTCTAGACGTCGCACTACAACAGGTGCCACATTACTATAGACGTCGCACTACCATAAGTGCCACATTACTCTAGACGTCGCACTACCGTAGGTGTCACAATACTCTAGACGTCGCACTACCATAGGTGCCACATTACTCTAGACGTCGCACTACTGTAGGTGCAACATTATCCTAGACGTCGCACTACCGTAGGTGCCACATTACTGTAGACGTCGCACTGCCTTAGGTGCCACAATACTCTAGACGTCGCACTACAAATTGGGTGCCACAGTAAACTAGATGTCGCACTATCGTAGGAGCCAAATTACTCTAGACGTTGCACTACCGCAGGTGTCGCATTATCCTATAGATTCCACACTACCGTAGGTGCCACATTACTCTAGACATCGCACTATCGCATGTGCCACATTCCTCTAGACGTCACACTACCACAGGTGCCACATTACTCTAGACGTCGCACTACCGTAGATGCCATATTATCCTAGATTCCACACTACTGCAGGTGCGGCATTATCCTGGATTCCGCACTACCGTAGGTGCCACATTACTCTAGCACTACTATAAGTGCCAAATTGTGCTAGACGTCCCACTAACGTAAGTGTCACATTACTCTCGACGTCCCACTACCATAAGTGCCACATTACTCTAGACGTCGCACTTCTGTAGGTGCCTTATTATCCTAGATTCCGCACTAGCGTAGGTGTCGCATTGCTCTAGACGTCGCACTGCCGTAGGTGCCGCATTATCCTAGACGTCGCACTACCATAGGTGACACATTACACTAGACAGCGCACTATCATAGGTGCCACATTATCCTAGACGTCGCAGTACCATAGGTGCCACATTATCCTAGACGTCGCACTACCGCAGCTGCCACATTATCCAAGACGTCGCACTGCCGCAAGTGCCACATTACTCCAGAAGTCGCACTACCGTATATGGTGCATTACGATACATAGGAATAAGAAGATGTGTTATATGGGTGCCAATGAGATAATTTATCCAAATCACAATTTGTAAAAAGTAATTTAACCATTATACATGTTTGTCAATCTACGGCCTTCAACACGGAGCCTTGGCTCACATCGACCATGCTAAAGAGGGTCTGAAAATGACTAGTGTATAAAATCCTTCACACAGAAACGTTTTTTTCTATATTTGATATATGTGTATTTTTTTTTTTATCTGGATCCGTACTTATTTAGTTTTGAGGTTTTTTTTTAATTTATTATTATGCTTAATAAAGTCTTAGAAATGTTTAATATTATTTGTTTTAATAATTTACATTAATTGATAGATAGATAGATAGATAATTTTATTAACCAATCATGGTGCCCAAAATTTGAGCTATACAATCAAATGAATTACAAAATAAAGCACAGAAAATGATTAGAATGTGTATGTTTATTATCTATATATTCATACTATAGTACATGCTTATTTTAAATCCTGCTATTTATTATTCTAGTTTACGTATGCATTATTAAAAACGACCATATTACATAATATATGAAAACCGCTAATAAATCAAACTTTGGACCAACTTCCAATCCTGATAAAAATTGTTTGATAGAAGTATATGTCTATTCGAAGTTACTGGCTTTCGTTCAGAATATGATTGTATTTTTGCCAGAAGTTTTGTTATGATCGCCTTACATGTATTGTACTAATTTCTTGCTTTGTAATATCAATTTATCTAATGACAATCGTTCTTTAATTGAATTGTGACAATTGAGAAAAACAACATTCATTGATTGCATAATTAATGTTATGTATTTATATATGCTTGGCAAGCATTGATTACAATTGTCCACCTCCTTTTCCCATTTGAAATTAGACCAAATCTGAAAATCATGTTGACTCATCTTCGGCATCACGGTCGTGCATTATACCTCATTATTACACCTCAGCATTACACGTCACATTATACCTCAGCATAACACCTCATTATTACACCTCAGCATTACACGTCACATTATACCTCAGCATTACACCTCATCATTACACGTCACATTACACCTCAGCATAACACCCCATTATTACACCTCAGCATTACACGTCACATTACACCTCAGCATTACACCTCATCATTACACGTCACATTATACCTCAGCATAACACCTCATTATTACACCTCAGCATTACACGTCACATTACACCTCAGCATTACACGTCACATTACACCTCAGCATAACACCTCAGCATTACACCTCATTACACCTCAGCATAACACCTCAGCATTACACGTCACATTACACCTCATTACATCTCAGCATAACACCTCAGCATTACACCTCAGCATAACACCTCAGCATTACACCTCAGCATTACACCTCAGCATTACACCTCATCATAACACCTCATCATTACACCTCAGCATAACACGTCACATTATACCTCAGCATAACACCTCAGTATCGCACCAATAAATATCATAATCAATTCAAAAAACATATGTTATTCAACTTTTAGCCATTGCTTTATTTTATTTTTCAATGCCGCAAGCATATTTGAAACATAATGCGGTCAGAAACAGGTTTGTGGAATTTTTCGAAGTTTTTATTTTAAACCTGGGACTATTAAACAAACATATAATATATCTTGTCCAAAATGATAAAGGCCCACAAATCTATCGCTTCATTTGTTTTATCTAGAAGGTAAAACTGCAAGGAAAACCGTAAAATGATAAATTAAGAAATTTTTAAAACTAGAAAGTCTATTTTGTTTCACTTTCAATTTTCTTTAACTCAACATAAATCTATAGTCTTTACAAATTAACGAAATAAAACCTGACTATAGAAATAACTGAGAACGACAACTTTCCCACTTAAAAGAAATTTTAAATCAAGACTTGAAATTGTCAGCACTGGGCAGCTGGACTTTCTATACTAACGTTAGTATAGAAAGTCCCTGCACTAGGTGACTCTATAAAGAAATCTTAAATCTTAAAAATGAGTTGCGAAAAAAATAATATATATGTCCTTCAAAAGTAAAACTGTTGTATTATTATGTAATATTGTGTTATTTGACAGTTGTTTTTGTTTCCACCATATGCAAATGAACGGTAATTATAATTAATAGTCCATTAATAAGTAGTAAACGTTTAAAATAAATTTAAATGCATTTTTAAAAGCAATGTTAAATATCAAATGGAATACGTAATTTATTTAAATAATTATTACTTGAAAATAAAAATGTTTGTGTTTATTCACTATACAAATCTTTGTTTTGTTGTATTTAAAACTGTGTAATATATATAAAGTCTCACAAAAGGGTCAGTTCTGGACAATTTATGTATTAAAGTAAACAAAAATTGAAGCTTTAAAAGATTTTAAATAGAAAAACAACAACAAATATTTTAAACTGTAAAGTAAAATTATAAAACAGAGAGTAAAACAAAACCAGTACAGGACATGTTTTTAGTGTACGATCACTTCCTATAGGTAATGTTGACCCAGCTGATAACGTCACAATTCGATGAGTTCCCACACAACCTAACACCCCTTGTAATCAATGGATGGATCAGTCCAAAATAGAAAGCGTGCCGTAAAATATTAATCTGGAATATTGTACGGTACATTTGCTACACTTACGAAAGGAAATTACATAAAAAGTTATCTGTCTTATGAATTTACATTAATACATGTGCATAGTGTATTTGTATGATATTGATGTGTGAACAGTATGTAATACATTTGGGACGTAAACAAAGCGATCAATGGATCCGAGATAGTTGTGTATCGTTACTGTTAAAGGTCGCAGTGTGATTATTACGGGACATTCAGGTCTCGTAAGAACTTTACATACATGCATATAATATTATGGGGGATTTTTCCTCCCCCAAGCGGCGGGATGTAGTCGAGCGCTTGAGGAGGCGATTCGATATTTACAGAAGACATCAAAATAAATCTGCAACCAGATATGACAATACTATAAATAGCTTATATGAACGTGAAAGACAAGAAACTTTGTTGTTACGTGAACGGTGGCTACAGAGTAAAGCAAAAAAGGCTTCTAAGACTAAAAAGGACAGTTCTGGAGAGCATAGGAATTTAGGGCTTACGGTAAGTCTCACTATTTCTATTGATTGCATAGTATTTCCCTGTGACCCCAATGTTGACATTTTGTTGAATGGGATTGACCGAGTCACGTGGCCACACGATACAACTGACCAATGGTAACTAACCTAAAAGATCAAATTTTATTAAATTAATTAAAAACATAGTGTACCCTAGAGGCGTAAATGGATATTTGTCACCTATAACAGAATAATCTAGCCAGTTTATTTTTAGTACAATTAAGATGTACATTTGTGTACCTATTAATTGACACGTGTTTGACCTGATTATCAAGTTGCAGTAGAATAAAAGATAAGACATTTTATTTATCATCAGTATACTACTATTTTTTGATTGTGTTGTAAATTTTATAACCCAGGAGAAACCCTTCAATACTAAAATGTAATAACTGATTTATTCCTCTTTTAAAGTTTTCTAGCCTATTGCAAATATTAAATGCACACAGCTTTACCTTTAATAGATTTACAATTTCCCTAGACCTATAGCTAGATCAAGGATAACAATCAACAAAACTAAATTAGAGACTCTTAAAGACATTTGTATAAATTTGATAATTTCACATTTTGAATGATGTGGACAACTTTTAAAGTTTTAACATGTTTAATGACATGTATTTAGACAGGGGGAGGGGGAATGCTCCACCCTTGTAATCTGTTCAGTTTTGTGACAAGTTACATGTATATTCTGAAAAAAATGTATAAGATAATAATAAACATGGAAATGTCAAATTAATAGATGAACAATAGATTAATAAATACAATGAAATAGATAAATAATATTCATAAATACATGAAATAAATAAATAAGTATGTAAATAAATAAAGAAAAATACATAAATAAATTAATTAACTAATAAATTAAAAAAAAAAAAAAATTAAAAAATTAAGAAATTAAAAAATAAATAAATTAATTAATAAATATACATGTACATAACAATAATATAAAAAAAAATACAAATAATGCATAATTATTGTTAAATTTTCAAAATCGTTTCACTTTCAAAAAAACTGGTCAGTAATCATGATTATTAAAAATTTTATAACACTATTTCATTTGTCAGCAGGACATTAAGCCTAACTTTTAAGTAATTTATTTTCAGTAAGATGTACCCTTAGTTAGTCAGAAAAATGACTAGCCAATAGAGCAAACAATAATTCCTCAACCATAAAATCAAACTGATTGATGGGCATCTGTAGTTAAAAGGTTGCATGGCAAAATGTTTTTTCAAGCTCAACTTACATTTATATAATACCTTGGCTGTCTGAGTCCTGACTGTCTTACCTTATATTGGATTTGATTTTTTGTGTTTTTACACAACTTTTTATTAGCACTCCTTTTGGGCTATTTCCTAGCAGCCAGTTTTTATTGGTGAAGGAAGCCAGGGAAAACAACTGACTTTCAATAGGAAAACTGACAATCCTAGTTAATTAAGATTGGAGTTGAGTGCATTCACATGAGCAGGATTGGAACTCACAACCTCAGTGTTGACTGCATGACATAACCAGTCCATGGGCCAAATCACTGACATTCTGCACCTATAAATCATGATTAGCACCTATAAATCATGATTAATCATTGTTAGTTGGCTAATTTTGTGTAATTTGTTCTTATTCTGATTTTTTTTATATAGATGAAATATCTGCCACTGCACACAAACAATCAAGAACAGGTTCTGTACATCATTTGATTTGACAGACTTTTGTCCAAGGAAATAGTTGGTCTTTCTAATATTAAAGTATCTGATGTCCGACACAAAGGGTGTCCAATAATAACCTGACATCTAATTAATATAATACAAAATATGTTGACCAACTAATAAATATCCTAATCTAATGTCCAACACAAGGAGTGTCCAATAAATACCTGACATCTAATGCAAGACAAAATATGCTGACCAACTAATAAATATCTTAATTTAATGTCCAACACAACGAGTGTCCAATCAATACCCCACATCTAATGTCACACACAAAACTAAATACTACTAGCATGTTATATTCATACATATACATATTCATGGGTCTACAATCTGTCAATACCTGTAACTTGGCATTGCACAAGGTCATGTTTTTCTCTGGCTGTTTATGAGTCTTTAAACTAAATCCATTGGATGTTAGATGTGCACGGATTGATAGTTTAGTCTTAGATGCATGATTTTTTTATTAGTTGTTAATGGCTTTGAACTCAGCTGTCAGATAACTGCGAGTACTCTCAGATCTGTTCATTGTGTCTTTTTGTGTCGGGATGTATAAGTATCCGGCCACGTCCACTTGTACTTTTGTCCATCTGATGAGTTAAGCCTTTTTCAACTGATTTTTATAGTTCGTTCTTATGTTGTACTGTTATACCACTGTTCCAGGTTAGGTGGAGGGTTGGGATCCTGCTAACATGCTTACCCTGCCATATTATTTATGTATGTTCCTGTCCCAAGTCAGGAGCCTGTAATTCAGTGGTTGTCATTTTTTTATGTGTTACATATTTGTTTTTCGTTCATTTTTTTTTACATAAATAAGGCCGTTAGTTTTTCTCGTTTGAATTGTTTAACATTGTCTTATTGGGGCCTTTTATAGCTGACTATGCGGTATGGGCTTTGCTCATTGTTGAAGGCCACACAGTGACCTATATTTGTTAATGTCTGTGTCATTTTGGACTTTTGTGGATAGATGTCTCATTGGCAATCATACCACGTCTTCTTTTTTATAATAAATACCTTAATCTAATGTCAGACACAAAGAGTGTCTAATCAATACCCGACATCTAATGTCAGACACCAAGGGTTTCCAATGAATACCTGATATCTATTGTCTGACACAAAGGGTGTCCAATGAATACCTGATATCTAATGTCAAAGTGTATCCAATAAATACTTGATATCTAATGTCAGACACAAAAAGTGTCCAATAAATACCCGACATCTAATGTCAGACATAAAGGGTGTCCAATAAATACCTGATATATAATGTCAGACACAACAGGTGTCCAATGAAAATATGATATATAATGTTAGACACAAAGGATGTCCAATAAATACCTGATCTCTAATGTCAGACACCAAGAATGTCCAATAAATACATGATATCTAATGTCAGACACGAAGGATGTCCAATAAATACCTGATATCTAATGTCAGACACAAAGGATGTCCAATAAATACCTGATCTCTAATGTTGGACACCAAGGTGTCCAATAAATACCTGATATCTAATGTCAGACACGAAGGATGTCCAATAAATACCTGATATCTAATGTCTGACCGTCTGACCCAAAGGGTGTCCAATAAATACATGATATCTATTGTCCATGTTGTCAGACAGAAAAGGTGTCCAATATAAAATACTTGACATCTAACGTCAAACTTAACGGGTGTCCAACAAATACCTGATATATAATGTCCGATACAAAGGGTGGACAATAAATACCTGATATATAATGTCCGATACAAAGGGTGGACAATAAATACCTGATATATAATGTCCGATACAAAGGTTGGACAATAAATACCTGATATATAATGTCCGACACAAAGGAAGCTGGTCCCTCAATAAATACCTGAAATCTAATGTCTGACACAAAAGGTGTCCATGAAATACATGACTTCTAATGTCTGACACAAAGGAAGTCCAACGAAGAATACCTGAAATATAATATTTGACCCAAAGAATGTCCAATAAATACCCTATATCTAATGTCCGACACAAAAGGTGTCCAATAAATACCTGATATCTATGTTTGACATAAACATGAAAAAGGGTGTCAAATAAATACATGACATTTAACATGTCTAATGCCAACACAAAAGAAGCTGGTCAACCAATATATACCTGACATTTGAGATCAGACACATATGACGCTGATCCTGGTTCCACCAACCAATATATACCTGACATTTGAGATCAGACACATATGACGCTGATCCTGGTTCCACCAACCAATATATACCTGACATTTGAGATCAGACAAATATGACGCTGATCCACCAATATATACCTGACATTTGAGATCAGACACATATGATCCACCAAAAAATATATATAATTTCAGACAAAAAGGATGTCCAATTAATACAAATGTAATATCTGACATCTAATGGCACCCTCTTTTAGATATAACTTTGATGATCATGTACATAGAGTTACATTGTACAATAAAATGGGGAGGGCAGACTATTTGCACGTTGATTGTGTAAGATTACAAACAACTTGTTCATTGTAAATGGATTAAATTTCACATGTTACATTACATATTTTATTGTTGCGATCGTCGAATATAACGTTTATGGCTCAATTAAATTAATTTCATAACATAATTGCTTCGCTTTAAAATGTTAAAGTTATTTAATACACCATACAAATGAATAGTCAGATTGTTAAATAGATCTCTTGGTTGCGTGTGAAAAGATAATGTATACGTGTACCTGTAAAAAAGGTCTCTCATACTAACGTGTATAGATCATGTACATTTATACACTATCATACCACACGCCAGTGTATACCGTCTATATTTGCTCTATCATATATACCAACATGTAGATCGTACATTTATACACTATCATTCCACATGTCAGTGTAGACCGTCTACATTTGCTCTATCATACCAGCGTGTATAGATCGAACATTTAATAGTACCAGCGTGTAGATACATTTTTGTAGTACATCTACTCTATCATACCAGCGTGTATAGATCATGTACATTTATACACTATCATACCACACGCCAGTGTATACCGTCTATATTTGCTCTATCATACCAACATGTAGATCGCACATTTATACACTATCATTCCACATGTCAGTGTAGACCGTCTACATTTGCTCTATCATACCAGCGTGTATAGATCGAACATTTAATAGTACCAGCGTGTAGATACATTTTTGTAGTACATCTACTCTATCATACCAGCGTGTAGATCGTACATTTACTCTATCATACCAGCGTGTAGATCGTACATTTATGATATCATACCAGCGTGTATATCGTACATTTACTCTATCGTACCAGCATGTAGATCGCACATTTACTCTTTCATACCAGCGTGTAGATCGTACATTTACTCTATCATACCAGCGTGTAGATCGTACATTTATGATATCATACCAGCGTGTAGATCGTACATTTACTTTATCATACCACCGTGTAGATCGTACATTTACTCTTTCATACCACCGTGTAGATCGTACATTTACTCAATCATACCAGCGTGTAGATCGTACATTTATGATATCATACCACCGTGTAGATCGTACATTTACTCTATCATACCAGCGTGTAGATCGTACATTTACCATATCATACCAGCGTGTAGATCGTACATTTACTCTATCGTACCAGCATGTAGATCGTACATTTACTCTATCATCGCCAGCGTGTAGATCGTACATTTACTCTATCATACCAGCGTGTAGATCGTACATTTACTCTATCATACCAGCGTGTAGATCGTACATTTAATAGTACCAGCGTGTAGATAGTACATTTACTCAATGATCATACATGTACACTGTACCAGTATGAAGATACAATATAGTACATTAATTCTATCTCACCAATTCGTAGATCGTACATATACTCTCACACCAGTATGTATACATGTAGATCATACATTTCTCAATGATCATATCAGAGTGTAGATCGTTCATTTACTCAATGATCATACATGTAACAGCGTGTAGATTGTACATCTACCCAATCATTCCAGCGTATAGTACGGTCGCCAAGTACATTTGTACTAAATCCAATAACGTACTCGTCAAGTACAGGGGAGCCAATCTTATAATACAATTGATTTATTTTTACTTTTTGTCTATTTATCACAAAATCCTAAAAATGAAAAATAATTCCGTTTTATTTCCGGCCTTACAAAACTAGATCTATATGCTTTTCCTGTTTACAGATTCCGAACCTAAAGTGTATTGACTTTCGCCAGTTTAAAATTATGATACTGTAGCTTACTAAACGACCATTTCAAATGATTTCGTGCATATTCATGAGGACGCGGAGAAATTAATTATAATAATGCGATTGGCTGCATGGCGACTGCCTCTATGATAAGGATATGTTGACCGTTCTTAAACGGAAGCCGATCGTAACCCTCTGACGGAAAACCGGGGACCTTTCTTTATATCCAAACCGTCACATCTGTATCATCGGAGCTTGCCTATCAGGGGTGGATCAAGCAGTTCTGTTTAGGGGGTCCAACTATATGTCCTCAATCAAATGCATTGAGTGTTAAAAAAAAAGCGGGGTTCAAACCCCTGGAATCCCCCCTCCATTTTTTTTTATCCACCACTGTCTCATTATACTTCTACTGCACCTCTACTTTTTAAATCGAAAACTAAAACCTTTCTTGGGCTTTTTTCTACATTTTATATTTAAACATTGAAAATAATCGAACTTAATATTTTAATTATTTCTGAGTGGAGAAAAAAAATCCTCGAATTTTATGTATTTACTTTGCATGTGATATATATATATATATGTGTCCTTTTTAAATCGGTGTTTTTATATATAAATTAAATGGAATTAAAAAGATAATTAAAAGCATCGAAGAAAGAAGTTTGTTACTTGTTATGTTGAGGTCCCGTATGTTGAGGTCCCGCCGGGCACCGAGAATCAACAGCGTTCCTTTTCAAAAATGTTAATTATACAAGTGTCTAATATTGTCAGTATTTCAGTATAAAGCAATACAACTGCAGGTCAATATTACTTTAGTTAGTTTAAACATATTTATTCATCATCAATACAAATATATCATCATACAAAATACACAATAATAATAGGACTTTACTCTCTCTCCATCTATACCGGGTATATATGAATGGCATATATTTAAGCGTACACGTATAGTCGAACACTTTACATTTTGATAATAACTAAGTGTCTTTTTGTGGTTAACTGTGTAGAAATTAAAGACCAATGTCTCCTCGTATTGGATATTATATTCCCCAGAATTAACCCACTATTCTGTAGCTTTGATAAATTACCCTCTGATGATGGAAAGGAATCGAAGAGAATGAAAGCCAAATTAGTTGAATTTTGATTAATTTTGTTGATTAATTCATTTTGTTCTGTCTTTGTAGAAATTACTCAAGAAAAAGATCGATAGTAGCCAATCAGAGAGTCAGAATCTTGACACTAGTGCGTTCGATTTTGATGAGTCGGACACCATTACTACACAGAAAACGGTTAAAGGTGGATCCGGAGTCGACGTGTCTGTTCGCATTGTTCAGGAAATCACTGGCGGAAACTCCCAACAAGTACAAACAAACGTAGCCGTTAGTACTACAGTCAAAACACACATAGAATCGAAAGATAAGCCATCAACTAGTGTCGAAACAAGTACAAAGTTTGAGTGTAAACAAGAACCTTGTGATGACATTCCTGGTATACATTCTAATAAATCTGATATAAGTCACACTGGCTCAGAAATCCTTGATCAAGAAGAGCTGGAAGAAATATTAAAAACAATTGAAAAAGATGAAAGTAAATTAAGTGACGAGATTTTCGAAGAATTACAAAAATTTGACCAAATTTACAGTAAAGTGTCCCAAGAGGATAGTAATGACTCAAGTATGTTTGGCAGTATGACCGGAAGTTCTCCAGGCTTACACAAACAGCCTCCTTATGATCCCGGAAGTGCTGGGAATTCCGGAAATATGTTCGAGAGTCCACCTTCAAATCCAGTAAGAACGCCACCCGTCCCATTTAGACAACCGGGGGCAATAACTACTATGACTGAAACTGGTCCTGCAGCTGAAACACTTAAACAAATGGCTGCTCAACATCAAAGCAACCAACATCACGGGGCTCACAGTATAAACAATTCAATACACACATTCAAGAGGGGAACTATACGAATCAGTACCCTCCAGCTATGGACACGTCTTACGGATATAGTAACCAACAGAATATAAACAATATGAGAAACGGTAATGTTGTTTATCAGGAAGGAAATCGTGACATGTATGCAGGAACGAAACCATTGACTCACTATCCGGGGGTAGCAGGAAACCCCACGCCTTCTTCCCTACAACAATTACAAAATCAGGTTCAGTCTTTCAGTCAAAGTCCTCAGATGGAGATAACACAAACACAACAGATGCACGTTAGTGACGGATCACGGAGACTACAAATGTCTCAAACACAACAGATGCACATGCGTCAACCGCCACAAAACATATCAATGTCTCAGCATCAGTCATTTTCAATGCCGAACAACATGGCACAAAGGCAGTCACCGGGTTACATGAATGAGCAAATGAAAATGCAGCAAATGTACCAAGAAAAAATGAGACAGGAGCAACGTCATCAAAGCATGCAGGCGGCGCACATGCAACAATTCATGAGACCTCCACCCGAATATAAACAATCGGAGGGATACTCCGCTAGTAGACAAAACCCCTTACAAACAATGCAAGACATGGTCGAACAAACAAACACCATGCAGACTTCTGGATATGGAAGTGTCAAAACTGAAAACACGCCTCATATCCAGAATGGCATGATGCAATCTGCTCAAATGGCCGCCATGCAGCGAGGACCTTCTAGCTCAACGATTAATACGGGGCCAGTTATATCACAGAACGATGCAGGGTATCATATGCCACAAATACAACGTCAACAGTCGTACCCGGGGGGTATAGACTCTTCGTTAGTGCGTCAAAATCGTCAAAATGGACATGGGTACACGAGTGCTATAATGCGAAACCAGAGACCTCCGAATGTCAATGTTGGACCAGATGGCTTAAATATTTCACAACCCCGTACACAAGAATGGCCTCGTCACATGATGCATGGAACTATGAACGGAATGGCCAGGCCGCAAAATCCCAATATAATGTATAACAACACATATGCAGGCCAAGCTGGAACAACTGTGACTAATGTTAATCAGACAAGGCCTATGCAGATGACGGCATTGCAATCTCAAGCTATGATGCAAAACAATGCGCAGGCACAACACATGATGATGCAACAACAGGGCATGCAGATGTCTCAAAGAATGGCAATGGCCAATCAAAACAACTCTAGCTTTAATCAGCGTCCACCACAACAAGATGACTTCATGAACATCTTAGATAGTGCTTCTCAAAGCGGCAATTCCGATTACATAGATAATATGGCTGCACAAAGTACAGGTGTCAGCAGTGATGCTGCTTGGTTGGATGAAATTCTAAGTGGTAACCGGGACTTGTGAATAAATGTGGATATTCATATTCAAAGAGTTTAATTTTACGCGAAATCATAAAACTTAACCACTGCGAGAAATATTTAAGGTTCATCTCAGGAGTTACTTAGGTAGAGACTTTAAGAATTGTGGGTAATTAAACAATGCGAAATAAGTATTCATGTGTGACGGAATTGTGTCGCATAATACGCATATATCCATTTACTGTAAAATGACTTGGTACACCTTGAGATGGCTTGTGATAATTATATAAGTCAAAAGTACTTAAGAAACCGGAGACTACCTCGAAGTGTGTATATCTTTGTAGAAGATAAGTTTCTTATTACTTTTTATCACAAGAATGTTGAATCAGGGAAAATTTAAATCAAATGAAACGTAGAAAACAGATAAAGGCCACATCAAATTGATGTTTTGTTATTATCAGTCATATAAAGGCCACAATAATGAAATACATGTTTTGTGACTTCAATGAAATTTTGTTTGTGTGTGTGAAGGGACATGTAACCTTAATCATGTTAATGTTTCTCTCAATGACACACAGATTTACACCTATTGATGAATGCATTTATTCCACGAATCTGAGTGTAGAGAGATGTAGACTGGAAACAAGGTGTCGTCTGTTTTCATGGTATCACAATATAAAACTCCAATAACTCTTTGAAATTAAACTGTCAAACGCTGTGAAAAACTTTGTGTTTCTTTACAAATGGGTAAAAATAATAATACGCTTTAATTAATCTGCATTTTTTGGTTCCAACATTTTTATTTTTTTTGGGGGGGGGGGGGGGGGGTTGAGGGTGACATCACGTTTATCATTGTAATCAAATTCTTTCAATTTATATGAAAATAGATAATTTTGTTAAAGAGAAATTCTTATCATGATTGATAATTTGTACACAACAAAATATTGGTGTTTAACAGTTAAAAATTTATTTCCCTGTGGCCTCGGCAGATTTTTATTGTATTATATGTAAAGGAATTATAAGAAAAAAGATGGGGACAATTTCCTCTGATTTTTGTTTACACATCACTTTTGTAGATAGATGAAACATATATGTCATGCTTGTTGAATTTATGCAGAATTTACCCAAAAAATCACATAATTTGATAGTTCTTGAACGGAAAGCACAACTTCAGATACATTGCGTGATGTGTGAGAAATAATTTGGTGCTCAACAAAAATTGATAGAATGAGGTCTTAGTCTTTATATTTTTAGAAATCGAGCAAATTGGATGATATTGTGTTTTTTCTAATATCGGCAGTTAAGTGAGTTAACCATTTATAACATCGTATATGCTACATACACCAAACAGTCATTGTGGTCTTTTTTGAATAGACTGTATGAATTTTGCTCATTGCTGAAGGCCGTGCAATTACCCATGTTTATTACATCTACTCAGTATGGACTCTACTGGCATTGGCAATCAGGCCATAAAAAAGAATAGGTTTGTTTGCCCAAACGCTACCTACCCAGAAAAAAGCTGCCTACTCAAATTCTTTGATTGTCCTGATTTGAAGAAGTTTTTTTTTAATCAGATAGGCATGAAGACTAATAAACACCTGATACTTCAATTTCTCTTTTTGAAAAAAAAATAAAAATGCCTACCTACCTACCCACTGTCTCAACCTTTGGGTAGGGTTTGGGCAAACCAAAATATTTTTAATTGTGGCGTCATACCACATCTTATTTTATACTTTATCGGTAAACACATACGAACTATTTTGCGATTCGCGGTTTCGTTGTATTTGTACATGTGATTTAAACGAGGAAAATAAAAAGCCTTTCATATGAAAACTGAAATTTGATGGTTGAGTTTGATAGATATTTTAGTAAACAGCGACGGTGACGGTCTGGTCGAATTCAACAAGCACTTTTGAGATATATCCCATGTGAACATCACACAATGATCATAATGGTGGGACAGCTTTCATCAAAATTATCTGCAAGTGACTGACACTAAAAAAGTGAAACAAATTCAAGGGAAATTGAATCTTTATCATTTGGTTGAAATATTCCACATTTTATATAACATTGTTTTAGTTTTTATCGTACGTTTCAGAGAGTTGTCGATCTCGTAATTTTTATACATGTAGATAAATTTCAAACTGTATTTATTTTTTAAAGCATTTTTTCATTCTGTACAAAGAACATGTAATCATTTTGAATTTATTTAATAGATTTTAGTATGTATGGTTAATACCAATAGCAAAGATAGACTGTCCATGAAATGTATTCATCTAGCTTTTCTCTATCCATCGAAACCAAATCATCAGTTCAAGACGAACAAGGCTTAATTACATATAAATGTACAATATCGTAGAACAAGTACAGAATACACAAATGGAAATATTAAGAGTCGTCAGGCTTTTCACAAAGAATCTTACGTATAAAATTGAATATAGTATAATAGAATGTATAGAGCTTGTGAGTTTATTATGCCTCGTGATATTAACGCCTGGTACTTTAGTCTTGATGTTTCGGCCTACCAAGTTAGCTGCTGGACAAACAATGATGTCTTAAGCCACCCTTAACTGCTGGACAAACAATCATGTCTTAGGCCATCCATAATAAGTTGTTGGATTGGTGTTTCTTACGTATACCCATGCCTTAGGCCATCCATAATAAATTGTTGGGTTGGTGTTCTACGTATACTCATGCCTTTTAGGGTTGGGGTGGTAGGTATGCTTCTTTTTTTTTACAACAACACGAGTTAAAGATTTAGACAAGAAAAAGACTTATGAAAAATATCGAAACGATTTGTGTCATAGATTTTTTTTTATGGTAAGCTGCTTTTTATGTTGATTGTTAGGCAACATTAAACCATTTTAATTTTATTATTGGCCTTAGTGTTGTCATAGTATAGAGATTCTGATCTAAATTGGGTGCGTCATTTTAATATCCGACCATATACAACTTACGTTAGAACTGATGATTTGTTTCAATGTATTTTCTTAAACGGGAAGAAAACAGTAAAATCGACAAACATTGTTAATATAGTGCGCTACTAACCAAAATCTAGAATTCGTCTGTCTTTGTCCGAATGTAAATATCAATAATAGATCGTATGGTTGATTCAGAGATTCGGGGAGGGTTTGGGAAATTATATAAATATCCTTTCATCATGGAATCAACACCTTTGACAATTACAGGGGTTTGTTATAAATGTTTGTCGTTCATTACTTGTACGCTATAGTAGATCATACATTTGTAATTGTTTATTTCCTTTTTGGAAAATCTAGATACATACTTGTTACATTTAAGTTTTTATAATTAAAATATTTTACAATATATATTGTGAGAATGTACATTGAATTGTGAGATATGTTTTGATACTTGACAACATTACTTGGCTTGTAGGAGTAGTTGTTAGAGACTTTACAATATATCATCAGCCTGGTTGACCAACTTCTGCTTCTTTGTAACCACCTCTACGTTCCCATGGTAGCTCGACAGTCGTGGGTTCGATACCCAGCAGTGTAAAATCAAAGTCTTGAAAAGTGGTGTTTGATTTCTTTACAACATTAATGAAAAGGAGCAAAGCTTTTTCTTAGATTTGGAATAATGTGTGATTGAATGTCTGTGTCTTGGGACTTTTTTTTTTTTTTTTTTTATCTTACTCTGGGTACCAGTCAACAACAAAGAATACCTGGTTCATATGGACTGTCACAGCTATGTGTTCAGGTCCTTGAATGCATGTAATATTGCCACTATACATTAAAAAAAAATGGTTACATTTCCATGCATATGAAGCTTTATTATGGTTCACGAAAAATATGGGTACATGTAACCGCTTTGTCCGTCCAACGTCGGTCGATCCATGAGTCAGAAACATGGATATTAGGGTCAATATGTCAAGGTCACCATTCATTAAAAAAATAAAAGTATTTAGACAAATGGTTTGTGGACGGAAAATAACTTAACTATATAAATGTAAAATACAGAAGACGAGAAAGAGCCTAGTGATTGAAGGGTCAATGTCAAGGTTGAAGGGTCAATGTCAAGGTTCTTAAGAAAGAGCCTAGTGATTGAAGGGCCAATGTCAAGGTAACTAAACGTAGATAAAATTAAAACAATGGTTTCTGGATGGTGATCTTGGGTTTTACCTTGCTTTCTGGGAACTTTCACAAATAAACGACGGAACTCTATATATTTTATTGCCAACAGGTCAAAGATCACTGTTATTAAAAAGAAATGAAAAAGACTGGGACATGGTTTCTGGGCGGTAGCTCGAGTTGCTCTTTCTCGATTAGAATGAAAATAATAAATTTATACAGAGTGAAGATATATGAAAAAGAAAGAAGCCTGTCAACTTGGGGTCAACAGTTCAAGGTCACGCTTAATAAAGTTCGACAAAACCAGTTGTTAAAGTATGATACCAAATTATGAATTGTAACACGTTTGTCAGGGTGGAAAAATAGCAATTACATGACATAAATATAAAAAGTTGTAGTAACACCCATAAGACTACTATCTACTATCCACCAGAGACATAATGCTGTAGCAACATTAGAAAACAGAACGGCATTCAACAATGACTTACAGTTAGCTAGAAATAACCCCGAAAGGACAAAATATATAACTGTTCAAACTATAAAATAAATCATGTTTCCAAGACTATTATTTTTTTCTCAGATCATGATCAGTTTGATAAGTTTCACGGTAAATACAAATACTCATTTTTTGAATCATTAATACCCTATTAAAACTACAATAAATATTAGCGGAGGTTGGTGATTATCTGCATAGAATCAATGTTGTTAGATATGAAGTGGACTCTTCCATACAGCTTTCTTTTTGTTACTAATAACATGTGTTACTGACCATTGTCCGAAGACACCATCACCTGCCGGTGGTCATCTATCTTTTCTGTCCAGTTTTATTTATTGCACCAACGTCCCAGACGACTATAATAATGAAGATTATTGATTCGTGTTCCTTCAATGAGGCGTTATACAAATCATTCGATCGTTTAATACGTCTAATATTTTAAATAGCTTTAGTTACATTTATTGTCAAGAAAATGGCCGATATCGTCTGGACAGATAACTAATCTCTTCTTCCTCGTATCAATGAAGGAAAATATAATATTTATTTAAGACCACTTCACGTTAGGTTTTCTGATATCGAAAGAAAGGGGAATACGTAACATACTGAACATAAGTTGTTGGTATTTCTACCAATCATTGAACTGTAGAACTTAATCATTAATTGATATTTCAACATACATTTCGCAATGTCCTTACAAGTGTAATTTGTAAGTGTTTCTTCAAATTTCCTTCCTCAAATATTTGATTTAATTTGTATGTAGTTCATTTATTCATTAAGTACGTATATCCTGTATTGTGGTGGAATAAAACTTGTCCAATATTCTTATACAACACATAGTTCTATATTGATACAGTGAATCTTTGGAAATGACAGGAACATACGAGGCCCCTTTAATGGAAATGACAGGAACATACGAGTCCCCTTTAATCAGCACACTATACCTTTGAATTTCGAGGGAGTTATCGGATTGAATCAAATCTACGGTATTGTGGTAGGTCGTGATAGAGTGTTCAACGGCTTTAAGTGTCGGAGTGAATCAGATCGGTGGTATTGTGGTAGGTCGTGATAGAGTGTTCAGCGGCTTTAAGTGTCGGAGTGAATCATGTCGGTGGTATTGTGGTAGGTCGTGATAGAGTGTTCAGCGGCTTCAAGTGTCGGGGTGAATCAGATCGGTGGTATTGTGGTAGGTCGTGATAGAGTGTTCAGCGGCTTCAAGTGTCAGAGTGAATCAGATCGGTGACTCACTCATTCTTTGTCAATCTTCACACAGGTTCTGGCAATGGGACTTGGTTCCGACCCGACTCACACAGGTTCTGGCAATGGGACTTGGTTCCGACCCGACTCACACAGGTTCTGGCAATGGGACTTGGTTCCGACCCGACTAAAGTGTTAAATTGCAATGTCAAATGTTAAATAGTATAGTAACTTTGGAACAGTCATTAAATTATAAGGTATTGCGAGTTGTTTGTCTGCTTTTTGTAATCCTCATTTATTGATGCATTGCGTCGAATAAAATGATGTAAAAAAAAAACATACATTTTTAGTTTTCAGCAGTTGGTCATTTAGCATCCATATACATTTCTGTTTATTTGTCTTGAAAATATTGTTTTCTATACGCGAAAAATCTTACAGCTCTTCTGTCCGTTTTCCAGATCAAAACTTACTATGAAAGTAAACCATCGACCTTCAATATACAGATGTAACATGTAAATCTTGCTTCATTTTTCTGTAATAAATTATAAATTTATGATAAATGAATATATACTTTGGTAAGAGATTAATCGTCAGTTGGTTATCTTGTTCATATTTCCGTTATTTTTTATCCGAATGATATAAATTGTATATTCACTATACGTTATCACTTTAAAATAAAACTAACGTAAAACTTCCCTATTTATATTAATATTCATAAAAAGGTCAACTCTGGAGGAATAATTTCGGGGAAATCTTTCTATCCATCAAAAATATTTGTTTGTGTGGGTTGGTGTGTGTGTGTGTGTGTGTGTGTTTGTCGGGAAGGATTAATACGTTTTCGTGTAATGCTTCACGGATACAATGCATATGCCCAAATTATAAAATGATTTTTTGAGGAAAATCATATATTTGTTGAGATGATGAAATTGAGTTTTACTTTGATATGAAATTTAAATAGTTTTTATTAGATGTAAAATCGACAAATAAATCGTAAGTGTCCTTTTCAGCTTTATAGAGATAAAACATATGGGTCAATATTTTTGACAATCAGTAGAGAATGTTTGTCTCTATATTTGTCTATTTTTTAACCTAAATATAAGATCTGATCTGTATTATAGTGTAAGACAGAAACCTCAATAGATTATTTAAATAGAACGCAATTGGATTATTGTATATAAACTATGTGAATTTTGTGATTCATTGATTTCTGTCTTGTTGAATTTGTTACTTTACTACAATATGTCTTTGTTCATGTTTAAAGGTTTAAAATCTACCTGAAGTTTAAAGGCTCTTATCAATACTAACAATACAAATCCAATAAGATATTAGAATTGGATTTTAACTTTCACCTTTCACATTAGACCCTTAAATTATAGAAGTCGTTAGTGGACAAAAGAAAAGTGAAGTGCCTTTTAGCTTATTTCTTGGCTAAATTCAATAAACAAACTCCGCAATGATAAAATGAAAAGGAGAGATGTATAAAGCTTTTATAAATCCTGCAAAAAATAGTGGCACAGGGTATGAAATATTATATTACACTGTGACTTTAGGAAGAAAGATAGCAATGAAAGCGCGATTGTTTTGCTAGCAATGTTTACTGCCTTGTGTCCTTTCTATTCTATTGCATTTACACTTTAATTTGAAAAAAAGAGAGTCACCACACTGTAAATATCGTGCTTAGAATTTAAACACTTGTGAAACATGTTTAGATCTAAACGTGTTTAGGATTGTGTTTAATTTCTAAACATGACGTGAATTTAAACACGTTTAAAAATGAAAGTGTATAGAAATTAAACACATTTTTCTAAGCTAAACACGATTCTAAACACAATCCTAAACACATTGTACTGAGACACGTTTAGATCTAAACATGTAAAAAAAAGTGCACAAAAGTGCTTAGAATTGTGTTTAGGATCTAATTGAGTTTGTACGATTAACAGAAAAAAAGCTTATAATAAACCATGGTTCGTTCAAAACTTACCTTTTATTAGGTTATTCTAATTATGTTATACTATTTCAGTACACAAATTGATGAGGTTTTGGCTCTGCACGTTTTTGTTTCTGTGTTTTTGATTTTTTTTAATTGTTTGTTGGTTGGATTATTGTGAGGTGAAACGGGGTTGTGGCTGCTGGTGGTGGTGAAATTTAAGAAAGAAACATGTTGCAGCGAACTTATTAGAATTCTCCTCCTAAATCAAGTATCCCCAAGGAAGAGACAATCCACATTTGCAGGAAGACGTTTACATATTTTTTAGGTCTGTAACCAGACAAATATCCTTTCTGGAGGTCTGCAACCAGACAAATATCCTTTCTGGAGGTCTGCAACCAGACAAATATCCTTTCTGGAGGTCTGCAACCAGACAAATATCCTTTCTGGAGGTCTGCAACCAGACACATATCCTTTCTGGAGGTCTGCAACCAGACACATATCCTTTCTGGAGGTCTGCAACCAGACACATATCCTTTCCGGAGGTCTGCAAACAGACAAATATCCTTTCTGGAGGTCTGCAACCAGACAAATATCCTTTCTGGAGGTCTGTAACCAGACAAATATCCTTTCTGGAGGTCTGCAACTAGACACATATCTTTTCTGGAGGTCTGCAAACAGACAAATATCCTTTCTGGAGGTCTGCAAACAGACAACAATGCTTTCTGGAGGTCTGTAACTAGACACATATCTTTTCTGAAGGTCTACATACAACAATGCTTTCTAGACCAATAGACCCACGCTTGACGGTTCCCATACTCTAGACTTAGTGACATTGGATGCTTGACGGTTCTTATACCTTTGACGGTTCCCATACCTCTCGACTTAGTAACATTGAACGCATGACGGTTCCCATACCTCTAGACTTAGTGACATTGGACGCTTGACGGTTCTTATACCTTTGACAGTTCCCATACTCTAGACTTAGTGACATTGGACGCTTGACGGTTCTTATACCTTTGACAGTTCCCATACTCTAGACTTAGTGACATTGGACGCTTGACGGTTCTTATACCTTTGACGGTTCCCATACTTTAGACTTAGTGACATTGGACGCTTGACGGTTCTTATACCTTTGACGGTTTCCATACCTCTCGACTTAGTAACATTGGACGCTTGACGGTTCCCATACCTCTAGACTTACTGACGTCGGACGCTTGACGGTTCCCATACCTCTAGACTTAGTGACATTGGACGCTCGACTTAGTGACGTTTGTAACTGACTGACGTTTACTTCAGAACATCTGTGTGCATTGTAGAAAGTGTATCAATCAAAACTCTTGTTTAGAAATAATCAGAAATAACAATTAAATACGACGAAAATAACAATTCTCTAATTTTTGTGCTATTTTCACATTTCCTGACCGGTGTGAGAAAAATATTTCTCCTCACTAGTGAAAAATCTGTTCTCGGCAAATAATTGGTCGAAATTTGATTATGACGTCTAAATGTTTTTTTCACAAATTTCTGAAAATCTTTGAAAAAGAAGGATAAAAATCATTAGAGAAACAGATTCCTACACTATAACTCGTGTATTACGATATTTCTCCACTCTCGACAGTTAAATTTTAGTTATTTAAAGAGCTCGGCAAGCCTCGCGCTTTAAATAATAAAATTTAACTGTCTCGAGTGGAGAAATATCGTAATACACTTGTTGCAGTGTAGGAATCTATATTTATACGACGTAAATAGTATTTCTTCAACGGGATATAAAACTCCGTTAAAATCATATTTACAACCAGAACATTTTCACAATCTTTTATAGATTTGAGAAGATTTTATTAAAATTGACGACAGTGACTTTATCCTAACAAACATATCAGATACAGCTATTAATACCAGTTTTAAGCACAGGTAAATGATTCGCTAATAAAACATTTTCAATACACAATTCAAAATACATATTTGGTTTGTAAAGATTTAAATTGAATCAATTTACCTTTAAGATAAGGCTAACCAAGTGAAACTAAAATTGTTGAGAAACTGTAACAATTGAAAATCTACCTAAGATGTTTAACTTGTACATAATTTGACAATGAGTCAGGATTAGAAAGTCAACGGGAATCTTTGTATGACCAATATCATCAGAATGACAGTCTAGGTCAACAAGTATAACTTATACATATATTGAAACAATCTTTTGTCGGGGGTTTATTCTGGACGATCTAACACAATAAAAAAAAATGGTACGTTTACCAATTGTATGTTTGGACAATATCTTTTAATCAATGTTGTTTTGGGTTTTTCTATTTAAAAGAACAACCCTTTTCACTACCTTTCTGAAACATTTTTTTCATCAAGAAATTTTAAATATTTATGTAATTCTACACAACACACAGCTAAGTTAATTTATATCAGAGAAATGAGCACGACAACAAATACGAAATAAGTTAGACAGAAACAAAGGTTGTTAATTCGAAGCATTTCAAACTTAAAATAACCATGGAATTAAATTTGCACAAATAAGTTTAGAAAATATTTATTGGGGTAAAAGGGTGTGAGAGAAGACGTCCTTTGTTGTTCAAGATTTCTGATTCTTAATTGATGGAAAAATTATTGACAAGCTGATTTCTTCTTTTTCTTACGTTTTTTAAATCAAGAGCATGGTACATGTATCAGAAACGAAACAAAGAAGTGCTGCCCTCCCCTCTGTTGCATATATTCATTTATTATATAATGACGTAATAAATAAGTTTTCTTACTACATCAACATTTTCCTTACGTTGTCTTTGACACTAGCCATGTCATTTCATAAATTCTGATCTTTTGCTGGTATTTTGTTTTAGTTTTCCACAACCCTCGCCTCTATCTGTACTATAAATTGCTATTGATGGTCATAAATCCTGTTGACTTATTCTCCCTAATTATGTATAAATACGACTTTTCCCGTCAAGTATCGGCGATAGCATCCTTAAGCTATTTCCAATGTCACTAAATCGCTTTACATTTATTTTCCAAGTAATGGAAACACTTTAAAGATCAAGATTTCATAATCCGATAAACAACACGTGTTTTGAAAATTGTGAATTTTTTCTTACAGCTCTAATAAACATTCCTAATTTTAGGAAATAATAATTATAAGATCGCCAAAATAAATGTTCACATTATTCTAGCATAAGACTTGACAGATATTGCTCTAGGTATACTGTTTTGGCAACACAGACTGATCAGATAGTGCTATTGGAATTTAAGACTACAAAGATACTGTTTTATCAACACAAGTCTTGACAAATACTTCCTTAGAAAGATAACAGACTCCACAGGCATACTGGTATGGCAACACAAAACTTGACTGACAGTGTACTGGCATCACAACACTGTTCTTGCAACATAAGACTCCAGAGATACTGTTCTGGCAACATAATACTCCACAAACATTGTTTCGGCAACACAAGACTTGACAGAAACTGTTTTTACAACACAAGACTTGACAGATATCGTGTTGGCAATACTAGACTTGACAGATACTGTGTGGGCAACACAAGACTTGACAGATACTGTGTTGGCAACACAATACTTGACAGATACTGTTTGGCAACACAAGACTTGACAGATACTGTTTCGGCAACACAAGATTTGACAGATACTGTTTCGGCAACACAAGACTTGACAGATACTGTTTGGCAACACAAGACTTGACAGATACTGTTTCGGCAACACAAGATTTGACAGCTACTGTTTCGGCAACACAAGACTTGACAGATACTGTTTGGCAACACAAGACTTGACAGATACTGTTTGGCAACACAAGACTTGACAGATACTGTTTCGGCAACACAGGATTTGACAGATACTGTTTCGGCAACACAAGACTTGACAGATACTGTTTGGCAACACAAGACTTGACAGATACTGTGTTGGCAACACAAGATTTGACAGATACTGTTTCGCAACACAAGACTTGACAGATACTCAATTGGCAACACAAATATATTGTACTGGCAACAAATGACTTGACAGACATTGCACTGGCAACAAAAGACTTGACAAACATTGTTCTGGCAACAAAAGACTTGACAGACATTGTACTGGCAACACAAGACTTGACAGACATTGTTCTGGCAACACAAGACTTGACAGACATTGTTTTGGAAACACAAGACTTGACAGACATTGTTATGGCAACCGAAGACTTGACAGACATTGTTCTGGCAACACAAGGCTTGACTTACCTTACTCTGGCAACATCAGATTTGACAGATATTGCTCTTTCAACACAAGACGTGACAGATATTGTTTTGGCAACACAAGACTTGACAAATATTTGTATAGCAACCTAAGACTTGACAGACATTGTACTGGCAACACAAGACTTGAAAGACATTGTTCTGGCAACACAAGACTTGAAAGACATTGTTCTGGCAACACAAGACTTGAAAGACATTGTTCTTGCAACACAAGACTCCAGAAACGTTGTTCTGGCAACACAAGACTCCACAGACATTGTTCTGGCAACACAAGACTCCACAGACATTGTTCTTGCAACACAAGACTTGACAGACATTGTTCTGGTAACACAAGACTTGGCAAACATTGTACTGGCAACACAAGACTCCAGAGACGTTTTTCTGGCAACACAAGACTCCACAGACATTGTTCTGGCAACACAAGACTTGACAGACATTGATTCTAGCAACACAAGACTTGACAGACATTGTTCTGGTAACTTAAGACTTGACAGACATTGTGTTGGTAACACAAGACTTGGCAAACATTGTACTGGCAACACAAGACTCCAGAGACGTTTTTCTGGCAACACAAGACTCCACAGACATTGTTCTGGCAACACAAGACTTGACGGACATTGTTCTGGCAACACAAGACTCCACAGACATTGTTCTGGCAACACAAGACTTGACAGACATTGTTCTGGCAACACAAGACTCCACAGACATTGTTTTGGAAACACAAGACTTGAAAGACATTGTTCTGGCAACACAAGACTTGACAGACATTGTTCTGGCAACTAAAGACTTGACAGACATTGTTATGGCAACCGAAGACTTGACAGACATTGTTCTGGCAACACAAGACTCCATAGACATTGTTCTGGCAACACAAGACTTGACAGACGTTGTTATGGCAAGACAAGACATGAAAGACATTGTTCCGGCAACACAAGACTCCACAGACATTGTTCTGGCAACACAAGACTTGACGGACATTGTTCTGCAATTGTTCTAGCAACAGAAGACTTGACAGACGTTGTTCTGGCAACACAAGACCTGAAAGACATTGTTCAGGCAACACAAGACTCCATCGACTTTGTTCTTGCAACACAAGACTCAACAGACATTGTTCTGGTAACACAAGACTTGACAGACGTTGTTCTGGCAAGAAAAGACATGAAAGACATTGTTCCGGCAACACAAGACTCCACAGACATTGTTCTGGCAACACAAGACTTGACGGACATTGTTATGCAATTGTTCTAGCAACAGAAGACTTAACAAACATTGTTCTTGCAACACAAGACTTGACATTGATCTGGCAACACCAAGCTTGACATTGATCTAGCTACACAAGACTAAACAGACAATGGTCTTGCAGCACATGACTTCACATCAAAGCACCCTAAAGATAGTTTTGAAATTGACATAATTAAGTTATTCCGTTCCTTTATGTTGTTTTCTATTATTGTTAAAAAAAAATAACGCTTATTCTTAGTGTAATATGGTTATCCTTTCAAAATGATTTTTAACCTTTATGTTTATGTTTTGTTGTTACGATACAAGGAGGGTTGGACTATCACAGGAATATTTCCTCGGAGATATTCTTGTTATCTGTTTCCGCCAAGACATTCTTATATAGATATATACCTCCTAGGGTAGGAGTTTTTAATTCATGGATTGCCGTACGTTGGTTTATGTCTACTTTTAGTCTTTTTCGCTTATTGTTGTAGTATAAATTATGCCGTTGCTTTCTCGTTTGACTAGTTTCACATTTTATTACTCCGAGGCCTTTTATAGCTTACTGTTTGTTAATTTTGGAAGGCCACACGGTGACCTATGAGTTGGTACATCGTTGTACTTTGGTCGTTTGTGGATGGTTATCTTACGGGTGTAAAAAAAGATTGATTCTCCAATGGATGGTTATAAATTGTCCAATCAACTCTGAATCAGAATCCAGAATAAGATTCTCCCAAATTAGGACAAACATGTTGGTGCTTAGAAATTACTACACGACAGACTGATGGACGTGAGGACAGACCGCCCTGGAGTCATTACCTCACACTGCTACTGCGCTGAACAAACGTTACAGTATTAGTCCTACTAACATGGTAGTTTAAACTTAACATGCCGAAAGGAAAATTATTGCATTTGATGAAAAGAATATTTACTGCAATATTTTTTTTTCTTCTAAAATTAAACATCTGAATTATGTCGTTTACGTGAAAGTTTGGTAAATATTTATAAACAGACGCTGTATGACGATGTTATTACTGTCACGACAGATATTTGTCATCATTAACAGCTAGGTATTTATTTAATAGGAATTAAATGACTCAAACCGCCATTTGTCATCAGTAATGAAAGTTGGTGTTACAAGCAGCGAAAGTATACAGCACGCAGAAGAAATGTATCATAGAAGAAATAGTGGTAAAAATTATGTGTCCTAAAATAATGAGAGCAAATAGTGTTTTTATATCGCAGATAAGTAGAAGAAAGATGTGGCTCAATGGTCCCTCATAATACGTCAGAAGGCACATAGTGGCACGATATCATATAAAGAATATATAACATAACGAATAGCGAAAAGTGAGCAAAAACCCTGAAGAATAGAGAATAATGGGTTTGCAAAATTTATAAAATTATTGTGGAAAAAAATAATTAGGTAATACAATTCTGGTTAAAAACAGAAAAAAAAGGAAAATCGATTTCATGAGAACTGTTATTTTAAGAGTAAAAACAAAATAAACTTAAAATATAAAGAATACAACAATTTAGTCAGGACCCCATCCATACCCTTATACTAGTATATGGGGTGAGATACAATATTTGTACAGTGTAGGAAAACATAAATATTTGACATGCTTTAGGAACAGGGAGAAAAAAGCGAGGCTCACCGAGTAATTATACCAGTATACTCTTTCACCATTTCAATCTGAAAAAGTTTGTTGAAAACAAAAAAAACGGGAAAAAAAACGAAATTAATGAATAAGGTAATTCTCATAGTCCTTTTAAGTATAGCAAATCTAAGAACTATGAAAATATCTAAATTTGTTTGCTTTGTGATTTTGTGATGCTTTTTTTTCCTAATGCGTTTCCTTGGTTTTGACTCAAGGCGAGTATGCAAAAGTCGTGACGTTTCCCCTATCAATTCAGAAGACGTACAGGCAAGAGTCTAGACACTTTCCTTATCGACTCACAAGACATATATGCAAGAGTCGAGACTCTTTCCGTATCGAATCACAAGACATGTAGGCAAAAGTCGAGACACGTTCCCTATCGATTCACAAGACGTGTAGGCAAAAGTCGAGACAATATAAAAATGAAGATGTGGTATGATTGCCAATGAGACAACTATCCACAAAAGACCAAAATGACACAGACATTAACAACTATAGATCACCGTACGGCCTTCAACACGTTCCCTATCGATTCACAAGACGTGTAGGCAAAAGTCGAGACACTTCCCTTGTCGATTCAGCGATCGATCAGCGGTTCGTTTTGGTGATATATCTAACTAAAGGACTTATCGGTAAACTACTGTTGCCTCGTATTTATTCAATTTTTGTCGATATTTGTTTACTTAACATTCTGCAAAAGAAGTTCAAAGACAGGAAACCTTGTTGATTTAATGTATTTATGTACTTTTCATTCAGCATCATTAGAATGTTTGAGACAATGGTAATTGTACCTTTAGATAATTAATCTGTAAAAGAAAGTCGATATGTCTGGATTTCAAACATCATTAGTTAAAACGTTGAAAATAACGAGCAAATTCAAAGAACAACAGTTTTTTTCACTGCAATATATTAACACTAAGTTAAAGTCTGGAAATATTTATTCGGGTTCTATTTTGAACTTTAAAGCATTAGACTTTTCGTTGTCGTTAAATTTACAGTTATATATATGTATTTGTTTTAAGATACATTATCATATTGATAACAGTCATATATAATCCATTAATAAATAACAGTCATATATAATAAATCCATAAATAACAGTCATATATAATACATCAATAAATAACAGTCATATATAATAAATCCATAAATAACAGTCATATATAATACATCAATAAATAACAGTCATATATAATAAATCCATAAATAACAGTCATATATAATACATCAATAAATAACAGTCATATATAATACATCAACAAATAACAGTCATATATAATACATCAACAAATAACAGTCATATATAATACATCAACAAATAACAGTCATGTATAATAAATGAAGTGATCGATTGATTGGTTGGTGTTTAACGCCACTTCTAACACTATAGTATTATTTTGTGGAGTCGAATGCGCCACCATCATATTATAAATCGATTAATAAAAATCATATGTTTGATCTATTGATTCATGATAAAAATCATATGTCATAAATCGATTGATAAAAAATCGTATGTAATAAATCGATTGATAAAAATCATAATTTTATGTAATAAATCGATTGATAAAAATCATACGTGTATGTAATAAATCGATTGAAAACGATCATAAAATTTTTGATAATAAATCGATTGATAACAATTTTACAATATGATAGATTGATTGGCTGCCAGCTTGAGTTTGGTATCTATCCTTATACCAACGTAATCAAAACCTTCCCCTCCCCTCCACCACAGAAATATCCTTATACCAACGTAATCAAATGTCTTCCCCTTCCCCTCCACCAAAGAAAAATCCTTATGCCAAAAGTTTTAATTTAAATGCCTTTCCCCCCCCCTCTTCCAAAGAAAAATCCCTTTTTACCAACGTATTTTAAAAAAACCCCCCCTTTTACCAAAGAAATGTCCTTTTAC